>OY288248.1:25866867-26321867 GCA_958450325.1 Agrostemma githago | reverse complement strand
TACCGAGGTAGATGATGACCAAACTTGGTCTAGAATTGAAGAAATGGTGGTTCACAACTCTCAATATTCTAGGCCTAGAAAGGCAAATAGAGGGGGAAGGCATGAGATTGATGCTATCACACAACTTAGTGCCGATCTTGGGGCACAATTGAAGACCCACATGGATGCCATTGATAAGAAGCTTCAAGGTCACTTTAATCAAGGTCAAAGCACAAGTTCTTCCCTCCAACAATCAATCCATCAAGTTAATGCTATGGGAGTGGTTTCTCCTACCTCTTATTATTGGATATGTGAGACTTGTGGGATATATGGACATGAGCCTCTACATTGTCGAAGTAGCATTGAGCAAGTGAATGCTTTTGAAGCATACAAACAAGCTGCCCCATACTCTACTTACAAGGATCAAAATGTGCCAAATCCTCATATGTTCCAAGCTTCCCAACAACAAGCTCAACAACAATACCGTCTACCATATGTTGCTCCTCCCTTAAGGGACAACTAAGGCTACCAAGGTTGTCAAGGCAAACAAAGGCCTTTTAACAATTTCCAACAACAAAATGCTTATCATAACCAATGTGTCTTCAACAATCGTCAAGGGTTCCAAAATCAAGGGAACTTCAATCATCAAGGTGGTTTCCAAGGAAACCAACACTATCTAGCATTTCAAAACAACAACCAAGGTTACCAAAATCACAATCAAGGTAATCTCCAAGGCCAAAATCAAGGCAATTCTCAAGGGTTCCAAGGGAACTTCCGAAATCAACAAGGGGTTAAAAGTACTCAACAAGACAACAAGCCAAGGAGCCAATCTCCAATTCATGACTATGGCATTCCATTAGCCATCACCAATACTCCACATAACCAACAATCTCCGCCTCGGGATTTTGACATGCAAAAGACTATGTTGGCTATGCAAAGGAGTAATCAAGAGATGTAAAGAAACCAAACGAAGATGCAAAGAAGCCAAGAAGAGTTTTACAATCAATTTCAAAAGGAAAACAAGGCACTTACTACTCATGTAAAGATGCTCGAAACCCAACTAGCTCAAGTTTCTTCGGGTAGTTCTTCAAGGCAAAAGGGTCAACTACCTCCTCAAGGTGTACCAACGAAATTTGAACATGTGAATGCTATCACTTTGAAGAGCGGTGCATCCTATGATTCTCCCTTGTTTCCTAATGAAAATGAAACTATGAAAGAGGTGCAATCTCCGAACCAAGACAATGAAAATTGGGGAAATCTCATGGAGGAGCAAGTCTTGTGGGAATTGAAAAACCTATTGAAGACAAGCTTCCCCCACTCCAAGAAGAAGACAAAGCAAAGAAGAAGGTGTCAAATAAAAAAGCCAAGCCTAATGAACTTGACAAGATCAACATCAAGTTGCCATTCCCATCAAGCTAATTGAAGACAAAGACGGATGTTCAATTTGACAAGTTCGTTGATATTGTGAAGAAATTAGATGTGAGCATCCCCTTCACAAAGCTAATTACCCAAGTCTCGGCATATGGCAAGTTTATGAGAGAAATTTTGGCTAGGAAACGATCCTTGGACAAGGAAGAGACAATAGCATTTACAAGAGAGGTGAGTGAACTTATTCAAGGCTCCACCTTACCTAAGCTCAAAGATCCGAGTAGTTTCTCAATCCCATGAACCATAGGGAATTTGAAGATCGATAGGGCGTTATATGATTTGGGGGCGAGTGTAAACATTCTCCCTTATTCTATTTGTGAGCAACTTGGAATGAAAGAGCTCAAGTGTACCTCTATTACACTCCAAATGGCCGATTGTTCACTTAATCGACCATTAGGAATGTTAGAGGATGTGCCATTAAGGATCGGGAAATTCTTCATTCCGCTCGACTTCCTTGTACTTGATATGCCGGAGGATGCAACCACCCCCATTATCCTAGGGTGCCCATTTCAACACACCGCCGGTGCGATGATCGATGTCAAGAAGGGTAGGATCACTTTTGAGTTAGGCAACGAGAAGCTTGAGTTTGACCTTCAAGGCAACACCTCGCCTACAAGTGAAGAATCATGTCATATGATCCATGCCGTCGAAGACATCAAGATAGGGGATGAAGTGGGTGAAAGCTTGGAGGTTGCCAACAAATTGTGTGAAAATGATATCGATGTAAATGTAATTCCCTTGTGTAATAATTTGAATGCTTGTGATATGCTTGATTGTGAGAAGCTAGAGAGTAGCTTGGAGATAAGTGAACTCACTTGCTTTAGTTCCGCATCTCCCCATGTTGATAATGTGCTAGATGATGATGCTTTGGAACTTGGGGTGGATGAATGCCCTTGTAATGTGAACGAAGATAAGTTGCTACGAAAGAAGAAGGTTGAGCCTCCCTTGAGGCCCCATGAAGAGGAAGGGAATTTTGGGTATATCCCAAAAGATTGCAAATACAAGTTCAAGCCGTTGAACATGGTGGATCGGGATGCCCCGGGAACGTCAAGACAAGGTTATGAAGAACCTTGGGATATACGTCGGTGTTCCACATGCTTTAATGAAGATTGTTCAAGATCTTTCGACTAGTTGCTCCGTGCCGTTGAAGGCTATGGAGTTGTGCAATTGTGTTGATAAAGAATGAAGATTCACCATCCTAGGTTTGATGGAGTTCCTCATGAACCGTCGTGTTGTATATACCTCTTCCCTCTTCTTTGAGTTTTTGTAATTGTATTTGTGTAATTTGTGAGTTTGATTCTAGGATTTGTGTGTTTTGTGGAGTTCTTGCCGTTTGGTTATTTAATGAGCGATGTGAGGGAGGGATCTTTGATGGAAGTTTTTGAGCTTGATTGATAAGTGTGAAGTTTAGATGAAGAACTAGAATGGGATATGGATGATAGAAGCTAGCTTGGTGGAAGAAGTCGGTTTTTGAGCTTTTTGAAAAGCTTTTGGGGACATGATTTTTATCCCGTAGTTGGTAAAGTTCTAAGGGTAGAAGACTTGGTAGAATCTAGAGGAATGATGAGCTAGAGAAGCATCCCGCTCGAGATAGGTGTCTTCTTGACCGGGGCGACTTGTGCTCCAAAAGACAGCTCACTGTGAGGCCATCCCACTCGAGAAGGGAGAGCTTCCCGACAGGGAAGGCATGATCCCGACCGGGAAGGGTTGTTCCCGACCGGAAAGGAGTACCTCAAGTGGTTTTCGCCTTCTTTTCCTCATTTAAGCCCTACCCCACCACTTTATACTCCCTCCCAACCTCCCTAAACACCTTTGCCACTATCATTTCACCCTTGCACCTCAATTATATACCTTCATCTCATCTCCTCTTCACTACACACCGAGTTTCTCCTTGGATCCCGACCTCATTTACACCATTACAAGCCCGGTACTTCAACCATGCGACTACATTGAGAAAGAAGAGGAAAAACGATGACAAAGACAAGCAAGGTACCAAAATAGATCATTGAGACGATGGAGTTGGTTGAGTTGCTAACCGTTTGGTAAGGCAACTCTCCTTTCTTTTCCGTCTTTTGTTGCTTACTCTTCGTTTGTTCCCCTTCCTTTTATGCATTTCGTGTCATGGTGGCCCTCGGGGCCTTTGGTAATTGCTCCCGATTCTCGATGACGTGATTACATCGAGAATCATTTGAAAAATTCAAATTGGCAAGTCATTTCACTTTTTTCTTATTTTTATTTCCTCTTTTGGTAGAATTTAGCCGGAGTCGGGCGGAATCCGGGCTAGGTGACTTGATTACACCTAGCCCTCCTCTCCCATTTCCTTTTATTTTCTTCTTTTTATTTCTTCCCCCATCCATATCTTTTCTAGTCTCGGCCCTTGGTGACTTGATTACACCCCGGCCGGACACATTCTACCCTTTCTTCACTTTTTTTATTTTTTTTATTTTTAGCTTTATTTTCCCATTTTCTCTTCTTTTTTGTGTCTTCCACACACTAGCGATCGAGCATGAGGACATTGCTCGGTTTAAGTGTGGGGGAGCGATATCTTAGTCTAGTTTAGTTTTATTTTCGTAGTTTTTTTCGAAAAATATTTAAAATATCTAAAAAATTGAAAAACAATTCATAAAAAATCAAAAAGATTTTCTTTTGTATCTTTTTCTTTTGTGTCTTTGTGTTGTATATTTGTTGTGTTATGTGTTTTGCTTCCCCGAATTCCTTGTAGGTTGCGCGATCGTCGACAAGTTTCGAAAAGCTTAAGACATCCGGTAATATCCCTTCATTTCTTTCTCCTTTTTCCTTTTTGTGGAGTTTGGAGGATGTTCTGTGATGGTGTGTGATCGGGTGGAGCTTTTTGGAGTTCGTGGTTGATTGGTTGCTTGTTTGGAAGTTTTGGGGTGGTGATTGTTTATTTCCTTTGTGTGTTTGTTGTATTTTGTTTTGTTTTGTTTGTCTCATTTTCTTTCATCTTTGTTTTGTTTTGTTTAGTTTGTGTCTAGTGTAAAAAGGTTTTCGTAAACCCGGTTCTGAAGCTAGTGCGCAAGTGTTTACTTTTCCTTTCTAGTAATATGAGTCGATTCTTGGATTTTAGTTTAGTAGAATGACTTTAAATCAATAGTGTCGTTGGTTTCTTACCTTGAGTCTACCTAGTCTACTAGGGATTTACTGCGGGATTTGCATTTTGACCACTTTGTTCACCCAAAGAGTGAAAAGGCATTGGTTTCCGAGTCCCGTCTCTTAGGTGACCGTGTTCGAAATTGTCTTAATTAGTCCAAGTTTCCTCCTTTTGTGGGTTTGAAGGGAAGGGCCCCCCGACTTACCCATTTCCCTACCTTCTACACATTTTCCACAAATAAGTTGGAATTTGTTGAAGTTTCATGCTTGGTTGTATGCCTACAATACAAGATTTATCCAAAAGGCAAACCAAGTCAAAAAGAGAAAGAAAAAGAAAAAGAAAAAGGAAAGAAAAGAAAGAAAAGAAAGAAGAAAAAGAAAGGGCACAACAAATCAAAAACAAAATGCAAAAGAAGAAAAAGAAATGGCTTAGCAAATCAAAAGCAAAATACAAAAGAAAAATGCCAAAGAAAATCATTTCACAAAAAAATTCTTACCCCCTCAAAAATAAGCCTTATACCGATCGTTATCGTGAAGAACCTAACAAAGGACCAAGTCCCTAGGAAGGATGATAGCAGTAATGGTCGGTCTTCCCTCATTTTGCAACCATTATCCACCTTTTTACTTGGACTAGTTAAGCTATTTTTTAGCATGGGACGACCCTCTTGGCTCATCGCTAAAGGGGGCGGGGTTTCACTTTACATACAGTGTCGACTAACTCCGTGGTTCATCCTTTTTCCGTCCCACCTATCGTCCCGTGGTACGTTCTTAGAAGGTTAAGAGGAACAAGGTAAGTTACCAACGTTTTTATTGCTTTGTCATCATACTATTAGGATTTTATCCATTTCGGTTTGTGTTATTAGCTTGGGAACGTTGTCACTTGCCTTGAGTCCTTAACTGGTGTCTCTTTCACCGCTTTGTTGAGGGAAGCGGTATTTGTTCTTTTTGGATGCAACCGATTGTTTGTTTGTTCGTTTGTGTGTGTGTTTTCGTGTTCGGTTGTATCCACAGTTTTGTCGCAAGACCCCAGTTGCCTTGCGGAGAGCACTTTTCCTCTAATTGTTCTCGCGTGAGTTGAAAGGGCGTAGGGTGCGCTAATATCCGCTCGGTTAGTAGTCTAGTTTCTTTTAGTTATTAGTCAATTCGTGCTTACTCGAGGGCGAGTAAGGGTTAAGTGTGGGGGAGTTGATAAGTGCGTTATGCAGTGCTTATTTCTTGTGTTTGGTCCCGGTTTCTCTTGTGAAATCGCTGTTTAGAGCGGTTTCGAGGCTACTTACGCTTCTTCTAGCTTGTTTTCGGTTCTTTTGGCCTATCTTGGAGAAATGGAATGATTCCGACTCGTTTCCAATGCATATGGAACCAATGAACTGAAGCGATGATGACTCATGTAGGGTTCATAACCCTCTAATTAGACTTCTCTAAATAGTAACTAAATTACTTGTTAATTTAATATATAAAGATCTAGTTACATGCATGTGATAAAAATGAGAAAACTAAATACAAGAAGAAATTTCCTTACATAGACAAAGAGGAAATTATGGGCACAATAAGAAAACTCTTTTTCATATTGTTCTTGAGCTTATTATATAAAGGATGATCCTCCAAAACTTGAATCTCCAAAGTAGAAGATTTCCTTCTAGTTGCACCAAGATTCAATCCAAATAATCACCACTATTATTAACTAGATAATAGTAGTGATAAAACTACACCAATATTATAAATATTACTACTATAGTAATAGTAAAGAATATTAGTGCATGGGAGTTTTAGAGAGATAATTCAAGAGCATTTTAAAAACAAGAGGTTCTTACAAAAATATAAGACAACCAAATGTTCTCCTTTTATTAACCCTTGGCCGGCCACTAGGGGAATGGGAATGTCATTTTCTCTCTCTTTAATTGCATGCTTACATGGGTAATATAATGAAATGATTATGTTTGTGGCATGCTTACATGCACATAGAAAACCACCACCAAGGCTCCATTTCTTATGCGTGTTGTGTGCATGTACATAAAATGGGTCCATTTTATTTTTGTCATTTGTTTTACAAATGCTTATGTGTGACATGATTAATTATCTTATATAATTGGTCACATCAAATAAATAATATACTCTTAACTTTTTAAGTAGTATATTACAATTATATCAATATATAATTGGTCCCATAATAATAATCATTTGGCTAAATTAACAACTCCTTGTAAATATTAATAGCTACCTACCACTACCTCTAAAAGCATACAAAACCTCACCTAATTTAGTAATTAACTTTTAAATACTAAATCAAGTCTTATTTAATCGTATTATAGTAAGACGTAAAATTTATTTAGTCAATTATCGTATAATAGAGTAATAAACTTAATCGGATTGAGTTCAAAACTCTATCTCCAATAAATAACTCTGATTACCAAGCATATATCAAATATATACTCAAGGAGCTAATTAACTGTATCAAATACAAATAATTAGTTTTCTATTTGGGTCTCATCCTATAGGTGTGACTGAAAGGGATCAGTTCATCACCGCCGTCATACGACAATAATGTCTAACTCTAGTCAAGTGAGCGTTATCGATTTACGTTAATCAACTGACGTGGAGTATCAATGTACTAATTATCCCAAGTATATTCCGTCCATGAGATTTGATATATAAATGCACTATTGTGGGGGACACTTGCTCCAACAATCTCCCACTTGTCCGATACAAGTTGTGCATGTAGCCACTATATTGCTGAGGACTCCTACTCCATCAATATCTCTCACTTGTCTACACAAGTTGTGTGCTACCGATTCTCTTGTCTCTTTAATGTCACATCCTCCCACTCATCACAAGGTGTCTTTCATGTCGTACTTGCGATTTAATTATAATTAGAGTGATTTTCTCGATCTGGAGAATAACTGTCTGACCGGAAAATCTACCATAGATCTATTTCCGAGCGTGGCCACGCATTTCCAGTTACTTCTCCTCTAGTGGCCCAAGGATGTTTGTACCCAACGTGGGTGGACAATTCCTGTTGACCCATCTTATACTGTATAATGCAGATCACCATGACCCGAAAGATGTCCAACAATCAGGGGGCTGGATTTCATCAGCCGGATCGGCCAACTGAGAAGACAACAAATTGGTCGGTCAAAGGGCAAATAAACAATAATCCGTAAAGTAAATCTAGAAACCAAAATTAGAACCTTACCACGAGGCGGTACCAAGCTAACCGCCGGGTGACGTGAGATAGGTAGGAGGCACCAGGCACCAAGAGTGTGTCGCCTCCCTCTCCGTCCCTATCCTCGAGGACCTCTGCGGCGGTCGGTGGTCTGAAAATAGTCTGGGGAGGATCAACCGGTACCCTAAAGTCGTCATACAGGCACTGACGCACCAACCGCTCGCCCAGATACCAGACTGGGCGAAACAACGCATGAAGGAGCATCCTCCTATAACTTCGAGGCCTCAGCTCCGCGGCCACGTACTCCGGCACGCCTTCATAATCGGCCCAAGGGCGGGCCACAAACTACACAAACAAAACCAATGTCCTAGTAAAACCCGAACCTTGGGGGCTATTGAGAATTGTAAGCGATAAAAAGAAAAAAAGGAAACTTATCGTCCTAACATTTTATTAAAGCACTAAAAATCATAAAATTACATTTTATGATAAAATCATCAAAATCATATTTTTTTTCCAGATTTAATCAAAGGACCAGAAATCGAGAATTTAAACGACAAACGCGGTTTTAACGATAAACAATGATTTAAAGTGATTAATTAATTCATCCACTTAACAATTCCGAAAAATTATGAAAGAAATCATAAAATTTTATTTTACCAGAAAGTTTCACCACGTCAAAAATCAGATTAAAATAAAATGTTTAAGTAGTAGAACTAAAAATCGGTTTTTAATCGTTTTTGTCCGATAACGGTAATAATTCAATAATCGATATCGAAAATATCAGAAAAATACCAAATTATTAAAAATCATCAAAAAAACTCATTTTTACAGAATAAAATCATATATTACAAGTTTAGGCCGAATATTACGATTTTACAAATTAATATGACGATTTAATCGTTAATCTTGTAAAACCGATAAAAATTACAGAAACATGCAAATTTTCAACTTTTAAAAATTTTCCAGATTATATGACATACATATATTGTCAAAAATAAAATATTAAAATATACGTGCAATTACAGAAATAAAATCATGAAATACCGAGTAACATCAACGTTACCTCTAATCCAAATCCGAAATCGATAATACACTCGTCGGCCTCGGGATCGTCCACAAATCCTTAATACACGAAAATCATGGCAGAAAAAATACCATGAGAAAAACTAAGAAAATCAAGGAGAATAACGACAGAAAACAACATCGATTATTACCTTAACGGAAGGATCGCAACGACGATTAATTTGACGATAAAAAGGAGACGATTATGACTCGAATTGGAGTAAGAATCAGCGTAGGACTGCTGGAGGATGTCACATTTTTTGAGGGAATTGAAAGAGTATTTTTTTTGTTTATGAGAGAAATGAATGTAAGAAAGAAATGGATGGTTTCTAACCATAAATGATGATAAATTTGATGAAAACTATGTAGAAATATACCAAATGACCTGCCAAAATAGTGATAGGTGGGAGAATGAAAGGTTGATCATAATGCATGGAATAAATGGAAGAAAAATAATCTTACGTTTACGGTTTAACGTGAAAAAATGAAACGTATAAATAATACGTAGTAAAATTTGTGACCAGAAGCTTAGTCGGTCCAAAATGTGAGGAAAATGTCTCAAATAATTTATAAGTTGATAAAAAGTATAATCGTAAAATAGTTAAAGGCATTTCAAGGTAATACGAGTAAACCTCGCGTAAGAAAATAATTATTCGCGAAACTTCGTATTAAAATTATAAATGGCTACTCTTTAGTAAACAAAAATATTTCTTAGTTGAAAATATTATACAAATGTATTTAAACATTTTTAGGAAGAGGATAACTTAAATCCGAGCTTAAAAACGTTAATTCGTAGAGAAATAAAATTCCTCGCGGAAAATAAATAGTTTACGAGGAAAATCAAATAAATGGATTTAAAAGAATTAAAAATCTTTTTAAAATATAAATAAATATCATTAAACTCAACAATGAAAATAGAGCTTAGTAAAAAGATGAAATGCAAGGCCGAAATGTGACAGAGTTATGACAGAGTCATAACGGTAAAGACAAAAATGATAGGAAAAATAGCGGGTGTTACAATCCTCCCCACTAAAAGAAAGTTTCGTCCTCGAAACTAAGGATAAGTTGAAAGTAACAGAAATTACCTCACTCGAAAAGATGAGGATACAAAGTTCGCATAAAAATTTTACTTTAAAAGAAAACTTTACAACTTTCAAAGTGATACGAAATCGAATGCAAATATTTATTCCAAGAGGAATTGGGCTAAGCTACCCGAAGTTTAAAATCTTTTAATTAATGAAATTGTAAAGTAAAGTTATTTGATAAAATAACGACGTCAAATAACATTAGTAAACAAACTCGAAGGAAACAGGGTAACCAAAACATTTTCAAAACAAAAGTAAAACAATTTTTGCTTAAGAAATTTCATAATAATTATTTTTATGTTGAAACAAAATTCTTTTTGGAGGAATCAAAATTTATAGTTAGTAAAAATCAAACCAGTCGTCAAAAATTTTCAATAACAGATTCAAAAGTCCACCAACAATAAAATAGAAACGAATTTCAAAATGTTAAAATTTCGGAAATGTTATCAAAGTAATTGTGAAAGTTTTCAAAAATGTTATCAAATTTGAACATACAAAATAATTTCGACAAAATTAAAACGTTTTATGTCATAATCATATAGAAATCGAAGTTTTTGGAAATGTGAAAGTCTTTATAAAATTCCGTTCGCTTGAAAAATCAAAATTTGAATCAATTTCTAAATACTTTGAAATAATTTGTTAAGGCATTTCGAAACAGGTCTAAACATGTGTTATCAACCAAAAATAAAACAAAACCAAGTACACGGTTATGAAATTTATAACTCAAGGTGTTAAAATTTCACGAAAACCCAAAATGCTAAATTGTTCAAAGTTTTTACAAAATGGGGAGTTTTAAAATTTGAAATTATGCTTCAAAATGTTAAAATTTCATGAAAATAAAAAATTTGTAGATTAGTCAAACTTTTCATAACACAAGTCTGGGGAAAATAATAAATGGATAAATAGAGTCAAAGTCAACGACAAATCGAAACAAAAGTTTTCAAACCCGATAAAGAAGTCGAAAGAGATTGGCTGAAGAAGAAGAAGCGGGATTCAAGAGAAGCTAAGGGGAGGACGAATTTGAGAGTCAAATAGAACTCTTAAGGATTGAAGAATTAAATTAACCATCTCGAGATTCCCAGTACGACTCCCACAACCCGGGTCCCTAATTTCCATCAAATAACGTTAAGTCCAATATTAGCCACTAGGTGGTACTACTCGGTCACTATCTCCAAAAATGTCTTACGTGACTATCCAATCATTAAAGCGTCACGATACTAATCCACAAATGCTTTAGAATCAAATCCACAATTAAGATTCCAACGGTTAACAAAACATACCCAAACCCTTGATCGATAAGGCTCCTAATTTCAAAACTCATAAGGTTTGAACTCGAGGTATGCTCCAAATTTCTCGAGTAAGGAACATTAAACAATGTCCACCATTATAACAATGCTTGGGCACATAATCCTCAAAATGATTACCAACATGTTTATAATGCCACAAGTAAAGAAGTTGGGGAAAATATAACAAATCCTCAAATACGCTCAAACCTATAGGTAATGGCACAAACACTCACATCTTCAAACACGTCATTGGGGTAAGGTTTCTAAAAATTCCACCAAATTTCATATTGTATCACCGAAACCACCAAAATATTTATTAAATCAACGAAGCCACAATCTCGTTGGTCTAAGGTTATAACAGTCCCAATAAGATGATCCGTATTATAATATTCCCCAAAACAGCACAATAAAACAAAACTGTGATTGTGCAAGATAGTTCTCTTCTCTAGAGACAACAACAATTTATCCCAAGTTAGATCACTCAACCCCAAAGTTCAGAGGTTACAACCTTAAACGACGATCAACGATCTAATCCTTAAGAAATACGGGTAATCTATGTCAACCAAAATTTCTAACGACATTAATGAAAACCTTCAATGGTACCACAACACTCAGTCTAACACCTTAAACAATACTCTATGATCCCAAATATTCATGATGCATCCATTAAATAAGCATTAGGTAAAGAATCCAAAGTAATATTATCAGTTACCCTTAGTTTGGTTCTAGGATAGGTACTAGGTATCCATCAAATATGACATACTCTCTTACTACTCCCAAATATATCCAACTCTAAGTACCCCAAAATAATCAAGGTAACCTATAACCCAAGGTTCAATGTCTAAAGTATCATCCTAATTCCATCAAGCAACATTTTGCTATTCAAATTAATCCTCAAGAATTTCTTACTTGCTTAGAAAGTAGAGCAGACTCAAAATCCTCAAACCAGGTAACAAGGGTTTACTAAACCTCAAACATCTATAACACGGGTTGACTAAGACATAATCCGGTCTAACCAAAGAATCTCGAGAGAAAGATGGTAGAATAGAATAATATAACAAGGATTCACCAAGAGAATGAAGATGAGAATATATAAGAGAAGAATTGGAAGAAATAGAGGAAGGAAGAAAAGAATCGATGATCCTATATTACTAAGTTCTTGAACCAGAGGAGAATCTTCAATCCTCCAGAGTTCACGAGGGAACAAAAAGGATTACTTCATCTTCTTGTAGAGGAACGAGCACACAAGTCTTGGGTCGCTCCATCCGGATCTACTACTGCAACGTCACGGAACAGGGATCTACTCTTAATCATCTAACCTGTAGTTTGAGCAAACTAAACCGGAGCTGAAAAGTCACCATCGACCTCTTTCTTGGGGCACAAAGTTGTCCACTCGAGTCAGCAGGCGTTGAGAGTGCTAAGCAGGTCTTGTCTCGATCTGGAGCAGCATATCAGCATCTTGTTCTTTCATCTTCTTCTTGATAAAAGAAACAAATATTCAATGCTAGTTATTGAGTTACAAGAACAAATAATACTAACAGTTAAGTCCTTATTTGTTTCTACCCATTTCTAATAATATTTTTATTTACTGTTTGAATCATTTACTGATATTTTCCCTAATTTCAGGTGTAAGCGTTGGGAGCAGTGATGCTCTGATACCAACTATAATCCCCTAGGAATTCTAACGCAATACAGTGGCGGAAACACTGTACAAGTGAGATTATAACACACTGTAGCTATGTGTTGATTAAATAAAAATGGTAAGTCAATACATAAGCCATAAAATAAAAATGGCTACAAAATAAAATAAATAAAATAAAATCCATAAAAAGGGTTTTTAACAATCCATAATACAGTGATCTTATTAAAACAAGTAGGATCCATAACTGCTCGCTAGCCCACCCGAAGCGAAACACGTACACCTGCCATATTAAAACATAACAGCCACAATCAGTGGGGAGCAACGTCAACGTTCTCCCAGCCGCATAACAGGATTTTAAAACTGTAATTACTATTATAGGAAAAATAGTAAAAACGGGAAACAGTAAAACATTATAATGAAAATAAGTTTTCAGTGAAAAACTTCAGGTATCTAAACAATATAATAAAAATGAGTTTTCCGGAAAAACGTAAAACCTTTGCCAACCTGCAAATCAAAATTATATCGATAATAATAAAAATAATCAAAATGGCGTTATGGATAGGAGTAGTGATGAATGCTAGACTTTCACTAGGAGAATACTAAAAACTAGCTTCGAGAATTTAGTTCAAACAAATCAAACTTCGGTCTCTAACTAGGCTACTCAACCATAATAGAGCGGCGACTTATAAATGCGTGGCCCTAGTTTAAGATAATGCACACCCCTCCTAGGATTACCTGTCACCCAGTTTAACTTATAACGGCGACTTACTGCGAGGCCTAAGCTTAAGGTCAAAATGTACAAAACTCCCGGGATACCTGTCACCCGGTTCAACAACCTGTGGACATGACATAGGTCCACCCCGACGCGGCCACGCGCGGGTTTGGGTAGGCGAATGAATCTCCATATGAAATGGATCGAATTGAAATTTAGGTCGAAGTAGAGTCGCCACCGAATTTTGTGGTTATTCGGAACCATTCGAGCCCACTCTATGTCGTAGTGGCCCGTATACAAAATACGGCCCATTTCCGATGTCAGAGTTTATTGGGCTCGTCCCTTTGCATTTGATACCAATACCGACATTATCGGATATTGTGTATTGAATGACTCTCGTGCGCCAACGGTTTCGGGCATCCGGAAACCGAGGTTCTGAGTAAGGGGTGAGGGTACGTGTTGGGAAGCCCACAAAGGACACCCAACCCCGCCCGAACATTAGCATCCTCTACTAAGAATTCGAATGACTTTCCAATACGCGCATTAGTTAAACGGGAAAATGATATGCAAAGATTATTTTCCCTAAACATGTGAATGAAATTGAAAAGAGGGTTTCTATGTCAATTTAATGCAACTAATTCTAACGTCGAAGTTAAATTTAGCATGTGAGTTCATTTTAGTATAATAAAATAAACAAAAGTAAATTGACAAGAAAATAACAAACTTGTTAGTAACGGTATAACGATAATAACAGTTTGCGAATAATGTAATATGATGCATGGTTTTGAAAAGAATAGTAGGTCACGTAATGGATTAACACGTGTTGACCGAGGTCAAGGAAAAAAATATATCGAGATCTAAAAAAATGTTTTGTCTATATAAAAAATAATGTTCGAAGAATAATAATAAAAAAAGAGCGAAATTGTTTTCTTCGGAAAATTGATGATTTTATTAAATCGCGTACAAATATTGCGTAATTTGCACTCGACTTAATATTTTTGATATTCGTCGTATTCAATATTCGATTATGAAATCGATATTAAATACTTGGAATAATTTATACTCGATTTCAATTTTGATGCTCGTCATATCCCATATCCGATTATTGAATCGGTATGAAATGCTAGAGCGAAAACTTGAAGAAAATAATATAAGTCGTTTTAAATTAACTAGCACGATATAAATTTTCTCCGCGTTTATTAATGTCGTAATTAATTCAATTGAATTAGAGGACATCAATATTAGCATCAATGAAAATCGTGTTAATTAATTTATTTGACTAAATCATTAGATTCAACATCCAATTATGGAATTGGTATCGAATCTAATAGATCGACACCTTAAAAAAAACTCGCCTTGATTCCCTCCGCATCCCGACATCACAATTAATTCTTGCGAATTGTTTGATGTCGCATCCGCATCAACGGGTTTCGACCCTTATTAAATATAATGCTTGTTTTTGAAAATTAATGTAAATATATGACTCGAACAATGATGAAAACGAAATAAAAAAATATTGTTTAAGTTAACTTATCTCAATAATCAAATAATCGGGGTATTGGAACAAGCGACCGTCAACGCTATGTGCAGTACACTTGTATATTCGTGTTTCCTTATTCCGATACCCCTCTTATTCGACACAAATCGATAAGTATTTTAGTGTTTTGTATTAGGTATTATCGATATTATAATGCAAGGAACAAAATAAAACAAAAAAAACACGAAAAAGATGAAGATGACGAGAGGAAGAGAGGAAGGAGAGAAAGGGGTTTTGACACCCTCAACCTACATGTTCTTGTCTCGGAACGGACTCGTAACCGTGGCTTTACACAAGAGTCTTCGAGGTTTTATGGAGGTTAAGTTATGGTGGCTCGGGATTGATTCCTAAAACTAGGTTTAGGGTTTTTGCTAGTGTAGGATTGCTAGGGTTTGATTATGGTTGCATGTGTAAGATTAGGGTTCTTGAGGTTGTGAAAAAAGTTGTTTAATGTATTGCATGGGGGTTGCTTATATAGGCAAGGCTATACATCCCCTAGCTAGGGTTAGGTGCTCCGGGTAGCCCCCGGGCTTGGTTGAGTAGCACGGTCCGTCCGGTCGGGCCCATTCGATCGGGTGGGTCAGTTGTAGTGTGAAGGTCTGTCTTTTTGGATTGTACATCGGATGTTTTGTGGGTTTTGATTTTTGAGTTGGACCCTTGATACCTGGGTGGCTGTTTCGTATGTGTCTCGGAACGACTTTGACCGGGGTTGACCCAATCGCTAAAAGTCGGTTTTATTTCCGGTGTCGGTTTTGACCCAAATTAGTCTTATTTCATTGGAAACGGCCCACTGGACCTGGATTCGAGGTTGATTTTGTGAGGTTTGTACTCTGTAAGTGTGTTAGCCAGCAATTAATGGATTTGAGCCCGTATCCGAGCGCATAGAACCACGTTAGCGTCCGATCATCATCGGGTGTTTTTTGGAAACTGTCATAGACACCTGGCAGTCAAAATGCGGGCGTCTACACAACCAATGTACCGATTCCTGATACACTAGCCTTATAATTGATGGCAAAACCGTAAACCCTAGAATATATTACTCTAACCTCACACTTGTCCTTATTTCATAACTCGAAAACAAAGCCATTATCGATATTCAAAAGATATAAACATTAAAAATAATATGGAGAGAAAAGGAGTAACTATACCTGTCAAACGGGTCGGGCGGTCGGGTTTCGGGTTCGGTCATTTCGGGTTCGGGTAAAATACGGGTCGGGTGTATTTCGGGTTTGAAAAATACGGGTTTTATACGGGTCGGGTTTATACGGGTTTCAGGTCGGGTTCGGGTCAAATACGGGTTATTAACGCACTTTAAAAACATTAATTTTCTTTACTTTTTTTTGATCATAAATACAATTTTATTCTTAGTTTTCTTAATAAACATGTTTTATTTAATATATCTTTTAATTTACATTGATATTTTATTTCTACAGGAAGTACGAATATATATGACGAACTTTGACTCGATTTATTGATTTTTTTTTCTCATTATAATTATCATCTGATAAAAATATGATTTTAAAGATGTATATATAAATATTATTTCTTATAATTTTGAGGATTTTTTTTTTTACTGTTTTTGAGAAACTTTATTGTATAATAGGAATATATTTTTAATTTATCTATTTTCGGGCAGGTAACGGGTTCGGGCGGGTTTTGACCCAATATATTCGGGTTATTATCGGGTCGGGTCACTTTTGGATTTCGGTCATTTTCGGGCGGGTTTTTTCGGGTTTTTTTTGGGCGGTTTCGGGTCGGGTTTTCGGGTCGGGTCAGTTTTTGACAGGTCTAGGAGTAACCATTATATTCTGAAAGAGAAAACTTTCTATTTTAAGAAACTTTACAAAAATAGAATCATAGCAAAAATATTAGTTTACACTAATTCAATATTTTAGTAAACGATATAGATTTATAAAACTAATACTTTCGGCCTTAACGATATTAATTTCTAAAACGAGAACAATTGGGTTTATGAAATTACTAAAATATCGTACAAGTGTTATGAAATGATTAAAAATGTCTTTAGCATTTTAATACTATTAATCAGGGTGTTTTCAAAAGTTATAAAGCTAAAATTCCCTAATTATTATTAGTTTCGTCAATAAAATTATAAATAGGATTTTACGGCAAATATCAAATTAAATATTTGAACGTCTTTATTCAATTAAACCAACAAATATATTTAGAGTATGTTAAAGGTTGATTTAACTCTTAAAGTTTCAGATTTAAATATTTTCAAAATAGCTGGAAAAATAAATCTTTTAGGTAAGACGAAGCATTTTAACGATAAATCGTAATTTGTCCAAAAATAAATACTTAATAATTAAGGACTTTAATAAATAGTACAAAAATTACGTAAATTAGCTAAAATATATTTATGGACATTCTGTCCAGAAATGAAAATTTTCCAGAATAATTAGACTCGGTTTTTAAAGGGTTTTCTCGTTAATCGTCTAATTGCGACAATAACGATTAATAAAAATAGTAATTACAAAACAATTTAAGTATTAATGTCCAAAAATTATTATTAAACTTAAAAATCATCATTTTCCAGAATATACAAATTTTCCAGATTTTCCAAAGTTCTAGATTTACCAAATTCCAATAAAACCGTCATTTAAAACCCGTTTTCACAATTAACGATTCCATTAATAAAACTTATCGTCCTAACGTTTTTTTGAAGCACTAAAAATCATAAAATTACATTTTATTATGAAATCATCAAAATCATATTTTTTTTCCAGATTTAATCAAAGGACCAGAAATCAAGAATTTAAACGACAAATGCGGTTTTAACGATAAACGATGATTTAAAGTGATTAATTAATTCATCCACTTAACAATTCCGAAAAATTATGAAAGAAATCAGAAAATATTCTATTTTACCAGAAAGTTTCACCCCGTCAAAAATCAGATTAAAATAAAATGTTTAAGTAGTAGAACTAAAAATCGGTTTTTAATCGTTTTTGTCCGATAACGGTAATAATTCAATAATCGATATCAAAAATATCAGAAAAATACCAAATTATTAAAAATCATCAAAAAAAACTCATTTTTACAGAATAAAATCATATATTACAAGTTTAGGCCGAATATTACGATTTTACAAATTAATATGACGAATTAATCGTTAATCTCGTAAAACCGATAAAAATTACCGAAACATGCAAATTTTCAACTTTTAAAAATTTTCCAGATTATATGACATACATATATTGTCAAAAATAAAATATTAAAATATACATGCAATTACAGAAATAAAATCATGAAATACCGAGTAACATCAACGTTACCTCTAATCCAAATCCAAAATCGATAATATACTCGTCGGCCTCGGGATCGTCCACAAATCCTTAATACACGAAAATCATGGCAGAAAAAATACCATGAGAAAAACTAAGAAAATCAAGGAGAATAACGATAGAAAACAACATCGATTATTACCTTAACGGAAGGATCGCAACGACGATTAATTTGACGATAAAAACGAGACGATTATGACTCGAATTGGAGTAAGAATCAGCGTAGGACTGCTGGAGGATGTCACGTTTTTTGAGGGAATTGAAAGAGTATTTTTTTTGTTTATGAGAGAAATGAATGTAAGAAAGAAATGGATGATTTCTAACCATAAATGATGATAAATTTGATGAAAACTATGTAGAAATATACCAAATGACCTGCCAAAATAGTGATAGGTGGGAGAATGAAAGGTTGATCATAATGCATGGAATAAATGGAAGAAAAATAATCTTACGTTTACGTTTTAACGTGACAAAATTAAACGTATAAATAATACGTAGTAAAATTTGTGACCAGAAGCTTAGTCGGTCCAAAATGTGAGTAAAAGGTCTCAAATAATTTATAAGTTGATAAAAAGTATAATCGTAAAATAGTTAAAGGCATTTCAAGGTAATACGAGTAAACCTCGCGTAAGAAAATAATTATTCGCGAAACTTCGTATTAAAATTATAAATGGCTACTCTTTAGTAAACAAAAATATTTCTTAGTTGAAAATATTATACAAATGTATTTAAACATTTTTAGGAAGAAAAGTAACTTAAATCCGAGCTTAAAAACGTTAATTCATAGAGAAATAGAATTCCTCGCGGAAAATAAATAGTTTACGAGGAAAATCAAATAAATGGATTTAAAAGAATCAAAAATCTTTTTAAAATATAAATAAATATCATTAAACTCAACAATGAAAATAGAGATTAGTAAAATGATGAAATGGAAGGCCGAAATGTGACAGAGTTATGACAGAGTCATAATGGTAAAGAAAAAAATGCAAGGAAAAATAGCGGGTGTTACACAAACCAATAAGCACGAATAGAACACTCACCAGGCCCCGCACGATGCGGTTAGAAATGTGAAGGTCAAGGTGAAACGTCAGCTGATGACCGTCCCAATCCCTGGCCCATTCAAGATCCTCATAGACAGTCTCCTCATCCTCCGCTACAGGAACCGGAACGTGAACCCTCCTAACAACCATCTCTAGAAGCTTACGCTTCTCCACTCTGTCAAATTGAGCCTCGTTAATAGTCTCGGGATCGCGACGCTGGGACGAGATGCTCCTTTGTCTCCTGCGAATCCCTCGGAGAGTCTGCGAGTTAGCCCTGGCGGCCTCCACACTAACACTAGCCCTAGCACTAGCACCAACCGAGGAGGTTCCCTCGGGACGCTCGGTATCATCTCTAGCTGTAAACAAAAACAAAAAAAAGAAAACATAACCCTAGTCCGGCTAAATCAGCTTAAACAGGTCAAAATAAGCTCAAAATTTCGGATAAGAATATCAAAATTCTAAGAAAGCCTCTAGCTTACATTTTCGGTCCAGGTCACAATGGAAGTGGCTTCGGGAAAATCCGGCATCGTTACGGCACCTTTTGGTCCGTCTTAGGACACACAAAACCCTACGAAAGGTCCTAAAAGTCATCCTAGCCTATAAGAACCGACAAGAAAGCTACCCACGTCCTCATAAACAGTTTTTGAACAAAATTATGCAAAATAAATACGGGAATAATCAAGAAACGATCCTTAAACCCTAGCATTCCAAACACATTCCCGTAAAAGGCCATTGTCGCACCTCCAGCATCCTTATCAAGATTATAACTAACCTAACAAGCCCTAATCAACCCTAATTCAACAATGGAACCAAGCACAAGCATCGAAACTTGGTACATAAAAAACGCCCAAATCGATTTTCTAGGGTTTTCAACAAAACCAACTCATAATCAATCAAATCAAGCAAAACCAACTTTAAACACTAACCCGGAGTCAACATCGTCGAAATAGCGGGATTCGAAACGAAATTTGGGAAAAAAAGTCGAGAAGTCGATGTTTGGGGCGAAGAATGTGACGCGTTCAAGTTTTGTGGTTGAATAAACGAGCGCCCCAACTTTCGCATTACTTAAACAGACTCGAATCACAAAAACCCGACCGCCTCGAGTGACGCGCCCGAGTCCTGGCCCGCTGGGGGCTAGGCGCCCGAAGATTGAGCCGCAGACAGACGCGCGCCTAAATAGCCTGGCACAGATTAAAATGAAGCAAAGCAAACGAACTCCAGGTCGATACATATAAAACATGCACCTACTAAGACAAAGCAAAACAACAATAATGGGACAACTACTAATCAACATCGATAATACACTCTCGACAATAAAACAAGCATAAGAAACGCACTTAACCTAAACGCTAAACCCGGACGCGTAACAAAGCAAATCTAAACCAAACTAATCAAAATAGACTCTAAACAAATCCCTAATGCATAAACAAACCCAAACAAAAACACAAGCTGCAAAACAAGATTAACTAAGACAAACTCACAAAACAAGCATTTAACTAAAACGAATAAACAAACAACATTTTTGCCCGAGGGTCATAGTTATCCCGGAGGCACAACATTTTTGCCCGAGGGTCAGAGTTATTCCGAAGGCACAACATTTTTGCCCGAGGGTCAGAGTTATCCCGGAGGCACAGCATTTTTGCCCGAGGGTCAGAGTTATCCCGGAGGCACAGCATTTTTGCCCGAGGGTCAGAGTTATCCAGCTTTTTTGCCCGAGGGTCAGAGTTATCCCGGAGGCACAACAATTTTAGTCCTAGGGGTCAAAAGCATCCCGAAAGACGGCTACTCGAGCGGAGACTAACGCCCTCGAATAGTTTTATATCCCTTTGTTTTGTCCTAGGGGTCAGAAGCATCTCGAAAGACAGCTATTCGAGTGGAGACCAACATCCTTGAATGGTTTTATATCTCTTTATTTTGGTCCTAGGGGTCAAAAGCATCCCGAATGACAGCTATTCGAGTGGAGACTGACGCCCTCAGATGTTTTTATATCGTTTTGTTATGTCCTAGGGGTCATAAGCATCCCAAATGAAACACCCCACATTGATTGAAGATGTCCTATTTATGAGCTTTGCTTAAAGGGATTTGAAGTACTACTCATATCAACAAAGTGCACTTTCTTTTCTGGTTTGCCCATGATAAGAACTCTGCAGTTAAGCGTGCTCGACTGAGAGCAATCTTAGGATGGGTGACCTCCTGGGAAGGTTTCCGGGATGCGCATGAGTGAGGACAAAATGTGCTGGAAAGGACTCGTGTTGGTCTGTGGGACCAGTACAAAGCCTGGCGGGCTACCGCGACTAACAT
The DNA here is from genome assembly GCA_958450325.1 of Agrostemma githago. Taxonomy (NCBI): domain Eukaryota; kingdom Viridiplantae; phylum Streptophyta; class Magnoliopsida; order Caryophyllales; family Caryophyllaceae; genus Agrostemma; species Agrostemma githago. The sequence continues at coordinate 26,300,222 of OY288248.1, read as the reverse complement.
TTCCGGTCCTAGGATTGGGCCGGGGTGTTACACCAAAGACGACCGCTCGAGTGGAGGCTAACGCCCTCGAACGTTTTGCTTCATCGAGGGTTCACAAGCAGCCCAAAATATACTTGTGCAAATAAAAGCCAACTTAATGCGTTGCTAGCGCGCAAAACACTTAAAATTAAATATAACCTCTAAATAAAACGAAGAAGACAAAGCGTGCGCGCACAAAGAATCAAGAACAAGACATCAAGAAACGGCCCGGGCCCAAGTAAGCAACCACAAGCGAAGATGTCAGGTACGATTTCTAAGCTGTGGTTGGCGAGCCTCAACACGTAGTCCACTGGACTTAAAATGACCTGACCGGACAGCCACCAGGTCGTAATCTTCGATTGACCTGGGCGGCTATACTTTGACTTTCGCCTTGTCCAACCCTCAGTCAAAGTGGGGGCTTCTGTAGACACCCAGGTTTGGACCTGGTGGCTGCAGAAGTTCCCAACAAATACCGGATGACGATAGGACTGCAATGCGACACAGGTTCAAGATGTTATAGGTAGGGTTTTCCTATAGAACGGATCAAATAATTACTCGGAAAAATTAATAACTAACATGATGGCAGCCTTATTCGTGTCGTTACGGTCGCATAGACACTAATTAGAGTCAATTCCGACACCGGGACCTCGAGTCGGCCCCGAAACTTGAACCGAGTCAACACCGTGTCAAGCGAGCCTCGGGATGAACACCCGCGGCCCACTAAACCCACGACGCTAGGTCAAGCCGTAAAAAGCCTTAACGCCCAAGAAACATATCATACACCCGCCTCACGGTTTTGGAAAGTATCAAAACCGTATCCTCAAAATACCAACCGCCCCACCCAACCTGCCTGGGTCTCACCACGCCTTAGCTCAGGCGCCTGAGTCTTGGTGCGCCCCAGGTCACGCGTCCATATAGGCGATGAGGGCCGAAAACACCTATAAATACCCCTCTCCGCCTCATTCATTCGACACACAACTCATTCTCCTCTTCTCCCTCTAAACTCTCGTTAAGGGCTCGCACTCCGACACCCGAGGCAAATGATCCACTCGATCGTAGTTCTGATAAAAAACGACATCGACGCTACTCCTCACCTTCGAGCATTGTTTTCATCTTTGTTTAGTGTTCATTGTTCTTGCTAGTTTCATTTCCATTATGAATGTTTTGATGTTTGTATTGAATTCTCTTGTTTGTATTATTGTTAGTTTGATTATGTGTGAGTAGTTATCCTCTAGGGTTAGTAGGGGGATTGGGTGTTGATTAGGGATGATTAGGGTGGAAATTGGTGATGCTAGATGTTGTTATTGTTGTTTCCTATTTGCCTTGCACTCCACAAGTTTGATGAAATGCTTGTGAGACTCGAGACGTTTCATCCTTGTTTTTCTTGCCTCTTCTCTTGTATGTGTGTGTTTGGTTGTAGGTTTGGCAACCTCATTAGTAGCGAGAGCGTGGTGAGGATGACCCCTAGGCCGTTTAAGTAGCGAGAGCCTGATCGGAACCTAGGCAACGAGAGCATGCTAGTGACCCCGTTCCCTTCTTTTTATCTCCTTGACACCCATGAACCCGACCTAGCCCTAGCTTCTTCTTATTGATTTTTTAGCTTCCATTTATCATTAGTTATTTGTTTAGCTTAGTTCTTGGTCGACCTTAGCCATAGTTTAGTTGTCTCGAACCTAGTCTAGGACCCTAGCACACCCTAGTCCGACACCCCGTCCCTGAGGATATCGACCCGACTTGCCCTATCTACCCAGTTAGGAATAGTTGGTTATTATTTGCTGGCGGGATCCATGGCAAATCTCACCATCAATTTGGCGCCGTTGCCGGGGACGGCGTAGTTTAGACTTTTGTGTGCTTAGTTTTAGATTTGGTTCTTGATTTTTGTGTTTTCTTTTCCTTGTGTATCTCCGTTCTACTTCTTGTGTGCTATTCTCTCATCCTAGTGCCTCAAAAGCACTAGGCTACTAACGTTTGCTTAAGTTCTTCTAGTGCTTCTAGTGCATTCAATGTATCAAGGCAACGTTACGACAATGTGGCATCCAAGCTACCATCAATCATCATGGGACAATCATGGGGCTAATTACCAAGACCCTCAACTTTACCAACCATACCAATCTCATCAACAATCTTATGAAACCCCTCCATATGGTTACCATGAAAGTTGTCAAGGATCATTCCAACATCCTAACAACTACCAAATACCCTCACACAACCCACAACCAAAAATCCCCAACTTTAAGACTTGTCAAATGATGATTCAAATGCAAAAGACTCAACAAGAGATGATGGTTCAATTGCAAAAGAGTCAACATGAGATGATGATGGTAGGGATTTGTCGTGGGTCCTACCGATCATGTAACACCCCGAATTTTCGGACATAATTATTTATTCCATTTCATATATTCTAATATCCAAAATTATTTATCTAATTTAATTCCTATCATTTTTCTATTTGGATATTCCCTTTTTCCGGTTTAATTGTCCAGAAATCGCATCCTTGTAACCTTTTGTCGGTTTAGCTTGGAATTTGGGCCAAGGCTAACCCATCCTTGTTTTCCACATGTGGATTGATGAGGAAGCGTTGAGATTTGGGCCCAAGTAGGGTTTACCCATGATCCTTGCCTATATATACCTGTGATTGGTGAGAATTTCACCCTTCCTTCTCATTTGCAAACCCTAAATCTAGGTTTTCTTTCTCTCCTCTCTTCCTCTCCTCTTAGCCACGCCTATACTCCCTCCATACCTATATTTTCGTGCCTCCATCATCACTATTATGCATTATTAATCATCCTCTTCAAGTCTATTCGATTCTAGCGCAATTGTTCGCATTGTTTCGTAAGTTTGACTCCCTTTCGCGTTAGTTTTTCGTAATAGTTTTTAGTAGTGTTTAAATAGTATTTTGTTTGGTGTTGCTTGGTACGTGATTGATGATGGTATAGACAAGGAGATGTGCCCGGGGGATGACGTTTACGTCGTTGAAGAAAAGATCGTTGATTAAATCGCAAATTGGTAACTAGATGTGATTCTTTTCGTGTTTATGCATCTTGAATGTGTTGTGTGATTTTAATGATTTGTAACATGATTTAATTGATTTGTGTTGTGTCTTTATTCATGATTCAAAGAGTCTAATTAAATTAGTATGTTAATTGAACGATTTATTATTTCGTTAGATCTATAATAACTATCGTTTGCGCTTATATTAGAATTGTTAGATCTAATCCATTGTAACATCTAAAATTCGTACGTGAGCCGCTTGGCCTCTTCGTTTGGAGATGCTAGGGTTGTTTCATCGATGCTTTTAGGGTTTTAAACCCTAGATTCAATGATGAATCAACCTACCATCACCCGGTGGTTGAGGTTAGGGTTGAGGTTAATCTAACCTTGATTGAAGGTCATGTAACTTTATTGGAAAGTTACTATACAACTTCACTTAAGGTTAAGGTAACTTCAATGCGGGGTTATAGTCTCGTTGGGGCTCAATTTAAGTGACTCCACGAGGTTATGATCAAGGTTAATATAACCTTAGTTGAGGTTTACGTAACTTTATTGGAAAGTTACTGTACAACTTCACATGAGGATAATGTAACCTTATCATGTGTTATAATCTCACAGAGGTTGGTGTAACCTCACGAGGTTGTAACAAGGTTAATGTAACCTTACTTGAAGTCAAGTAACTTCAATGGGAAGTTACGATACCCTTCATCTGAGGATTACGTAACACCGTTACGAAGCTATAATCTCACTGAGGTTAAGGTAACCTTACAAGGTTATAGTCGAGGTTAATGTAATCTTAACTTGAAGTTGACGTTATAGTGGTTATACTATGACAGCACCTTTGGGTTGACGTTATATACATAACTTCACTTTAGTAGACAAGGTTAATGTAGCCTTACCTTAACCTTGAATACTAATACACGTTAGATGTTCAGGATTGTACTTTGTTAAACATTAACTCTATCACTATTTGAAGGTTATAGTCAGTTGTGCTATAACTTTACCATGTTATCGTTGTTTGATTACTTCTTTACTCGTTCCTCTAGAACAATCAGTTACATTGTTCCACTTTTGAATCGTGATGTTTATCACGAATGATTAGTACTTGGTATAGTCTGTTACACTATCTAGGGCCTGATTTTTCCCTGGTATAGTCAGTGACACTATATTCAGTCTGATTACTACATAGTGTAGTCAGTTACACTATACTACGTATAAGTCGTGAGGTTGCTCACGCAGTTGGCAGTCAGTTACACTATGCAACGTACATGATGGTTAGTGATATAGATGACGGTAATATCAGTTACATACTATCGGAATGAACCAATACTGCTCGCAAGAGGTTTAATTGGTCTATGTTCGGTGGGTCCAGATTCGTCAGTTACACGTTCTGGGTTCTCGTGTGTCGTTCGACGTACAGTTAATGCGTCGAGAGTTCTGGCCAGGTCTTAGACATATAGTCGTCAGTTACACGCTATACATAGTACCGTGGAGTATCAGTTGCATACTTCACAAAACGGAGGGTCAGTTACACGCTCCGTGTCAGAGGGTCAGTTACACGCTCTGACTAGTTAGAGTATCAGTTACATACTCTAGCCGGTGTTCATTCTATGTCCTATACATCTTTGTATGAAGTTTGTTGTTACTTACTCCAACTTGTATGGATGGATATGTAGTATCTATCATGACCGTTATGACTAATTATGGATTGCAATAATTTATATGATCGTGTCTAATAACATGTGGGTCATGTGTATTGATATCTTCATATGTCGTTTGATTATGTTATCTTTCATTATCATTGTTATGCATGTTCAACTTGTTATAACCATGACTGGGAGAACATCTAGTTGCTCCCCACTGACTGTGGACCCCCCCTTTTCAAGTCTTCCGAAATGCTTTTGATTGTGATGCTGTGTTGGGGAAGACTTGTGGAGACAGACCTTTATTTAAATTTCTTTTGATTTTCTTTTCGAACACTATTGAATGATGTATTAGTTGAACCGTCGAGATGGTAATGATTCGGATTTGGTCGGGTGTTTCCGCCACCTTTGACCCTATTATTTATACTACTTATATTATTATTAAGTTTTTAAAAATCCGGGTTGTTACAGATCAAATAAAGCCAGCTAAACCTAACACGTAGCTAGGGTAAGTCAGGTCGAGTCCACGGGGATGGTAAAGATTGTCTAGACTAAAGTCAACTCGAAAACAAGACTAGGCTACCAAAACAACACAAATAGAAGAAGAATTGACAAGAATTGATTATCTATGATGATTGGAAGATGGGAAACTAGATTGACAATGAACTAGATGCAATAAGGACTATATGGAACACTAAAGCTAAAACAATCAAATAACTAGATGAATAATAGCTAACAAGATGGAGAAATCAATATGGGAAAGAGTAGGGTTAGGTCGGGTTCATAAGTGTAGTAGGATAATTGGGAGATCGAGGGTGTAGGTGTCGCCTAGTTACTAAGGTTGGTCCGCGCTCTCGCGTCAAAGCCAAAGTCCGCACTCTCGTGTCAAAGACTAAAACCGAATACTCATGCAAGATGTTACCCAATACACAAGGATTCAACCACAACTCAATCACACATTGAGAAGAGGAAGACAAGCATGAGGAGCATGGCCACTACTACTCAAACAAGCAATTCAACAAACACATAGTGTGCTTAATATGTGACTAATAACAAAGAGTTCACCTTTACCCACAATCGAACCCTAATCATCCATAATCAACACTTAATCCCCCTACTAACCCCACAATAAGTCTACTCACTCATAATCAAACTAATACTAACAATGATAAGAGGAAACAACACAAACATCCAAACATCTATTATGAAACTAGCAAGAACAAGAACAATAAGAAAATATTGAAACTTGACTGATTAAACAAGGATTAAGAGTAAATAAAATTAGAAGATTATATCTACTAACAAGAAGATGAAAAGATAAGAACTTGTATTAATAAGAAAAACCCAAATAAATCTTCCAAGGTTGTCAATCTTGGATGAATCTTCAAGAATCCCCTTAATACAAGACTAATTACTAAGATTAATCTAAGATTAACAAAAGTTTAAGGAAAGATTAAGCTAATGAGAGGAGGAAGTCTATCTAGGGTTTAGAATAACGTAGAGGAGTCTAAGGTGCTTAAACAATACAAAGGAGGGTATATATAAGGTTACAAGAGTGAAGGAGAACAAAAGAAGAGGCGCGGGCTACAGCTCGTCCATCACACTCGGGATGGTGGTGGTCCGACAGGAATGAGCTTGGTCCCGGTCGGGATGACACTCCAGAAGCCGTCTTTGTTTTGCACTCCTTACCGACCGGGAAGGCTACTCTTCCCGCCCCGGAAGGGTCTTGTAGGCCTTCAATATGATCATAAAGGTCCCTATTTGCTCTTGATAGGCTTCTCATCGATTCTCGGTGCTTGGGATTGAGTCTAAGGGGATCGGGAATGGGTCTCAAGGTCTCGGGATCGAATCTAAGGCGCCGAGTGATCGTTCCTTCTTTTTGTTGGCTCCAAATGTGTAGGAAACGAGTTGGAATCGTTCCAATTCTCCATGAATGGTCTTGGGAACCTAAAACAAACTAGACGAAGCATAAGTAGCCCAGAAACCGCTCCAAAGAGCGATTTCACAAGAGAAACCGGGACCAAACACAACAAATAGGCACTACAAACTACACTTATCAACTCCCCCACACTTAACCCTTACTCGCCCTCGAGTAAGCACCTACTAACTAAAAACTAATAGAAACTAGACTACTAAACGAGCGGGTATTAGCGCACCCTACGCCCTTTCAACTCACGCGAGTACACTTAGAGGAAAAGTGAACTCCGCAAGGCAAGTAAGGTCTTGCGACAAAACTGTGGATGCAACCGGACGCAAAAACACACAAACAAGCAAGCAATTGGTTGCACCCAAGAAGAAATAAGTACCGCTTCCCTCTACAAAGCGGTGAAAGAGGCACCGGTTAAGGATCCAAGGCAAGTGACAACGTTCCCGAACTAATAATACAAACCAATATGAACTAAACCCTAATAGTATGACAACAAAGCAATAAAAACGTTGGTAACTTACCTAGGTTCCTCCTAACCTTCTAAGAACGTACTACGAGATGATCAGCGGGATGGAAAAAGGATGAGTCACGGTGTTAATCGACACTGTAGGTAAGTGAGGCCCCGCCCCCTTTAGCGATAAGCCAAGAGGGTCGTCCCATGCTTAAAACCGCAAAACTAGTCCAAGTAAAAAGGTGGATAATGTTTGCAAAGTGAGGGAACACCGACCATTACCGCTATCATCCTTCCTAGGGACTCGGTCCTTTGGTAAGTTCTTCACGGTAATAGTCGGAGAAAGGCTTATTTTCAGAGGGGAGAATTCTTTTTGTGAGGTGATTTTCTTTGGCATTTTCATTCTTTTGCATTTGGCTTTTGATTTTTTGTGTCATTTCTTTTTCTTCTTTTGTATTTTCTTTTTAAATGTTGTGCCTTTTCTTTTTCTTCTTTCTTTTCTTTCTTTTCTTTCTCTCTTTTTTTCAGTTGACTTGGTTTGCCTTTTTGGTATAACTTGTATTGTAGGCAATTCTTGCAACCAAGTGAGAATTTCAACGATTTTGCAACTTATTTGTGGAAAAATGTGTATGAGGTAGGGAAATGGGTGAGTCGGGACAGCGCCTTCCTTTCAAACCCACAAAAAGGTGGAAAACTTGGACTAATCAAACAATTTCGAACACGGTCACCTAAGAGACGGGACTCGGCAACCAAGGCCTTTTCACTCCATGGGTGGACATAGTGGTCAAAATGCAAATCCCGTAGTAAATCCCTAGTAGACTAGGTGGACTCAAGGTAAAGGACCAACGAAACTAATGATTTAGGGTCATTCTACTAGACTAAAGTCCAAGACTCGATTCATATAACTAGAAAGGGAAAGCAAACACTTGCGCACTAGCCTCAAGACCGGGTTTTCGAAAACCTTTTTCCTACACTAGACACAAACCACACAACACAAAACAAAGAAAAAAGAAAATGAAACAAAACGAACAAAACAGAACAAAATGAAAGAAAGGAAAGAAAACACACAAGGAAAACAAACACCACCCCGAAACATCCACATAAGCAACCAAATAAACCACAAACTCTACAAAGCTCAACCCGAGCACACGTCATCACACAATCTCCTCCAAGCTCCACAAGAGACAAAGAGGAAAAATGGATAAAAATATGTTACCGGATGTCTTGAAAGCCCTCCAAAGTTAGCGGTGATTAAGCTACCTACAAGGAAAAGGGAGGCAAAACACACACAACACAACAAATATACGACACAACGACACAAAAAGAAAAGACACAAACGAAAATCTTTTTGATTTTTATGAAAATTTTTAAATTTTTAGGGGTTTTTAAGTTTTTTCGGAAAAACTACGATAAAAAAACTAACTAGGCTAGGATATCGCTCCCCCACACTTAAACCGGGCAATGTCCTCATGCTCGATCGGTAGTGTGCGGAGACACTAAAAAGAAAATAAACTACGAAAATAAAGCTAAAAAACAAAAAGAAAAGCGGACAAAAGGTAGAATGTGTCCGGCCGGGGTGTAATCAAGTCACCATGGGCCGAGACGAGAAAATATATGGATGGGGGAGGAAATGAAAATAAAATAAAAGGAAACGGGAGGGGAGGACTAGGTGTAATCAAGTCACCTAGCATGGATTTCGCCCGAATCCGACTAAATCCTAACAAAAGAAAGAGAAATCAAAGAAAAAGTGAAAATACTTGCAAATTTGGATTTGAAATGATTCTCGATGTAGTCAAGTCATCGAGAATCGGGACCAATGACTACCAAGGCCCCAAGGGCCACCATGACTCAAAAATGGATAAAGGGAAGGGAACAAATAAAGGAAGACAAGCAATAAAAGACGAAAAATAAAGGATAGTCGATGTACTAATCGGTTAGCAACTCACTCACTCCATTGTCTCAATGTTCGATATCGGCATATAGCTAGTCTTCGTCATTGTTATTCCTCTTCATTCTCGATATGGTTGCATGGTTGAAATACTAGGCTTGCAATGATATAAGGAGGTGGGATTTGATGTGAAACACGGTGTATAGTGAAGAGAAGATGAGATGAATGTACGTATATGAAGTGTAGGGGTCATATGATTGGTGCAAGGGTAGGTAGGGAGGTTGGGAAGGGGTATAAAGTGGTTGGGTGGGATCAAATGTCAAAGAAGAGGCAAAAGGGGGAGCTGGGCACCATCCCGGTCGGGATGGACTTCTTCCCGGTCGGGACGGTTTCTTCCTGGTCGGGACGGTTCCTTCCTGGTCGGGACGGACTTGATCCCGGTCGGGATGGCACATCAGTGAACCCACTTTTCAGCACACTCATCCCGATCGGGATGACATCCTTCCTGGTCGGGATGGACTTCTTCCCGGTCGGGACGGTTCCTTCCCGGTCGGGATGAGTCTTATAACCCTTCATGTTCTTGATAACTTCACCCATAAGGCCACTAATACAACGAGACCTAGAATCTCGTCCCCAAAAGCTTGTCAAAAGCTTCGAAAACCCACTTCCTAGCCCAAGCTTCAAGCTTCTATCATCAACTACTCACTAAAGACTTCATCTTCACTATAACCTATCAAATGAACTCAATAAACATCATCAAAATCCCTCCCTCACATCGCTCATCAAATACCAAATTACAAGAATTTCACAAAACTCAAAAGAATAAGAAAGAGATATATACAATAAGACGGTTCTTTTGGAACTCCGTCAAACCAAGGATGGTGCATTCTTCAATCATTTTTCAACAACACTATAGATGACTCCATCGCCATCAAGAGCACGGAGTAACAAATCGAAGGCTCGAGAGAAATCTTCCATCAAGCTTGTGGAATACCAATCCACACTCCAAGGTTCTTCACAACCTTGTCTGGAAGTACCCGGGGCATCCCGATCTACTAAGTTCAATGGCTTGAACTTGTACTTTCGGTCCTTCGGTATATACCCAAACTTCCACTCATCTTCACAAGGCCCCGAGGGAGGCTCAACTCTCTTCTCAATAACCGACTCATCTTCAATAATGTCACATGGGCATTCACCCACCCCTATCTTGGAATCGTTGTCTTCACTTCCACACAAGTTCTTGTCTTCTTTCAAGCTTTCACCCAACTCATTCCCTAGATTGAAGTCTTTCATGGCACGGATCATATTGCACGATTCTTCATTTTTAGGCGAGGTGTTGCCTTGGAGGTCAAACACGAGCTTCTTGTCGCCTAGTTCAAAGGTGATCCTACTATTCTTTACATCAATCATTGCACCGGCGGTGTGTAGGAATGGGCGGCCTAGGATAATGGGGGTGATGACATCCTCCGGCATATCGAGCACGAGAAAGTCAACCGGGATGAAGAATTTCCCTATTCTTAATGGCACATCCTCTAACATTCCTAATGGTCGATTTAGGGAACGATCGGCTATTTGGAGTGTGATAGAGGTACACTTAAGCTCTCTCATCCCAAGTCTCTCACAAATAGAATAAGGAAGAATGCTCATACTTGCTCCCAAATCACATAATGCCCTATCAATCTTCAAGCTCCCTATGGTGCACGGGATTGAGAAACTACCCGGATCCTTCAACTTAGGAAGTGTAGAGCCTTGTATGAGCTCTCTCACCTCCCTTGTGAACGCTATGATCTCTTCCTTGTCCACGGATCTCTTCTTAGCCAAGATTTCTCTCATAAACTTTCCATAGGTCGGGACTTGGGTAATTAACTCGGTGAAAGGGATGCTCACATCCAACTTCTTCACAATATCAAGGAACTTGTCATATTGAACATCCACCATTGTCTTCATTTGCCTTGTTGGAAAAGGCAACTTGATATGTATCTTCTCTTGCTCATTAGGTTTGGACTTTTCAATTGACATTTTCTTTTTTCTTTTGTCTTTCTCTTGGGGTGAATGGAGCTTGTTTTCAATAGGTTTCTCAACCTCTCATAAGACTTGCTCTTCCATGAGATTTCCCCAATTTTCATTGTCTTGAGTTGGAGATTGCACTTCCTTCATTGCTCCTTGCTCATTCGGAAATAAGGGAGAATCATAGGATGCACTGCTCCTCAAGGTGATGGCATTCACATGTTCAAACTTCGTCGGTACACCTTGGGGAGGTAGTTGCCCCTTTTGTCTTGAAGAACTACCCGAAGGTACTTGATCTAGTTGGGTTTCAAGCATTTTCACATGCGTATCTCTTGCCTTGTTTTCCATTTGAAGGTTAGTAAAGAATTCATGTTGAGCTTTCTGCATCTCCAATTGGCTTCTTTGCATCTCCAAGATTGTCTTTTGTATCTCCGGGTCTCTAGGTGGAGATTGTTGATTGTGTGGAGTATTCTTAATGGCTAGGGGAATGGCATAGTCATGAGTTGGAGACCGGCTCCTTTGCTTGTTCTCTTGTTGTTGATTTTGGGACCCTTGTTGTTGTTGAAAGTTCCCTTGGAACCCTTGAGTATTGCCTTGATTGTGATTGTGCTAACCTTGGTTGTTGCTTTGGTATCCTTGAGAATGTTGGTTTCCTTGGAAACCACCTTGATGGTTGAAGTTCCCTTGATGGAACCCTTGATTGTTATTAAAGGCACCTTGGTTATTTTGTTGGAAGTTGTTAAAAGGCCTTTGATTGCCTTGATAACCTTGGAAGCCTTGGTTGTTGTCCCTTAAGGGAGGAGGAACATAGGGTACACGGTATTGTTGTTGGGCTTGTTGTTGGGAAGCTTGGAACATATGTTGATTTGGCACAATTTGAGCCTTGAAGTTAGAATATGGGGCACCTTGCTTGAATGCTTGGAAAACATTCACTTGCTCAATGCTACTTCGACAATATGAAGGCTCATGTCCATGTATACCGCAAATCTGACATATCCCATAATAAGATGTAGGTGTGACCGTTCCCAAAGCATTAACTTGATGGATTTATTGTTGATTGGAGGGACTAGTGCTTTGACCTTGATTAAAGTGGTGTTGGAGATTCTTGTCAATAGTATCCATGTGTGTCTTTAATTATGCTCCAAGGTCGGCACTTAATTGTGTAATGGCATCAATCTCATGCCTTCCCCCTTTACTTTCCTTTCTTTGCCTTGAGTATTGAGAGTTATGGACCGCCATTTCTTCGATCCTTGACCAAGTTTGGTCATCATCTACCTCGGTGAACCTTCCATTAGACCCCATATTGAGTATGGCCCTTGAGTCTTCATATAACCCATTCCAAAATTGTTGTACAAGGAACCATTGTGATAAACCATGGTGGGGGCACGATCTAACCAAAGCCTTGAACCGCTCCCATGCTTCATAAAGGTTTTCTTCATCCCGTTGTTGGAAACCGGTGATGGAGGCCCTTAGCAAATTCGTCTTTTCCGAAGGGTGAAACTTTTGGTAGAACGCCAATGCAAGTTTCTTCCAATTATCAATCCCCATGGTTGCCTTATCGAGACTCTTGATCCATTCTTTTGCCTTGCCAATCAAAGAGAAAGGAAATAGTACCCATCGGATTTGGTCTTGGGTTATTCCCGTTTGTGAGATGGCATCGCAATAATCTGAGAAGGTTTCCATGTGTTGGTGAGGATCTTCTGTTGGTAACCCACTAAATTCACTTCTCTCAACCAATTGGATAAAAGCCGTTTTAGCCACAAAATATCTGGTGTATGTCTCCGGTAAAGCGGTGGGACTGAGCAAAACGTCTTCCGTGAAAATTGAATGAGAAGATAACTTCGGCATTATTGGATGTGCGGGAGATGATGGTGTAGATGGTGTTGATGTAGAGGTTGAAGGAGAACTAGGTTGAGAAGAGTGACTTGAAGAAGTACCAAAAGGATTTATGAAGATCCCTTCGGTATTGCCTTGAGGTTGTTCGTTAAAGTCGGATCCTCGGGCTTGCTCTTCAATGGTATTACTAGTACCCGGTTGAGAATTTCTAACCCGATCAATCGTCCGTTGGCGAAAAGGCTCTAAAGAGTCTCTCCGGCTCTGGATTGAAGAGAAAGAAGTCATCTCTCCTCCTAGGCATGCACTACACACTTGGAACAAACGTGAGAACACCTAGTTCTTTATGGGCACTAGGCAAAGACAACAAACGAACACAACCCAAGACAAAGAGAGAAGAAAGTGAAATGAACTAAGAAAAAGCCTACAAAATATGCACAATGAATGGAAAAAGAGCACAAGAGGGGTAACTAAGTCAAGCTACTAAGCAAACTAAGTCTAAACATGCACCGTCCCCGGCAACGTCGCCAAATTGATGGTAGGGATTTGCCGTGGGTCCTACCGATCAAATAAAGCCAACTAAACCTAACACGTAGCTAGGGTAAGTCGGGTCGAGTCCACGGGGACGATAAAGGTTGTCTAGACTAAAGTCAACTCGAAAACAAGACTAGGCTACCAAAACAACACAAATAGAAGAAGAATTGATTATCTATGATGATTGGAAGAGGGGAAACTAGATTGACAATGAACTAGATGCAGTAAGGACTAAATGGAACACTAAAGCTAAAACAATCAACTAACTAGATGAATAATAGCTAACAAGATGGAGAAATCAATATGGGAAGGAGTAGGGTTAGGTCGGGTTCATAAGTGTAGTAAGATAATTGGGAGATCGAGGGTGTAGGTGTCGCCTAGTTACTAAGGTTGGTCCGCGCTCTCGCGTCAAAGCCAAAGTCCGCACTCTCGTGTCAAAGACTAAACCCGAATACTCATGCAAGATGTTACCCAATACACAAGGATTCAACCACAAATCAATCACACAATGAGAAGAGGAAGACAAGCTTGAGGAGCATGGCCACTACTACTCAAACAAGCAATTCAACAAACACATAGTGTGCTTAATATGTGACTAATAACAAAGAGTTCACCTTTACCCACAATCGAACCCTAATCATCCATAATCAACACTTAATCCCCCTACTAACCCCACAATAAGTCTACTCACTCATAATCAAACTAATATTAACAATGATAAGAGGAAACAACACAAACATCCAAACATCCATTATGAAACTAGCAAGAACAATAACAATAAGAAAAGATTGAAACTTGAAAGATTAAACAAGGATTAAGAGTAAAGAGAATAAGAAGATTATACCTACTAACAAGAATATGAGAAGATAAGAACTTGCATTAATAAGAAAAACCCAAATAAATCTTCCAGGGTTGTCAATCTTGGATGAATCTTCAAGAATCCCCTTAATACAAGACTAAATACTAAGATTAATCTAAGATTAACAAAAGTTTAAGAAAAGATTAAGCTAATGAGAGGAGGAAGTCTATCTAGGGTTTAGAATAATGTAGAGGAGTCTAAGGTGCTTAAACAATACAAAGGAAGGGTATATATAAGGTTACAAGAGTGAAGGAGAAGAAAAGAAGAGGCGCGGGCTACAGCTGGTCCATCCTGGTCGGGATGGTGGTGGTCCTGACCGGGATGAGCTTGGTCTCGGTCGGGATGACACTCCAGAAGCCGTCTTTGTTTTGCAATCCTTCCCGACCGGGAAGGCTACTCTTCCCGCCCGGGAAGGGTCTTGTAGGCCTCCAATATGATCATAAAGGTCCCTATTTGCTCTTGATAGGCTTCTCATCGATTCTCAGTGCTCGGGATCGAGTCTAAGGGGCTCGAGAATGGGTCCCAAGGTCTCGGGATCGAATCTAAGGCGCCGAGTGATCGTTCCTTCTTTTCGTTGGCTCCAAATGTGTAGGAATCTAGTGGGAATCGTTCCAATTCTCCATGAATGGTCTTGGGAACCTAAAACGAACTAGAAGAAGCATAAGTAGCCCAGAAACCGCTCCAAAGAGCGAATTCACAAGAGAAACCGGGACCATACACAACAAATAGGCACTACAAACTACACTTATCAGATGATGATTCAAATGCGAAGGGATAAAGAGGAGTTCAAGGCCCGAATAGAGGTGCAAGATGCTCGAATCAATGCACTCATGGCTCGTTTCACAATGTTGGCCACTCGAGCTCTACAATTCGTTGAGGAAGGTTCATTTGGGCAAGAAAATTGGGTGCCTCCACAAGGAAATCAACCCGATCATGAAGCCACGAATGAAGAAGAGGGGGTAAATCAAGAGATCATTGTTGAGTGTTGCTTGGATGGTGAAGATATGGGAAGAATGGAGGAAGTTGAAGCTTCAAGGGTCGACAAAGAGAAGGGATTTGAAAATGATTATCAAGGCAACTCTTGGGTAGCCAATGTATTGGCTATTAAATTGGATTTGTATGATTTTCTTCGTGATGAACCGGATATTGACAATCCAAACCCAAGTGAAGAAATGACCCCTCAAGACCAAATTGACAAGGTGAGTGAAAAGGAACATAATACTTGAAAAAAAGAGGTAGATGCCTAAGAACTCGCCTTAAATGGGAAATTGGAGGAGCCAATTAGGGGATATGGAGATGCTATTCTAGACCAAACCATCGAAGGCCTTGAGTCTCTTCATGGTGAGAATTCTAGTAAGAATGACGATGAGGTTTCCCCTAAAGCCTCCAATGAAGAAAACTTGATGCCTTCCCCTCCTTTATCGCACTCGATTTCAAGTCCCTTGTCTTGTGAGACGGTTGATGAAGTGGATCCTTGTCGGGCGGTGGAAAAGAATTCTATTCTTGACCCCGTAGAAGAAGCAACCCCCTTTGGGTGTGATCTCCCAACTCATAATGCCAAGCTTGACTCTAGACCACAATACCTACCGGATGGTCATAAGAGTCATTTCTATGATGGTTCGGAAGACCCGGAAGATCACAAGAAACCCGAGCGTAATGGATTAGATGATTGCTTCTTGACTCCGACTTGGAAACTCTTGTTGATGGATAGGATCGGCCACATGAGCATTAATGAAGATGTTGCTAGAGCATTTGACTTACTACTCCGAGCTCTTGATGGCTATGGAGGCGTAGATGGTGAAGAGTATCTTATTGTAAATATCTTTTTCCTTTTTCTTTTGAGCGTTTGTGTTTGTATATGTTTGATTGGATAGTTTGGTTTCTAGGATTTGTTAGTTTTTGTGGAATTCTTGTAATTTGGAGTTTACTTGAGTGATGTGAGGGAGGGATCTTGATGTGTTTATTGAGCTTACTTGATAGGTTTGAATTGAATATGAAGAGTTTAGAGAGGGGTATTCATGATAGAAGCTTCAAAGCTTGGTGGAGGAAGTCGGTTTTTGAGCTTTTTGTAAGCTTTTGGGAACGGGATTTTGGATCCCGAAGTTGTATTTGTCTTGTGGGTGCAACTAGTATTGAAAGAAGGCTTCAAAGGCTCGGGAAAGATGCCATCCCGACCGAAATGGGTGTCATCTCTACCGGGATGAAGTGAGCAACAAAACAGGAGCTTCTGATGTGCCATCCCGACCGAGAAGAAGAGCTTCCCGACCGGGAAGGACCTTTCCCGACCGAGATGGAGCCATCTTGACCGGGATGGTCTCCTGCAACCCTCATTTGCTTTTGCTTCTTCATTTAAGCCTCACCCAACCACTTTATACCCCCACCCAACCTCCCTACTCATCTTAGCCTCTATCATTTGACCCTTACACTTCAATTATAAACCTTCATCTCATCTTCTCATCACTATACACCGAGTTTTCCCAAAATCCCAACCTCATTACACCTAAGCAAGCCCGATACTTGAGACTACATTGAGGAAGGGGAGGAATATCGATGAAGACAAGCAAATGTGCCGATAATGATCATTGAGACGATGGAGTTGGTTAAGCTGTTATCCGTTTGGTAAGGCGACTCTCCTTTCTTTTCCGTCTTTTATTGCTAGTCTTTCCTTGTATGTCCCCTTTCCCTTTTATGTACTTTGTGTCGTGGTGGCCCTCGGGGCCTTGGTGGTTATTGCTCCCGATTCTCGATGAGTTGATTACATCTAGAATCATTTGAAAAATCCAAATTTACAAGTCCTTCCACTTTTTCCGTGTTTTTATTTTCTTTTGGTTGAATTTAATCGGATTTAGGCGGAATCCGGGCTAGGTGACTTGATTACACCTAGCCCTCCCCTCCCATTTCCTTTTATTTTCTTCTTTTCATTTCTTCCCCCATCCATATCTTTTCTCGTCTCGGCCCTTGGTGACTTGATTACACCCCGGCCGGACAAATTCTACCCTTTCCTCACTTTTATTTTCGTTTTTTTAGCTTTATTTTTCGATGTTTCCTTTCTCTTTAGTGTCTCCACACACTACCGATCGAGCATGAGGACATTGCTCGGTTTAAGTGTGGGGGAGCGATATCGTAGTTTAGATTAGTTTTATTTTCGTAGTTTTTTCGAAAATTCTTAAAAATCCTTAAAAATTTGAAAAAAAATTCATAAAAATCAAAAGATTTTCTTTTGTATCTTTTTCTTTTGAGACTTTGTGTCGTATATTTGTTGTGTTGTGTGTGTTTTGCTCTCTCGATTTTCCTTGTAGGTTGCGTGATCGTCGATAAGTTTCGGGAAGCTCAAGACATCCGGTAATATCCCTTCATTTCTTTCTCCTTTTCCCTTTTTGTGGAGTTTGGAGGATGTTTTGCGATGGTGTATGCTCGGGTGGAGCTTTTTGAAATTCGTGGTTGATTAGTGGCTTGTTTGGATGTTTCGGGGTGGTGTTTGTTTATTTTGTGTGTTTGTTTGTTTGTTTTGTTTGGTTTTGTTTTGTTTGTCTCATTTTCTCTCGTTTTTGTTGTGTCTTTGTTTTCTCTTGTTTAGTTGTGTCTAGTGTGTAATAAAACGTTTTTGAAAACCCGGTTTTGAGGTTAATGTGCAAGTGTTTACTTTCCCTTGCTAGTAATATGAGTCGAGTATTGGACTTTAGTCTAGTTGAATGACTTTAAATCAATGATTTCGTTGGTTTCTTACCTTCTGTCCACCTAGTCTATTAGGGATTTACTACGGGATTTGCATTTTGACCATTATGACCACCCACGGAGTGAAAAGGCCTTGGTTGTTGAGTCCCGTCCCTTAGGTGACCGTGTTCGGAATTGCTTTGATTAGTCCAAGTTTCCCCCCTTTTTGAGGGTTTGAAGGGAAATCGTGACCCCCGACTTACTCATTTCCCTACCTCCTACACATTTCCACAAATAAGTTGCAAATTGTTGAAATTCTTACTTGGTCGCAAGAAATGCCTACAATACATGATTCAAAAAAAAGGGGGCAAGCCAAGTCAAAAGAAAGAAAAAGAAAAAGAAAGAAAGAAAAGAAAGAAGAAAAAGAAAAGGCACAACAAATCAAAAAGAAAATACAATAGAAGAAAATGAAATGGCATAACAACTCAAAAGCCAAATGCAAAAGAAATGAAAAATGCCAAAAGAAAACCATCTCACAAAAAGATTCTCACCCTCTCAAAAATAAGCCTTTTTCCGATCGTTACCGTGAAGAGCCAACCAAAGGACCGAGTCCCTAGGAAGGATGATAGCGGTAATGGTCGGTCTTCCCTCATTTTGCAACCATATCCACCTTTTTACTTGGACTAGTTTTGCGGTTTTAAGCATGGGACGACCCTCTTGGCTTATCGCTAAAGGGGGCGGGGCCTCACTTACCTACAGTGTCGACTAACACCGTGACTCATCCTTTTTCCATCCCGCTGATCATCTCGTAGTACGTTCTTAGAAGGTTAGGAGGAACCTAGGTAAGTTACCAACGTTTTTATTGCTTTGTTGTCATACTATTAGGGTTTAGTTCATATTGGTTTGTATTATTAGTTCGGGAACGTTGTCACTTGCCTTGGATCCTTAACCGGTGCCTCTTTCACCGCTTTGTAGAGGGAAGCGGTACTTATTTCTTCTTGGGTGCAACCAATTGCTTGCTTGTTTGTGTGTTTTTGCGTCCGGTTGCATCCACAGTTTTGTCGCAAGACCTTACTTGCCTTGCGGAGTTCACTTTTCCTCTAAGTGTACTCGCGTGAGTTGAAAGGGCGTAGGGTGCGCTAATACCCGCTCGTTTAGTAGTCTAGTTTCTATTAGTTTTTAGTTAGTAGGTGCTTACTCGAGGGCGAGTAAGGGTTAAGTGTGGGGGAGTTGATAAGTGTAGTTTGTAGTGCCTATTTGTTGTGTTTGGTCCCGGTTTCTCTTGTGAAATCGCTCTTTGGAGCGGTTTCTGGGCTACTTATGCTTCTTCTAGTTTGTTTTAGGTTCCCAAGACCATTCATGGAGAATTGGAACGATTCCAACTCGTTTCCTACACATTTGGAGCCAACAAAAAGAAGGAACGATCACTCGGCGCCTTAGATTCGATCCCGAGACCTTGGGACCCATTCCCGATCCCCTTAGACTCGATCCCAAGCACCGAGAATCGATGAGAAGCCTATCAAGAGCAAATAGGGACCTTTATGATCATATTGGAGGCCTACAAGACCCTTCCGGGGCGGGAAGAGTAGCCTTCCCGGTCGGTAAGGAGTGCAAAACAAAGACGGCTTCTGGAGTGTCATCCCGACCGGGACCAAGCTCATCCCTGTCGGACCACCACCATCCCGAGTGGGATGGACGAGCTGTAGCCCGCGCCTCTTCTTTTGTTCTCCTTCACTCTTGTAACCTTATATATACCCTCCTTTGTATTGTTTAAGCACCTTAGACTCCTCTACGTTATTCTAAACCCTAGATAGACTTCCTCCTCTCATTAGCTTAATCTTTCCTTAAACTTTTGTTAATCTTAGATTAATCTTAGTAATTAGTCTTGTATTAGGGTTTTGTTCATTTTGATTTGTGTTATTAGCTTGGGAACGTTGTCACTTGCCTTGAGTCCTTAAC
The DNA here is from genome assembly GCA_958450325.1 of Agrostemma githago. Classification (NCBI taxonomy): domain Eukaryota; kingdom Viridiplantae; phylum Streptophyta; class Magnoliopsida; order Caryophyllales; family Caryophyllaceae; genus Agrostemma; species Agrostemma githago. The sequence goes on along the minus strand of OY288248.1, from coordinate 26,280,458 downwards.
CGGTGCTTCTTTCACCGCTTTATAGAGGGAAGCGGTATTTATTTCTTCTTGGATGCAGCCGATTGTTTGTTTGTTAGTATGTTTGTTTGTTTGTGTGTTTTCGTGTCCGGTTGCATTCACAGTTTTGTCGCAAGACCTCACTTGCCTTGCGGAGAGCACTTTCCCTCTAAGTGTTCTCGCGTAATTTGAAAGGGCGTAGGGTGTGCTAATACCCGCTCGGTTAGTGGACTAGTTTCTTTTAGTTTAGTAGTTAGTTTGTGCTTACTCGAGGGCGAGTAAGGGTTAAGTGTGGGGGAGTTGATAAGTGTGTTTTGTAGTGCTTATTCCTTGTGTTTTGGTCCCGGTTTCTCTTGTGAAATCGGTCTTTGGAGCGGTTTCGAGGCTACTTATTCTTCTTCTAGTTTGTTTTAGGTTCCTAAGACTAATCTTGGAGAGGTGGAACGATTCCGACTCGTTTCCGACACATTTGGAGCCAACGAAGAGAAGCAACTATCACTCGGTGACTTAGAATCGATCCCGAGACCTTGGGGCCCATTCCCGAGCCCCTTAGACTCGATCCCGAGCACCGAGAATCGATGTGAAGCCCATGAGAAGCAAGTAGGGACCCTTGAGATCATATTTGAGGCCTACAAGACCCATCCCGGTCGGGATTGCATCCATCTTGACCGGGATGAAGAGTACAAGCGAAGACAGGCCACTGACCAGTGATCTCGACCGAGATCATCTCATCTCAATAGAGATGGGTCCCATCTCGACCGAGACCATCTCTTCTCGCCCGAGATTGGCCACCTGTAGCCCCGCGTCACTTCTTTTCTTCTCCTTTGCATTGTAACCCTATAAATACCCCCCCTCTTGTATTGGTACACTATATTACGGAACCCTAGACTATTTTTAGGTTAGATTAGCTTAGATTATTGTAGATTAGCTTAATGCCTCTTTAATTAGTCTTTAATCTTAGTTTAATCCTAGTTAGTTCTTGTGTAATTGAAGATCTATTGAAGAATTCTTCTCTATTGACAACATTGAAGATACTTCTTGGGTTGGTTTTTATACAAGATTCAATCTTTTGCCTTTCCTTTGTAGTTTGGTATAATCCTTTTATCTTCTCTTTTCCTTTAATCTTTATTGTTATTCAAGTTTTCATCTTTGTTTAGTGTTCATTGTTCTTGCTAGTTTTATTTCCTTTATGAATGTTTTGATGTTTGTATTGAATTCTCTTGTTTGTATTATTGTTAGTTTGATTATGTGTGAGTAGTTATCCTCTAGGCTTAGTAGGGGGATTGGGTGTTGATTAGGGATGATTAGGGTGGAAATTGGTGATGCTAGATGTTGTTATTGTTGTTTCCTATTTGCCTTGCACTCCACATGTTTGATGAAATGCTTGTGAGACTCGAGACGATCCATCCTTGTTTTTCTTGCCTCTCCTCTTGTATGTGTGTGTTTGGTTGTAGGTTTGGTAAACTCATTAGTAGCGAGAGCGTGGTGAGGATGACCCCTAGGCCGTTTAATTAGCGAGAGCCCGATCGGAACCTAGGCTAGGAGAGCATGCTAGTGACCCCCGTTCCCTTCTTTTTATCTCCTTGACACCCATGAACCCAACCTAGCCTTAGCTTCTTCTAATTGGTTTTTTAGCTTCCATTTATCATTAGTTATTTGTTTAGCTTAGTTCTTGGTCGACCTTAGCCATAGTTTAGTTTGTCTCGAACCTAGTCTAGGACCCTAGCACACCCTAGTTCGACACCTCGTCCCTGAGGATATCGACCCGACTTGTCCTATCTACCCAGTTATGAATAGTTGGTTGTTATTTGGTGGCGGGATCCACGGCAAATCTCACCTTCAACAAACATCTACTAAAACACGTAACGTCCCAAGTTCAACCACAAATACTAAAATACACTAAATAGACCCGAGTAATTCTGAGATCCGTTCTCAACTATCTATGCATCGTGTCCCGTTTAGTGTATACTCCGAGGATGCAACTCCTCATAATGTGATTTACTTACATTCGCATTTACAGTTTTTCGTATGATTTACCGCTTTTATGACCTTATAAACGCATGCTAAATCACCTAACAAGGAATTCAAAACGTAAAACAACTAAAACTGAAAAAAGTGATGGTCGGGTTCCGTATTAGTACGGGTGCTCTCCTTACATGGTTCGACGCATCTTTATTAATACCGAGCCGATGCATCTTAAGCAGAATACCAGGTAAGGTATATCACGAGAACGACTAATATCCATATTATCGTGTTAAAACTGACTTGCTAATACGTATAATATTAGTACTCTCTATTCTCCTACGTGCATCTTTTCATGACCTGCTTGTCACGTGAAAATCGCATGCAAAGAATGTAAATACAACTACTTTGACGACAAAACTTACTTGTCCTTAAACAACCAACGTAGTAAAAGGTATAGGGTGAAAACAACGGATGTTACAGTATTTCGGCCACAACAAAAGAACTAGGTTATCAGCCTACCGATTGATTAGTAGAGGCCGCTATAGTGCGGGCGGGATTGGGTGTTGACATCTATCGGATGTTGGCTTCCCAATACGTACCCTCACCCCTTACTCAGAATCGACGGTTTCCGGATGTACCAAACCATTGGCAATGAGAGTCATTCCAGGCATGGAGTGCTTAAGGGTACAAGTCTTTATCTTTAGGTCCCGTGCCCCTCAACTTTGAGCCGGCTAGGGATCAAAGTTGACTTGACCGGTTTCCGAGTCCCCATAATTGACTCGGTGGCGACTCCACAAATCGGCAACGAATTCAGTTCACTAAAAAGGTCGCCTTACCAAATGAATCGGACTTTAAACATTTACAACCACAACTCGATCAATTCCAAACGGAAACAAGGGTGCCCGCACCCGTCTAGTACAAGTCCGGATCGTCATCTGAATCGAGGTCTGAGACATCGCCCCGTACGCGAGATCGGACCGGCCCCCGACAGGGAGGGGGCCGCGTGGATGGCCGCCGCCACACGTTGAAAAACCGGGTCGGTCCCGCGCGGGGCGCCGGGTGGTGCGGACGGACGTCTACAGTTTGGCGACTCTGCTGGGGACTTGGAAACAAATTTCCAGTGGTGGTGTAACTTGAACGAGGTCGGTGAAGCTCATTTCCTAGTTTCTAGTTGTGGTCACTACAGGTTTTGGCCCTAAATGGCCCACCCTAACCGATATCAGGACCAATCGACCTCTTCGCGGTAAGATCTTTAGGGACAAGCGGAGAAATCCTCGATTGACGCTCCGGCCGCCTAACGCGTACCCCGCGGGAATAATAAGCGGATAGTTCCGAACGGACGGTATGACACTCGTCTCCCTAGATGATTTGTCAATGCCTAAGTAAAGACTATTCGTGGGCATGAGTGTATGCATCTTGCATCCTTCGTCCTGCACGATGCCTAAGTAAAGCCTACCCTAACCTACCCGTGTCTGCATCCTGCATGAGTGTATGCATTCCTAGTTATGTGTAGCGTGTTTGCAAACAACCTAAATAAAACACTAAAAATCTGGATTCAACGACGCCAACATATTCAACCGCACCCAATTCCGTTTACAAAAAAATTACCTCCTCTTTTCGAAACGACCTTTTTTTTTAAAAAAACGCCGATACTCCGGTCAAATCATGATTTCTAAAAAGGGGAAAAAAAATTAGATGTCGTTATCATGGCAAATTTTACACTCACCACTTTCAAAAAAAAAAATTTAATGCCATCACCTTGACCAAAGTAAAACCCGTCAACAACGAATACCGTTAATACCACCAAGACTCCCCATCAATGGGATCAAGGTACACCAAATGGTTACATTTTTATTTTCAAAAAAAATGTTTTTACACACATACCGTTAACACAACCCGAAACTTCAATTAATGAATTCAAGGAACTCAAAAACGGTTACACTTTCAAAACACTTTTTACAATACATCCTCCCACCGTTAAATGCTATTTAACGCAACCGACGAACGTGGGTCACTAGTTTTAAAAGTTTTTTTTAAAAAAAAAAGTTTTCTAAAACACTATTCACCACCTAAATCCCTTAACAAGGATTCGGTCACACCTTTAAAACACCGTTATTAGACTTCACGCTCTACCACGAGCATCACGTACACCACGAGTATCGAACTAGCTAATTAATAGTAGTTTCGATAAAAGCATCACGTAATAATTTTCAAAATCGGTTCCCCTAAAGAACCGTGCTCCTTTCGAAAAAGAACATTTAAATTTTTGTCATCGCCGGATTCCCAATGCACACATATAGCAACACACTTCCACGTCACAAGTGATGTCATCCCGCCATCGTTACACTGTTTTTGCAAACCATCCTTTTCAAAAAAAAATTGCAAAGAATTGGTCGTTTTCGAAAGAAACATATATCAAAATTTTTTGATCCTGAGCCGGGATCGCGATCAACCTCTTACGTCGTACAACCATGTGTTTAACTGTCTGTGTTAGTTACTAGGATCACCTCTACTCGAGGTCTTACATTTTGGGTCGTCTCATTTCGAGAAGTCCTCTTTAAACCACACCTCCGAGGTTTGTGTCAAATCGTCTCGTTGTAGAAACCTAAGATTCATTAGGCATTTCGCCGAATACACCAAGAGTCTAAAGCACCTAAGTCCCTAAGCCAATGACCGTACACACGAGTCAAGGGTTTCATTTCCGCGTTGGTCAGTCGCGAGCATCCTTTGAGTCTCTAAGACGTCCAACAAAACTTCCCTGATTCCCGATATTATCTTGCAGAGATCATCATCCACCATGACTACAGTCCCAAATTTCAATGTCAAAGATCTAACTCATATGGTTTACAACCTCGCCACCTTCGTAACCTCTATTGAGACCTCTATTCGAAACCTTCACGAGCGGATGGACTCCCTCGTAGTCAAAACCCAAAACCACCCGCCAATCCTAGTAAACAAGAGCGATCCTCCCCAAAAGAGGAAAACCCCTAGAAAGTTCGCCGACTTAGACATCCCCTATGACGAAGCCTTGGCCATCGCCATCCAACATGGTCTACTATCCCCTCTAGAACCTGTACCCGAAATCCCTCTAGGACAAAGAAGCAAATCATGAGATCCTAAAGCCTTCTCCTCCTTTCACCAGGGGCCGGGACATGAAACCCAATTCTGCACCAAACTAAGACATGCCATCCAAAACCTAATCGAAGAAGGAGCCTTTCCCCCTCCCAAAAAAACCACCACACATTCAATTTGGCACGATCAATTATGAACAATACCGGCGCGATCACGCCATACATGGGGTATGGGCAGAAGATGATGACGATGTCTACATCCACGAACCAATAGTCTCGATCCCCCCAACAACCACCCAAACCAAGGATATAAGCCACGTCACTAGATCTGGGCGACCCTACGAATACGTCACAGTCGACATACCGAACACCAATCAGTATCCTGAAAACACCCCAACCACCGACGAAATCCCGATTACCACCCCTGAGGTACAAATAGTCAAACAACTACAAAAAGCCAAAGCCGACCTTTCCATATGGCAACTCATAGCCAGCTCCTATAATCACCGCATGGCTCTAGTCCAAGCCTTAGGAAGAATGAACATATCCTCAACAGTTACACCTGAAGACATGATAGGACATGTTCTTCAAGAAGCCAATGGACTAAAGGATCCTATAACCTTCTCCGACAAAGACCTCCCACCCTTCGGACCAAAACACAATCTAGCCCTTTACGTCACGGTAACCTGTTTAGGCAAAAAGGTGCCCATGACCCTTGTGGATGACGGTTCTGCCGTAAACGTAATCCCTCTCAAAACCGACCGCGCCTTAGGAATGTCAGACACCGACTTCATACCCACCGAGTCTGGAGTGCGCGCCAATGATGGTACGAGGCGTCCGGTCGTGGGCGTCGCCACCCTTAACATCATTGTAGGGCTTATAGAGAGGAAAATGGACTTTCAGGTCTTAGACGTCAAAACCGAATCTTACAATATGATCCTAGGGCGCCCTTGGATCCATGCCCTTAAAGCCGTACCATCCACCCTACACCAAAAGGTGAAAGTTCCCATCAACGGTGAAATAATTACCATCCATGCCTCCCCCGTAAGAGCCTTTGTAGAAAACGCCACCACCTCACAAGTCACGAAAGATACCGATTACGAGTTAAGAGGATTTCACGTAGTAAACCTGTTAGAACAAGACCTAGCCCCGTTCGACTTTGATCAGAACTCAAACCTAGCCATCAACTTTATGATGAGACAGCAGGGGCATTTCCCGGGATTGTCACTAGGAAAAAATCCCAGCACCGCAAGTAAACTCCGTGATCCCATCGGACAAACCCACACGATAGGTTTTGGGTACCCCGCAACCGAGAGTGAAATCCGTGAACGCATGGCTATCATGCACGCACGTAAAACTGAGGGCATCCAAATCCCGTCGTACGACCTCACCCTAAATGGATGTTTCGTAAAAGAAGGTGACAACGAACCTTATATGGGATTTTCCGAACCAACCTACATCAAAGGCATCCGACATCCTGGAATAGAAATATTCCAAGACTGCTACTTCATCCCGAAAACCACACCTAACACCTTAAAACCCAAACGCACATCTTGTATGGATGGCCTGGCCAACAATCTCCTATTCAGGGAAGAGCGTTTCGTTCCCGTGAATCCCAGTGAGCTAGTCGGTGTGGTCATGACTGACAAGCAATTTGACCCCATCTCCCTCATTGTCAATACCGACAAAAGCCAAGAGGGTATATGATGTAGGAAATCCGTCACATGGACCAACGTGAATGGTAGGAGGTTCAAGCTAACCACGGGAGAAGGGAGGATGATTGAAGAGTCGGAGTCCGAAACAGAGTCCGAGTCTGAGTCCGAATCTGAGTCTGAAACGGGCCAAGAATCTAGTATTGTTTATCTACCATCTACATCTGTGTCTGTTCAGGATGAGTCGGGGCCTGCCCCGGAAGTCCCAGTAATGTTACCTCTGTCAAACGAAAAGAGGGTCTCCTTATCCAAAGTCCTCGACATGCTCGATTTATCTAATAATAAAAATACTTTCGCTTATGACTCGTCGCACTTAACATGAAATGCCATTATCGATAGCGAACCAAACAAGAATGACCAAAACGACTCTTACGATACTTATCGCCCCCCCCCCCCCCCCCGAAACCTTGAGAGAGTTAGCTAGACAAGAGTTAGGCGCCCCGATAATCCAAGACATCGAATCCCTAAACGTTGGAACCTCCTTGGAAGCCCAAATCCTAAAAATAGGGACATCCTTAGATCCCATTGAGAGGGAGAAAATTATGAACCTACTCACACAATACAAAGACGTCTTTGCCTGGTCCTACAAAGACATGCCGGGCATAGACAGACATATTGCCGAACACCGAATCCCAATCAAACCCGGGTTTTAACCAGTAAAACAAAAGCTACGTCGCATGCGACTTGAGTGGGCCCTTAAGGTCAAGGAGGAGGTAGACAAACAATTTAAAGCCGGGTTCATACATGTCTTCAAATATTCTGACTGGGTAGCCAACATAGTCCCCGTCCCCAAAAAGGACGGGAGAATCCGGGTCTGTGTAGATTTCCGAGACCTTAACAATGCCAGCCCAAAGGATGACTTCCCTTTACCTCACATAGATATCCTGGTAGATAATACCGCCGATCATGCCCTACTCTCTTTCATGGACAGGTATGTTGGGTATTATCAAATAAAAATGGCAAAAGAGGACATGTTTAAAACAGCCTTCACCACACCTTGGGGAACCTATTGTTACTCGGTGATGCCTTTCGGACTTAAAAATTCCAGGGCAACCTACCAAAGAACCACAACCACACTTTTACACGATATGATGCACAAAGAAGTCGAGGTGTATGTAGATGAGATGATAGTCAAATCCCAAAACCGAGAAGGGCATGTCCCGGCCCTCGAAAAATTCTTCAAATGCCTACGCCAGTATAATATGAGGCTTAACCCACAAAAATGCGCCTTTGAGGTCACATCGGGGAAACTTTTAGGTCAAGTAGTAAGCCAGCGAGGAATCGAGATAGACCCCTCCAAGATAAAAGTCTTGTTAGACATGCCCGCACCCTCGAATGAAAAGGAGATTAGAGGGTTTCTGGGTAAAGTTCAATACACCAGCCGCATCATTGCCAAACTGACCATGGTCTGTGAGCCCAATTTCAAAAAACTCAAAATAATCGAACCCATCGTCTGGGACGATAAATTCCAAAGAGCCTTTGACAAGGTAGAGGAAATACTAGCACAAACCCCGGTGTTAATGCCTCCTAAAAAGGTACTACCACTTTCTCTCTACCTTACCGTAACCGAAGCGGCAATGGGGGCCATGCTAGCGCAAACTGTTAACAAAGAAGAGAGAGCTATTTACTACATTAGCGAAAAATTCCTCGAGTACGAACCAAAGTACACACCCCTAGAGAGGACCTGCCTTGCCCTAGTATGGTCAACCAAAAAACTTCGGCACTACATGCTTAGTCATACCGTGCACGTATACTCAAAAATGGACCCCATCAAATACATCTTCGAGAAACCTGTCCTCAACGGACGACTAGCCCGATCGACACTCATGTTGGCAGAATTTGACTTAACATACATACCTCTTAAGGTCATTAAAGGAAAGGTCGTGGCCGACTTCTAGCCGAAAACCCAATAGAGGAAAAATCAACAACCAACACCTGGTCCTTCCCCGATGAGGACATTTTGTTCGCCGAGAGCGAATCGTGGAACTTATACTTTGATGGTGCCTCGAGCATGAGAGGGTACGGCGTAGGAGTCCTCCTGATATCCCCAATATGCGACCATATACCCATATCAGTCAAACTAGACTTCCCCGTTACAAACAACTCAACCGAATACGAAGCCTGCCTAATAGGTCTAAAAGCAGACATATCTCTAGGAGTCAAAAACCTTAGAGTACACGGAGATTCATCCTTAGTGGTCAACCATGCCACGGGTACCTGGAAAGTTTATTGCGAAAGCCTAACCCCATACCAAACCAAAGTGGAAACAATGTACCGGGAATTCACCGAAATTGACTTCATACACATACCCCGCGAAGAAAACCAATTCGCCGACGCATTATCCAAACTAGCCTCACTGATAAACATGCCCGATCACCTTTTCTCTATGCCTATCTGTGTAGAGAGAAGCGAACAACCAGCCCACATCCATAACCTCGAAACCGACGATACCCCCAGGGAGCCTTGGTACAAAGCAATCCTGGACTTCAAACCCACGGGTCATATCCGCCCAACACTAACACCAAGAACAAAAGAGCCCTACGAATACAAGCCACCCACTACGTCCTAAATCAAGGACTACTATACAAACGAACCCCACAAAGAGTCCTCCTTAGGTGCATAAACAAAAACCAATCCCCGAGAGTCATGGAAGAGGTACATGACGGAGAGTGCAGACCCCACATTAGTGCACACCTACTAGCCCAAAAAATAATGAGACTGGGCTATTACTGGATGTCTGGATTACCTTAGAGACAGACTGTCGACTCACGTTCGCCACTGCCACAATTGCCAAATATTTGCCAATGTCCAACACCTACCTCCATATCCTCTATACACTATAGCCACACCATGGCCCTTCTCTACTTGGGGAATAGACATCATAGGAAAAGTACACCCATCCGGGACAGGCGGACACTGCTTTATATTAGTGGCCGTCGATTATTTCACCAAGTGGGTAGAAGCCGCCTCTTACACCGTACTAACCTCAAAACAAGTAGTCAAATTCTTACAAAATAACATCATCTGCCGCTACGGCATACCTCACGATATCATCAGTGACCAGGGGGCTCACTTCAGGGCCGACACCCAAAAACTCCTAGACAAATACATAATCCAAAGACACAAATCCTCACCCTATAGACCACTAACAAACGGGACCGTAGAAGCAACCAACAAAACCATAACCACAATCCTTAAGAAAATGATGGACAACTATCGGGATTGACCAACCAAAATCCCCTTCGCCTTATGGGGATACCGAACATCCTATAGAACACCTACCGGAGCCACACCATATTACCTAACCTATGGTTCTGAAACAGTCCAACCAATACAGCTTGAAATACCGTCACTAAGGATATTAGCCAAAAGCGGTATTCCCGAAGAAGAATGGAACCGAAAACGATATGACGAGCTAGTACTCCTAGACGAGTGTAGGATACAAGCCTTATCCAACGTACAAGCTTACCAGCAACGAATCCAACGAGCCTTTAACAAACGAGTGAAATCCCGAAACATACACGAGGGAGATTTAGTAATCAAATCCATTAGAGCACCCCTTCCCCTCGACCCTAGAGGGAAATTCAAACCTAATTGGGCGGGCCCCTATCTCGTTAAGAAAATACTCTCGGGGGGCGCCGTGATCCTCACCGACCTAGATGGTCAGAAGTTCTCAACGCCAACCAACATGGATTAGCTCAAACGATACTACCCATAGACACCATGACAACCGCATCCCAACCACCGACTTAGGGGGAAGCCAAAAAAAAAACACAAAAACAAATCCAAGTTCGCATCGATAAATGGCATGAACGAGTCTAAAGCAAAATCACTCACATTTTTCGAAAGAACTACGAACGTGGTTTGATTCCGTCTAAAAGCAGATACGTAGGCAACCTTTCTCCGGGTACAACCAAACAACCAAACAAAAAAAATTCGATTACTCGATTCATGTACAAACTGGGACTCTCCCCACGACCCGGCCAATGAGTGATTTCAAATGACGAAGCGCAAACGACGAGTCGAGGACGGGGTGAAAACCCGAAATGGCGCCCCGGGCAAAATGAAAAAATGAGATGCGAGCCGTCGTCAAAAAAAAATGACGAGCCGAGGACGGGGTGAAAACCCGAAAGGGCGCCCCGGGCAAATTGAAGAATCGAGTTGCGAGCCGTAAAAAAAAAGAGCAAATAAAAAAGAAAAAAAAAAACAAAAAGGGTGAGCCGAGGACGGAGTGAAAGCCCGAAAGGGCGCTCCGGGTAAAATGAAGAATCGAGTTGCGAGCCACCACAAAAAAAAATAATAACAATGTGCTTCTCATTAATAATAAAATTTGGTTAAATCGAGCCTTTGTCGAGGCATTTACATCAAGAATTTGAAACCCGGATATCCCGGAAATCAACAACGTGTCAAAACTCCACAAAAAATAGTACTAATACGACACATAATATCAACTAATAATACATAATACAAAATAGTTGACCTCTACCGGTCCAACCTTTTCTTCCCCTTGTCATTCGGGTGAACCCGCTTGTGCTTCTCATCCTTGATCTCCTGAATACAATCTTCTACCGCCCTAGCCAAAGGCGAGCCCAGCCAATCCCACTTTCCTTCTTCTTCTGCATTTTCAATATGGGTCTCCTTTGTCTTGGCCCGCTTAGATGAACTGGCGGAACTAGGATCGGTAATACTGTCTTTGGTCAGGCGCTTAGTGACAGTCTTTCGAGTCACCTCCTCACCTCTTAGCGATGTTGTCTTCCTAACTTTTAAGTTGATCTGTCCCGATGGGTGTTCACAAACCTTCCGTCGGACGGAAGCATTGTCGGTCGGTCGAACAACGGGACACAAGAACCTTTGTTCCCAAGACGCCCTAAATCTCCTGAGCAAGTCCTCTGTCCATGGGTCAGAACTAGCGGTAACTTTAGCATCCTTTGAAGTGGAAGGTTTAACACCCATTTGATGTGACAACATGCCCGGGTAAATATAAACCTGATCCCTCATGGATAGTATTAACAAAGCCCCGGTCGAAGACGAAAACGGAAACCCGGTACGCCCACTCATATTCCACCATGGGATGGACCACCGGATGACCACATCCCCTTTAGCCAAATAGGAAAGCCAATCCTTTTCCTTGTGACCTTTGCTCCACACCTGCACCATCTTCCGGCCCGTGAAACCCCTGTAGTTATAACCTTTGATGCATCGGGGAGGGTCGACCAAACCAAGATGCTCTTGTAACCAAACCTGTACAAAACACGACAAAACATCACACCTCCAAACCAAAGCAACCACAAAAAACAAAACAAAGAAAACCAAGCTTGAGAGAAACATAGCACCAAAAAATACCTGTAAAATGATCCTGGAACCTCGAAAAGATGTATTATGGAGTCAAGGACGAGCATTAAGACCTAGAGTAAGCTCACCCAAAGTAAGCAAAGTGGGTGATCGTCCATGTTCCATTCCCATCACCACATCTAAAACTCGAGGGTTACCCCAACCTTCACGCGCCATCGCATCCTCAAAAAGATAATAACAAGCCATCACAACATTAAAAGCACGCCTACACGCTAAGGCCGAAACATGATGAGAACCAACCTGAGAGAATGTCTTAGAAAGCAACTCTAAGTTAATGTCATCCCTACCAAAGTAACCTTTAGCCTCTTCCAATGAAGAAAGGTCCAAAAAGTAACAAAACCGCTCCATATAAGCATCATCCCCTAAAGGCACACGAGGTCGAACCGAACTCCACCCACCTATAACATCTATCTCTTCGGGCAAAGGACAAATCTTACCCCCGGGAAAAGCAAAAACATAGCTTTTCGAGTCCCAAAACTTAGAACATGCAAATAAGATGTCATCCTGTATCTTGACTCGACTTAGCGCAACAACCGTTCACAAACCATCATTTGAACAAACCTCGGGGTCACATTTCTTAAAAGAACTCGCCCACTCGGTAAGGATACTCTCGAAACCCGACATGACCCTAAATATGGATGTTCTAGATCCTATGGATATTCTCGTATGTCTAAAACGAGCACCCACAACCCGTATATATAGCCCTAATCCCATAAGAATTAGGAAACAACGAAAATTTCCATAACCCGGACCCGAACAGCCCTGGCCCAGGCACCCGAATCTCCAGCCGCCGGAGCCCAGGCGACCTAGAACTCGAGAGCCTTAGCCCAGGCGCCCATATCTAGGCAGGCAACATCTAGAGGAACCCCAAAGGTAGAAACACCGATCCCGCATCATAACCATAGCTACCACACGACACCTAAGACATCGGGAATGACCTCCTGAAGCCGCTAAAACCCGCTCCAAAAATCAAAGTACCCATGCAGGGACCACAAGAACGCGAGTTCACCCGTCGGACGCACGAGACTTAGGCTTTTTTTTTTTTTTTCTAAAGGGATAAGCTACCCCACCTAGGCGTGTTGTAGCCTATTAACGGTTACCATCAAGTCGCGTATGTAGCCTAATAAGGCAATATTATGAGTGCGCAAAAAGTGGTCTAACTTTTTTCTCAAAAGTTGCCCGAATTTTAACTTTTATTTCGTTCTGAATGTCAAAGCAACTACACTCATCTCCTAATATAATTGTCAGAACACGTTAATGCTTTACGTTAACATTTTACATCTCGTCCATCTCGAGTCAAAACATTTTAATCGACATACTATCTGATCCGATTCCCGGCTCAAACTAACGCACTACAAAACATCCAAAAGGAACTGTTTTCATACTTTTGTGCAACGCCAACGCACCCTAAACTAGGTCAGATCACAAATGAATGAACGCAAAAGTGATTACTTGTCAATCTAGATAAACAATTCGCCAAACGAAATCAAAAGACTAATCCAGCTAATTCAAATACTAAAATTTAAAGAAAATATACAACGTATACAAATCCATACACAAATCGAGGCTAGAAAGGACCCCTAGAAGCTGCACCAATGGCTATCACAACCTCACAAATGTCGTCATCTAAACCTAGATCCTCCATGTCTAGAAGAGGAGACTCACTACCATCCATCCCCGACAGCATGTCTTAGGTAACCATCTGGGGGACTCCTCCAATCTCCTCGGTAGCACCCGCAGCCTCAGCTCAGCTTCCCTCTCGATCCGATGCCTAGCTTCACCCTGCGCAGAGGTCTCACCCTGAGACCGAGCCAGCTGCTCCTTAAGAAAGGCGATCAAGTCGGCCCGGGATTGCATGAGCTTTTGCGCCTCAGCCGCCTTCGCCTCGAACTCGGTCACCCGAGTCTCCAGCTGCCCCACCATATCCGGGACATCCTATAAATACACTTAAACATTAGGAAAACAAACAAACAACCTAGAAAACCGACCTAGTCACGCAAACTTACCGATCGAGGCCCCGAAGTGTCCCGGGAAACCCTCGAAGCGTAGACCCGGAAACAGTTGGCGGCCTGCCACAACCGCTGATGGCAAGCCGAGGAAACCTGAGCGATGAAACCATAAAAGTTAGGCAAACCGACCCTAATTCTTAAGACCCAAACAAAAAACAAAAGCCAAAACTCACCCAGTACACCCGGTCCAGCCACTCAATCCCGCCGTCCATCTCCTCGGCAGAACACGAGGGGAGAGGCTCAGTGAAGGGTATCCCAGCCGCATCTACCCTAAGCGGCGTCAGGGGAAAATCTGGGGGCTGGATTTCATCAGCTGGATCGGCCAGCTGAGAAAGTAACAGATTGGTCGGTCAGAGGGCAAGGAAACAATAAACCGCAAAATAAACCTTAGAACCAAAAATTAGAACATTACCACGAGGCGGTACCAAGCTAGTTGTCGGGTGACGTGAGATAGATAGGAGGCACCAGGCACCAAGTGCGCATCGCCTCCTTCTCCGTCCCTATCCTTGAGGACCTCTGCGGTGGTCGGTGGTCCGAACATGGTCCGGGGAGGATCAACCGGCACCCTGAAATCGTCATATAGGCACTGACGCACCAACCGCTCGCCCAGATACCAAACTGGGCAAAACAACGCAGGAAGGAACATTCTCCTATAACTCCGAGGTCTCAGGTTCGTGGCCACATACTCCGGCACGCCCTCATAATTAGCCCAAGGGAGGGCCACAAACTAAACAAATAAAACCAACACTTCAATAAATCCTAAACCTTGGGGGCTACTAAGCTAAGTAGGACATAAAAAGAAAACTTACATGCCTGAGGCTTAGCTGGTTGACCAGCGCGTTCTCCGACGGGTAGTGGCTGGTTGTACTCTTAGGCTGAGCCAGCCTCCACTCGATCCCCGCCGGAAATCTCTTCGGGTAAACTCGCACCGTCTTAGGTGCAAGGCAGAGAAAATAGGAATAGATCCAAGCCTGCAAAATCCCAAAAACCTTTAGCAACTCTAAGCCAAAAACTAAGTAGAACTTGATATATAAGAGTGAGAATAGTAACTAACCTCCAGTATAAGGCCCGGACCCACAACGGGTACAGCTGAGGCCGACTCTATCACCAACGGTCTCACCATGACTTGCAGGCAATGAGTCATCTCCGCGAAAGCCTCGGTTACCCAATCATAACGAGCCACCTGAGCCAGGTCTGCTAGTAGAGGCAAAATCCTATTGCTAAACCTCTCGCCTTTGTCTGAGAAGTGGGTCGACCCTAGGAAGTACCACAACCACAACCGGGCATCCTGCTCCGGCGTGTTGGGTTCTCGACCCTCTAACACCGCCACCCGCTCGAAGTGATCGGTGATGTACGAGCTCACCAGAGCATGAGGCGCACTAAATGCCTCACGCTCCAAACAATCCCCGATGAGGTCCCGCACCTCATCACTATCTAGCCTAGGGCCTTCGGCGGCCCACCTAATCATATCCGGGCCCCAAGGCAAACCGATAATCATCCCAAAATCCTCTAGGGTCATCCCAACCTCCCCAAAAGCCATGTGGATGGTCGAGGTAGTATCATGGAAGCGATCTATCATCGCTCTAATCACCATAAGGTTGCACTTAGTCTTGCAACCCACCAACCTAACCCACTGCTCAACCAAGGGACCTAGAGCGATCCTTGCGATAATCCCCTTTACCGCGGGGGTCAACTTCTGAAAGTAAATCTCGAGGCACGTAGTAAAGCCCGAGAAAGTCCTCATCCAGCTCGGGGGATGCAAACCAAAACAATACAAGTATAAACAAAACCAACCTAACCTAGCCAGAGCCAAAAATCTAAGACATAACTAATAAGCACAAATAGGACACTCACCAGACCCCGCACGATGCGGTGAGAAATGTGAAGGTCAAGGTGAAATAGCAACTGATGACCATCCCGGTCCCGAGCCCACTCGGGATCCTCATAAACAATCTCCTCATTCTCCGGTACAAGAACCGGAACATGAGCCCTCCTAGCAACCGTCTCTGGAAGCCTGCGCTTCCTCACTTTATCAAAATCGGCCTTATTAATGGCCTCGGGGTCGCGACGCTGAGACGAGATACTCCGTCGTCTCCTGCGAATCCCTCCGGGAGTCTGTGAACTCGTCCCGGCAGTCTCGCCACTAGGAGCTCCCTCGGGACGCTCGGTGTTACCTCTAACTACAAAATCAAACAAAAAACGAAAAATTCGTGCCTCAGGTCAGCCTAAAGCAGCTTAAACAGGTCAAAATAAGGTCAAAATTTTGGATAAGGATATCGAAATTCCGGAAGGGCCGGTAGCACCCATTTTCGATCCCGGTCGCGATGGAAGTGGTGTCGGGAAATCCGGCATCGTTACGACACCTTTTGGTTCGTCTTAAGACACACAAAACCTCACAGAGAGTTCTAAGAGCCATCCTAGCCCATAAAAATTGACAAGGTAGATACCCGCATCCTCACAAACACTATTTGAGCAAGAATTACACAAAACAAATACGGGAATAATCGGGAAAACGGTTTCTAACCCTAGCATTCCAAACACATTTCCATAGGGAGCCATTGTCGTACCTCGAAAACCCCTATCAAACTTATAACTACCCTAACAAGCTCTAATCAACCCTAATTTAACAATGGGATTAAGCACAAGCATTGAAACTTAGTAAATAAAAAACACCCAAATCAATTTTCTATGATTTTCAACAAAACAAGCTCATAATCAATCACATCAAACAAAACCGACAATAAACAAGTAAAGAATGCTTACCCGGAGTCGACATTGTCGTGTACGATGGAAATCGATACGAAATTTGGCAAGAAAATTCGAGAAGGCGATTTAGGATGAAGGGGGTGACGCGTTTGGTTTGTGAGACGAATGAACAAATCGCCCCAACCTTTGCCAACTTAAACAGACCTGATCCACATAAATCCGACCGCCCTAAGTGACGCGCCGAGTCCTAATGCGGTGGGGGCTGGGCGCCTGAGTATTAGGGCGCTGATGGGTGCGCGTCTGAGCAGCCAAGTACAGACTAAAACAAAAACAAACAAGACTCAAAGTTCGATACACATAAAACACACACCTTTTAAGACAAACAAAACAAAAGTAATGGAACAACTACTAATCGACATCGACAAAACACACTCGATAATAAGACAAGCATAACAGCCGCACTTAACTCGAACACTGCATCCGAACGCGTAACAAAACAATCTAAACCGAACTAATCCAAACAAACTCTAAACAAATCTCAAATGCATAGCAAACTAAAACAAAGCAAGAACAAACTCGAACAAAATAAGACAAACTCACAAAACAAAAACACTTAACTAAAACAAATAAACAAACAACAATTTTGTCCGCTTAATGGGTATTAGTTATCCGAGAAGCGAAGGAGTCTGAAACCTCCACAGCAATTTTTCAAGTGGATACCAACGCCCTTGAAAGCAATTTTTCGAGTGAATACCAACGCCCTCGAAAGCAATTTTTTCGAGTGGATACCAACGCCCTCGAAGGAGTCTGTAACCTCCACATGAATTTTTCGAGTGGATACCAACGCCCTCAAAAGCAATTTTTCGAGTGGATACCAACGCCCTCGAAAGTAATTTTTTCGAGTGGATACCAACGCCCTTGAAGGAGTCTGAAACCTCCACAGCAATTTTTCGAGTGGATACCAACGCCCTCGAAAGCAATTTTTCAAGTGGATACCAATGCCCTCGAAAGCAATTTGTCGAGTAGATACCAACGCTCTCGAAGGAGTCTGATACCTCCACAGCATTTTTCATTCAAGAGGAGACTGACACCCTCGAATGGTTTATTTTGTCCTAGGGGTCAGAGGCATCCCGAAAGACAGCTACTCGAGTGGAGACTGACGCCCTCGAGTAGTTTACATAATTTTGTTTTGTCTTAGGGGTCAGAGGCATCCTGAAAGACAGCTACTCGAGTGGAGACTGACGCCCTCGAGTAGTTTATCTCATTTTGTTTTGTCCTAAGGGTCAGAGGCATTCCGAAAGACAGTTATTCAAGTGGAGACTGACGCCCTCGAGTAGTTTATCTCATTTCGTTTTGTCCTAGGGATCAGAGGCATCCCGAAAGACAGCTATTCGAGTGGAGACTGATGCCCTGGAATAGTTTTATCTCATTTTGTTTTGTCCTAGGAGTCAAAGGCATCCCAAAAGACAGCTATTCGAGTGGAGACTGACGCCCTCGAATAGTTTTATCTTGTTTTGTTTTGTCCTAGGGGTCGGAGGCATCCCAAAGACAGGTGTTCGAGTGGAGACTGACGCCCTCGAACATTTTTTTGTTTCACTTTATTTCGCCCAAGGGGTCACAAGCATCCCGAAGATGACCGCTCGAGTGGAGACTAACGCCCTCGAACGTTTTATTTTAGGGTCCACAAGCATCCCAAAAAAACATTTGTTCAAATGGAAGCCAACACATATGAACATTCTTTGCACTTACGCTTAACGTCTCACCTACAACACGAAAACATTTAAAATTAAACGAACCTAAACAATCTGAAAAGGCAAAGCGCTTAAGCATGAAGAACAGAAGAACAAGATGACAAGCAGCGGCCCGGGCCCAAGCAAGCAACCGCAAGCAAAGACGTCATGTATGATTTCTAAGCTATGGCTGGCGAGTCTCAACATGCAGTCCAATGGACTCAAAACGACCCGGCCAGACAGCCACCAGGTCGTAATCTTCGATTGACCTGGGCGGCTATACTTTGACTTTCGCCTTGTCCAAGCCTCAGTCAAAGTGGGGGCTTCTGTAGACACCCAGATTTGGACCTGGTGGCTGCAGCGGTGCCCAACAAACACCTGATGACGATAGGACTGCAACGTGACGCGGGTTCGCGATGTTTTAGGTAGTTTTTCTGTAGAACGGATCAAATAAATTACTTGGAAAAATTAAACTAACATGATGACAGCCTTAGTCGTGTAGTTACGATCGCATAGACACTAATTAGAGTCAATTCTGACACCGGGACCCCAAGTCGTTCCCGAAACTCAAACCGAGTCAGCACCGCGCCAAGTAAACTTCGGGATGCACACCCGAGGCCCACCAAGTTCACGGCGCTAGGGTAAACACGGGAAGCCTTAAGCCCTAAGATATGTATTATACTCTCCCTCTCGGTTTTTGGAAAGTATCAAAATCGTATCTTCAAAATTCCAACCGCCTCACCTCACGCGTCTTAGACTCCCTGCGCCTAAGCCCAGGCGCCTGAGTCTTGGTGCGCCTCAAATCAGGCGTCCATATGGGCGACGAGGGCCGAAAACACCTATAAATACCCCCTTTGCCTCATTCATTCGACACATATCAACTCTTCTCTTCTCCCTCCACATTCTCGGTAAGGGCTCGCACTCCGACACCCGAGGCAAACGATCCACTTTATCGTAGTTCCGATAAAAGTGACATCAACGCTACTCCTCACCTTCGAGCACCCCACTCGATACCGAGGTGCCTGTGTTCGACGAGCTCAAGTCTAGTAGCGAAGCTCTGCCGTATTAGCCGCAGAACCGGTCCATAGTAACGAAGCTCTGCCGGAATAGCCGCAGGAAGGGTCAACGGTAACGGAGCTCTACCGAAATCACTAGGAGGATCCGCCTTGAAGTCGAATCGTCACTAGGTTGTCATCTAAACAAAAATTTCGATATTTGTAGTTTCTTTTATTATGTACTACGACAACAATAGATGTGGACACTAGGTCCACAAACATCTAGTAAAACACTAACGTCCCAACTTCAAACGCAAATACTAAAATACACTAAATAGACCCGAGTAATTCCAAGATCCTTTCTCAACTATCTATGCATCGTGTACCGTTTAGTGTATACTCCAAGGGTGCAACTCCTCATATTGTGATTTACTTACATTCGCATTTACAATTTTTCGTATGATTTACCGCTTTTAAGACCTTATAATCGCATGCTAAATCACCTAACACGAAATTCAAAACGTAAAACAACTAAAACTGAACAGAGTGATGGTCTGTTTCCGTATTAGTACCGGTGCTCGCTTTACATGGTTCGACGCATCTTTATTAATACCGAGCCGATGCATCTTATGCAGAATACCAGGTAAGGTATATCACGAGAACGACTAATATCCATATTATCGCGTTAAAACTGACTTGATAATATGTATAATATTAGTACTCTCTAATCTCCTACGTGCATCTTTTCATGGTCTGCTTGTCACGTGAAATCGCATGCAAAGAATGTAAATACAACTACTTTGACGAAAAAACTTACTTGTCCTTAAACAACCAACGTAGTAAAAGGTATAGGGTGAGAACAACGGATGTTAAAGTATTTCCGCCACAACAAAAAAAACTAGGTTATCAGCCCACCGATTGATTAGTAGAGACCGCTATAGTGCGAACGAGATTGGGTGTTGACATCTATCGGATGTTGGCTTCCCAGTACGTACCCTCACCTCTAACTCAGAATCAACGGTTTCTGGATGTCCGAAACCATTAGCAATGAGAGTCATTCCAGGCATGGAGTGCTTAAGGGTACAAGTCTTTGTCTTTAGGTCCCGTGCCCCTCAACTTTGAGCCGGCTAGGGATCAAAGTTGACTTGAACGGTTTTTGGGTCCCCATAATTGACTCGGTGGCGACTCCACAAATCGGCAACGAATTCATTTCACTAAAAAGGTCGCCTTACCAAATGAATCGGCCTTTAAACATTTACAACCACGACTAGATCGATTTCAAACGGAAACACGGGTACCCGCACCCGTCTAGTACAAGTCTGGATCGTCATCCGAATCGAGGTCCGAGACATCGCCCCGTACGCGAGATCAGACCTGCCCCCGATAGGGAGGGGGCCGCGTGGGTGGCCACCGCCACACGTTGAAAAACCGGGTCGGTCCCGCGCAGGCGCGCAGGGCGCCGGGCGGTGCGGATAGACGTCCACAAGCTCGTACATCACCGATCACTTCGAGCGCGTGGCGGTGTTAGAGGGTCGAGAACCCAACACCGAGGTGTTAGAGGGTCGGATATGGTGGGACAGCTGGAGACTCGGGTGACCGAGCTCGAGGCGGAGGTGGCTGAGGCGCGACAGCTCCTGCAATCCCGGGCCGACGAGATTGCCCAGCTAAAGGAGAAGCTGGCTCGATCTCAAGGTTAGACCTCCACACAGGGTGAGGCTAGGCATCGGATCGATAGGGAGGCTGAGGCTGAGGCTACGGATCGAGCTATGAGTGCTACTGAGGAGATTGGAGGAGCCCCCGAGACGCTTACTTTAGACATGTTGTTGGGTATGGATGGTAGCGAGTCTCCTCTTATGGATCTGGAGGATCTAGGTTTGGATGACGACATTTATGAGGTCGTGATAGCCATTGGCGCGGCTTCTAGGGGTCCTCCCTAGCCTCGATTTGTGTATGGATTTGTATGTTTTGTATATATTTTTGAGACTTTTAGTATTTGATTTGGATTAGTCTTGTATTTTCGTTTGGCGAATTGTTTGCCTAGATTGACAAGTAATCACTTTGCGTTCATTTATTTGCGATTTGATTTTAGTTTAGGATGCGTTGGAGTTGCATTGAAGTACGAAAACGGTTCTTTTCGGATGTTGCTGAAATGCGTTAGTTTGAGCCGGGAATCGGATCAGATAGTACGTCGATTAAAGTTTTTTAACTCGAGACGGACGAGATGTAAAGATATTAACGTGTTCTGACCGAGTGTATTAGGAGATGAGTGTAGTTGTTTTGACATTCAGAACGAAGCCGAAGTTAAAAATTCGGGCAACTTTCGAAAAAAAGTTAGACCACTTTTTGCATACTCATAACATCGCCTTATTAGGCTACAGTTGCGACTTGACAATAACCGTTAAAAGGCTACAACACGCCTAGGTGGGGTAGCTTATCCCCCTAAAAAGAAAATGAAAAAGACGCTTAAGTCTCGTGTATCCGACAGGTGAACTCGCGTTTCTGTGAGTTTGGCATGGATATTTCGGTCTCCGGAGAGGGTTTTAGTGGCTTAGGGAGATCGTTCCCGATGTCTGAGGTGTCATGTGGCGGCTTATGGTTATAATACGGGATCACCATCTCTATTTTAGGCTGCTCTAGATGTTGTCTGCCTAGGGGTAGGCGCATGGGCTGAGGCTCTCGGGTTCCGGGTCGCCTGGGCTCGGGCGGCTAGAGACTTGGGTGGTCTGAGCCCTATTTATGGAAATTTTTGTTGTTTCCTAATTATTGTGGGATTAGGGCTATATATACTGGTCGTGGGTGTTCGTTTCAGACATACTAGAATATCCATAGGGTCCAGAACATTCACACTTAGGATCATGTCAGGTTTCGGGAATCTCCTAACCGAGTGGGCGGGTTATTTTAAGAAATGTGACCCCGAGGTTTGTTCAAGTGACGGTTTGTCAACGATCGTTGCGCTGAGTCGGGTCAAGATACAAGATTACTTTTTGTTGGCATGTTCTAAGTTTTTGGACTCAAAAGGCCATCTTTTTGCTTTCCCCGGAGCTAATATTTGTCCTCTTCCCGAAGAGATAGATGCTATAGGTGGGTGGAATTCGGTTCGGCTTTGCATGCCTTTAGAGGATGATGCTTATGTGGAGCGGTTTTATCACTTTTTGGACCTTTCTTCATTGGATGAGGCTAAAGGTTTCTTTGGGAGAGATGACATTAACCTAGAGTTTCTTTTTAGGACATTCTCGCATGTTGGTTTCCATTATGTTTCGGCCTTAGCATGTAGGCGTGCTTTTAATATTGCGATGGCTTGTTATCATCTTTTCGAGGATACGAGGGCGCGTGAAGGTTGGGGTAACCCTTGAGTTTTATATGTGGTGATGGGAATGGAACATGGACGATCACCCTCTCTGCTTATTTTGGGTGAGCTTATTCTAGGTCTCGATGCTCGTGACCGACTTCACAAGACACCTTTTCGGGGTTCCAGGGTCATTTTACAGGTGTTTTTTTGGTGTCATGTTTTCTTGTTGATTGGCTTTTTTTTTTTAGTTTTTGTGGTTGCTTTGCTTTGGAGGTGTGACATTTTGGCGTGGTTTGTGTAGGTTTGGTTACAGGAGCAGCTCAGTTTGGTCGATCCTCCCCGGGGCTTCAAAGGTTATAACGACAGGGGTTTCACGGGCCGGTAGATGGTGCAGGTGTGGAGTAAAGGTCATACTGAAGGGGAGTGTTTCTCCTACTTGTCTAAAGGGCAGTTGGTCCTCAGGTGGTCTATCCCATGGTGGAATATCAGTGAGCGCGCCGGGTTTCCATTTTCGTCTTCAACCGAGACTTTATTAATACTATCCATGAGGGATCAGGTTCATATTTATCCGGGCGTGTTATCAGACCAAATGGGCGTCAAACCTTCCACTTCGGAGACTGATAAGAGTATTTCTAGTTCCGACTCATGGACAGAGGATTCGTTTAGGGAATTTAGGGTGTCTTGGGAACAGAAATTTTCGCGTCCCATTGTTATCGAGAGCATTCGACCAACCGACATTACTTCCGTCCGGCGGGGGGGTTGTGAACACCTTTCAGGACAGAGCAACTCGAAAGTTATGAAGACAGCACCGCTAAGGGGCGAGGAGGTGACTCGAGGACCGTCACTAAGCTGACCAAAGACAGTGTTACCGATCCTAGTTACGTCACTTTATCTATGCGGGCCAAGTCTAACGAGACCCATATTGAAAATGTGGGAGAGGAAGGAATGTTGGATTGGTTGGGCTTGCCTTTCGCTAGGGCGGTAGAAGCTTGTGTTCAAAGGATCGATGATGAGGAACACAAGCAGGCACACCCGAAGGGCAAGGGAAAGAAAAGGCTGGACCGGTAGAGTTCAGCCGTTTTGTACTATGTCTTATTAGTTGATATTATGTGGCGTATTAGTACTTGTTTTTGTGGAGTTTTGACACGTTGTTGCTTTCCGGCATATCCGGGTTTCAGATACTTGATGTAAATGCCTCGACAAACGCTTGATTTAACCAAATTCGATTATCAGTGAGAAGCACTTTGTTTTTTTTCTTTTGTGGTGGCTCGCAACTCGATTCTTCCTTTTACCCGGAGCGCCCTTTCAGATTTTCACTCCGTCCTCGGCTCACCTTTTTTGTTTTGTTTTTTTTTTTCATTCTCTTTTTTTGTTTTTTTTCTTTTTGACGGCTCGCAACTCGATTCTTCATTTTGTCCGGGGCGCCCTTTCGAGTTTTCACCACGTCCTCGGCTCGTCGTTTGTGCTTCGTCACTTTAATCACTCATTAGCCAGGACGTGGAAAGAGTCCCGGTTTGTACATGAATTGAGTAATCGATTTTTTTCTTTATTTTTTGTTGTTGTTGTTGTTGTTTGTTTGGTTGTTTGGTTGTACCCGAAGGAGGGTTGCCTACCTATCTGCTTTTAAACGGAATCAAATCATGTTCATAGTTCTTTCAAAAACGTGAGTGATTTTGCTTTAGACTCGTTTATGCCAATTATCGATGCAAATTTGTTTTTTTTTTCTTCTTTTTTTTGTCGTTTTGCATGGCTTCCCCCTAAGTCGGAGGTCGGGACGGGGTTGTCGGGATGTTTATAGGTAGTATCGTTTGAGCTGGTCCATGTTGGTTGGAGTGGAGAACTCTTGACCGTCTAGGTCGGTGAGGATAACGGCGCCCCCCGAGAGTATTTTTTCCCTAGTGTATGTTTCGGGATTTCACTCGTTTATTAAAGGCTCGCTGTATGCGCTGCTGGTAGGCTTGTACATTGGATAAGGCATGTTTCCTACGCTCGTCTAAGAGTACTAGCTCGTCTTATCCTTTTTGGTTCCATTATTCCTCAGGAATACCGCTCTCAGCCAATATCCTTAGTGACGGTATTTCTAGTTCTATGGGTTGTACGTCTTTGGAACCGTAGGTTAGGTAAATGGTGTGGCTCCGGTGGGTGTTCGATAGGATGTTTCGTACCCCCATAAGGCAAAGGGGATTTTGTTTGGCCAGTCCCGATAATTGTCTATCATTTTCTTAAGGATCGCGGTGATGGTTTTGTTGGCTTCTTCTACGGCTCCGTTTTTTTGTGGTCTATAGGGTGAGGATTTATGTCTTTGGATTTTGTATTTGTCTAGGAGTTTTTGGGTGTCGGCCCTGAAGTGAGCCCCTTGATCACTGATGATTTCGTGAGGTATGCCGTAGCGGCAGATGATGTTGTTTTGTAAGAATTTGACTACTTGTTTTGAGGTTAGTGCGGTGTAAGAGGCGGCTTCTACCCATTTGGTGAAATAATTGATGGCCACTAGTATAAAGCAATGTCCACCGGTCCCGGAGGGGTGTACTTTTTCTATGATGTCTATTCCCCATGTAGAGAAAGGCCAGGGTGTGGCTATAGTGTGGAGAGGATATGGAGGTAGGTGTTGGATGTTGGCAAATATTTGGCAATTGTGGCAGTGATGAACGTGACGTCGACAGTCTCCCTCTAAGGTAACCCAGTAATAGCCCAGTCTAATTATTTTTCGGGCTAGTAGGTGTGCGCTCATGTGAGGTCGGCACTCTCCGTCATGTACTTCTTTCATGACTCTCTCGGATTGGTTTTTGTTTATGCACTTAAGGAGGACTCCTTGTGGGGTTCGTTTGTATAATAGTCCTTGATTTAGGACGTAATGGGCGGCTTGTATTCGTAGGGCTCTTTTGTTCTTGGCATTGGTGTTGGGTGGGTATGACCCGTGGGTTTTAAAGTCTAGGATTGCTTTGTGCCAGGGTTCCTCGGGGGTATCGTCGGTTTTGAGGTTATGCATGTGGGCTGGTTGTTCGCTTCTCTCGACGCAGATAGGCATAGGGAAAAGGTGATCGGGCATGTTTATTAGTGAGGCTAGTTTGGATAGCGCGTCAGCAATTTGGTTTTCTTCGCGGGGTATGTGTATGAAGTCGATTTCGGTGAATTCCCGAGATACTGTTTCCACTTTGGTTTGGTATGGGGTTAGGCTTTCGCTGTAAACCTTCCAGGTACCCGTGGCTTGATTGACTACTAAGGATGAATCCCCGTGTACTCTAAGATTTTTAACTTCTAGAGATATGGCTTCTTTTAGACCTATTAGGCAGGCTTCGTATTCAGTTGTGTTGTTGGTAACGGGGAACTCTAGTTTGACTGATATGGGTATATGGTCTCCTATAGAGGATATCAGGAGGATTCCTACGCCGTACCACCTCATGCTCTAGGCACCATCGAAGTATAGGTCCCATGATTCGCTCTCGGCGAACAAAATGTCCTCGTCAGGGAAGGACCAGGTGTCGGTTGTTGATGTTTTCTCTACTGGGTTTTCGGATAGGAAGTCGGCCACGGCCCTTCCTTTAATGACCATAAGGGGTACATATGTTAAGTCAAATTATGCCAACATAAGTGTCCATCGGGCCAATCATTCGTTGAGGATAGGTTTCTCGAAGATGTATTTGATGGGGTCCATTTTTGAGTATATGTGCACGGTATGGCTAAGCATGCAGTGTCGAAGTTTCTTGGTTGACCATACTAGGGCAAGGCAGGTCTTCTCTAGGGATGTGTATTTTGTTTCGTACTCGAGGAATTTTTTGCTTATGTAGTAAATAGCTCTCTCTTCTTTGTCAACGGTTTGCGCTAGCATGGCTCCCATTGCGGTTTCGGTTACGGTAAGGTAAAGGGAAAGTGGTATCCCCTTTTTGGGAGGCATTAACACTGGGGGTTGTGCTAGTATTTCTTTTACCTTGTCAAAGGATCTTTGGCATTTATCGTCCCAGATGGTAGGTTCGGTTATTTTTAGTTTATTGAAAATGGGTTCATAGACCATGGTCAGTTTGGCAATGAAGTGGCTGATATATTGGACCTTACCCAGAAATCCTCTAATCTTCTTTTCGTTCGAGGGTGCGGGCATGTCTAACAAGGCTTTTATCTTGGATGGGTCTATTTCCATTCCCCGCTGGCTCACTACGTGACCTAATAGTTTCCCAAATGTAACCCCAAAGGCGCATTTTTATGGGTTAAGCTTCATATTATACTGTCGTAGGCGTTTGAAGAATTTTTCAAGGGTCGGGACATGCCCTTCTCAGTTTTGGGATTTGACTTTCATGTCATCTACATACACCTCAACTTCTTTGTGCATCATGTCGTGTAAAAGGGTGGTTGCGGTTCTTTGGTAGGTTGCCCCGGCACTTTTAAGTCCGAAAGGCATCACCGAGTAACAATAGGTTCCCAAAGGCGTGGTGAGGGCTGTTTTAGACATGTCCTGTTTTGCCATTTTTATTTGATTATACCCGGCGTACCCGTCCATGAAAGAGAGTAGGGTGTGATCGGCGGTATTATCTACCAGGATATCTATGTGAGGTAAAGGGAAATCGTCCTTTGGGCTGGCTTTGTTAAGGTCACGGAAATCTACACAGACACGGATTCTCCCGTCCTTTTTGGGGACGGGGACTTTGTTGGCTACCCAGTTGGAATATTCGGAGACGTGTATGAACCCGGCTTTAAATTGTTTATCTACCTCTTCCTTGACCTTAAGGGCCCACTCAGGTCGCATGCGGCGTAGTTTTTGTTTTACTGGTTTAAAGCCGGGTTTGATTGGGATTCGGTGTTCAACGATGTCTTTGTCTATGCCTGGCATGTCTTTGTAGGACCAGGCGAAGACGTCTTTGTATTGTGTGAGTAGGCTCATGAGCTGCTCTCTCTCAGTAGGATCTAAGGAGGTTCCTATTTTTAAGATTTGGATTTTCGAGAGGGTTCCAATCTTTAGGGATTCGGTGTCCTCGATTACCGGGGCGCCTAACTCTTGTCTGGCTAACTCTCTCAAGGTCTTTGGTGGGAGATAAGTGTCGTAAGAGTCATTTTGGTCATTTTTATTTTGTTCGCTATCGATAATGTCATTGCATGTTAAGTGCGACGAGTCATAAGCGAAAGTGTTTTTATTATTAGTTAAATCAAGCATGTCGAGGAATTTGGATAAGGAGACCCTCTGTTCGTTTGACAGATATAACATTATTGGGATTTTCGGGACAGGCCCCGGTTCATCCTGAACAGACGCGGACGTAGATGGAAGACAAACGATACTAGACTCTTGGCCCGTTTCAGACTCAGATTCGGACTCAGACTCGGACTCTGTTTCGGATTTGAACTCGGACTCCTCGAACATCCTCCCCTCTCCTGTGGTTAGCTTGAACCTCCTACCATTCTCGTTGACCTATGTGACGGACTTCCTCCACCCTCTACCTTCTTGGTTTTTGTCGGTGTTGACAGTAAGGGAGATAGGGTCAAATTGCTTGTCAGTCATGACCATGTTGACTAACTCACTGGGATTTATGGGGACGAAACGCTCCTCCCCAAACAAGAGATTGTTCGCCAGGCCATCCATACAAAATGTGTGTTCGGGTTTGATGTAGCTTATATGGGGTGTTTGATGTGGTTTCGGGGATGAAGTAGCAGTCTTGGAATATCTCGATTCCAGGATGTCGAATGCCTTTGATGTAGCTTGGTTCATAAAATCCCATATAAGGCTCGTTGTCACCTTCCTTTACAAAACATTCATTTAGGGTAAGGTCATATGGCGGGATTTGGATACCCTTAGTCTTACGTGCGCGCATGATAATCACGCGCTCGCGGATTTTATCCTCGGTCACGGGCTATTCGAAGCCTATCGTGTGGGTCTGTCCGTTGGGGTCTCGGAGTTCGCTCGCGGTCTTGGGGCTTTTTTCCTAATGATAAACCCGGGAAGTGCCCTTGTTGCCTCACTATGAAGTTAATGGCTAGGTTGGAGTACTGATCGAAGTCGAATGGGGCTAGGTCTTGTTCTAATAGGTTTATTACATGAAATCCCCTCAACTCGGTATCGGCATCCTCCGTAACTTGCGAGGTGGTGGCTTTTTCTATGAAGGCTCTTATGGGGAGGCATGGATGGTGACTATTTCGCCGTTGATGGGAACCTTCATCTTTTGGTGTAAGGTAGATGGTACGGCTTTAAGGGCATGGATCCAAGAGCGTCCTAGGATCATATTGTAGGATTCGGTTTTGACATCTAAGACATGAAAGTCCATTTTCCTCTCTATGGGCCCCACAATGGTGCTAATGATTGCGACCCCCGCGACCGGACGCCTCGTGCCATTATAGGCACGCACTTCGGATTCGGTGGGTATGAAGTCGGTGTCTGACATTCCTAGGGCTCGGACGGTTTTGAGAGGGATTACGTTTAGAGCAGAACCATCATCCACAAGGGTCATGGGTACCTTCTTGCCCAAACAGGTTACTGTGACGACGTAAAGGGCTAGATTGTGTTTTGGTCCAAAGGGCGGGAGATCTTCGTCGGAGAAGGTTATAGGATCCTTTAATCCCTTGGCTTCCTGAAGAACATGTCCTATCATATCTTCAGGTGTAACGGTTGAGGATATGTTCATTCTTCCTAAGGCTTGGACTAGGGCCATATGGTGATTGTAGAAGCTGGCTATGAGTTGCCATATTGAAAGGTCGGTTTTGGCCTTTTGTAGCTGTTTGACTATTTGTACCTCGGGGGTGGTAATAGGGATTTCGTAGGTGGTTGGGTTGTTTTCAGGAGTATGATCGTCGTTTGGTATGTCGACTGTGACATTTTGGTAAGGTCGCCCAGATCTAGTGACGTGGCTTATGTCCTTGTTTTGGGTGGTTGTTGGGATCGTGACTATTGGCTCACGGATATAGACATCTTCATCATCATCCGCCCATACCCCATGGACGGCGTGATCACGTTGGTATTGTTCATAATTGACTGTGCCAAATTGAATGTGTGACGGTATTTTGAGAGGGGGAAAGGCTCCTTCCTCGATCAGGTTTTGGATGGCATGTCTTAGCTTGGTGCAGAATTGGGTTTCATTTCCCGGTCTTTGGTGAAATGAGCAGAATGCTCTGGGATCCCATGATTTGCTTCTTTGTTCTAGAGGGATCTCGGGTGAAAGTTCTAGAAGGGATAGTAAACCATGTTGGATGGCGATGACTAAAGATTCGTCATAGGGGATGTCTAAGCTGGCAAACTTTCTAGGAGTTTTCTTTTTTCGGGGAGCACTACTCTTGTTCACTTGGATTGACGGGTGGTTTTCGGTTTTAACTGCGAGGGAGTCCATCCGCTCGTTGAGGTTAAGAATAGAGGCCTCAATGGAGGTTACGGAGGTGATGAGGTTGTAAACAATATGAGTTAAATCTTTGACACTGAAATTTGGGACGGTAGTCATGATGGAGGATGATCTCTGCAAGATAATATCGGGAGTCGAGAAGGTTTCGTCAGACGTCTTAGAGACTCGAGGAATGCTCGCGACGTGGGAATGAGACCCCTGACTCACGTGTGTGTGCGGTCACTGGCTTTAGGGACTCAGTTGCTTTAGACTCATGGTGTATTCGGCAAAATGCCTAACGGATTTTAGGTCTCTGTAGCGCGACGATTTGACACAAACCTCGAAGGTGAGGTTTAAAGAGGACTTCTCGGAATGAGACCACCCGAAATGTAAGATCTCGAGTAGTGGCGACCCTAGTAACTAACACAGACAGTTAATCACACGGTTGTACGACGTAAGAAGTTGATCGTGATCCCGGCTCAGGATCAAAGAATTTTTGATATATTTTTTTGAAAACGACCAATCCTTGCAGAAAAAAGATTTTAAAAAGGTCGATTTGTAAAAATAGAGTGACGATGGCGTGAAGACATCGCTTGTGACGTGAAAGTGTGTCGTTATAGGTGTGTGTTAGGATTCCGACGATGGCAAAAGTGGAAATGTTTGAAAGGAGCACGGTTCTTAGGGGAACCGGTTTTGAAAATGATGACGTGGTGCTTTCATCAAAACTAATATCAATTAGCTAGTTCGATGGTCGTGGTGTATGTGGTGCTCGCTGTAGAGCGCGATGTCCGTGACGGTGCTTCGGAAAGTGTGACTAAATCCTTATTAAGGAATTTAGGTAGTGAATAGTGTTATTTTTTTTAAAAAAAAAACTTTTAAAACGAGTGACCCACGTTCGTTGGTTGCATTAACTAGCATTTAACGGTGGGGTGATGCATTGTGAAAAGCGTGTTGAGAGTGTAACCGTTTTGGGTTCCTTGACTTAAATAATTGAAGCCTTGGTTGTGTTAACGGTACGTGTGTGAAAACATTTTTTTTGAAACAAAATATAACCGTTTAAGGTACCTTGATCCCATTAAATGGGAGTCTCGGTGGTATTGACGGTCTTCGTTGTTGACGGTTTTTACTTTGGCCAACATGACGGCGCTTAAAGAAATATTATTTTTTCGAAAGTAGTGAGTGTAAAATTCGCCATGATGTGGCATCTAAAATGTTTTTCTCTTTTCTTTTTGGAAATTATGGTTTGACCAGAGTATCGGCATTCAAAAGGTCGTTTTGAAAAGAGAACGTATTTTTCGAAAACGAAATTGGGTGCGGTTGAATATGTTGGCGTGGTTGAATTCAGATTCTTAGTGTTTTATTTGGGTTGTTCAAACACGCTACACGTAACTAGGAATGCATACACTCATGCAGGATGCGGACACGGGTAGGTTAGGGTAGGCTACCGCCCACGAATAGTCTTTACTTAGGCATTGACAAATCTTCTACGGAGACGAGTGTCATACCGTCCGTTCGGAGCTATCCGCTTATTATTCCCGCGAGGTACGCGTTAGGCGGCCGGAGCGTCAATCGAGGATCTCCCCGCGTGTCCCTAAGGATCTTACCGCGAAGAGGTCGATTGGTCCTGATATTGGTTAGGGTGGGCTTTTTAGGGCCAAAACATGTAGTGACCACAACTTGGAACTAAGAAATGAGATTCACCGACCTCGTTCAAGTTACACCACCACTGGAAACTTGTTTCCAAATCCCCAGCGAAGTCGTCAAACTGTGGACATCCGTCCGCACCGCCCGACGCCCCGCGCGCGCTCGCGCGGGACCGACCCGGTTTTTCAACGTGTGGCGGCGGCCACCCACGCGGCCCTCTCCGGGTCGGGGGCCGGTCCGATCTCGCGTACGGGGCGATGTCTCGGACCTCGATTCGGATGACGATCTGGAATTGTACTAGACGGGTGCGGGCACCCGTGTTTCCGTTTGGAATCGATCGAGTCGTGGTTCTAAATGTTTAATCACCGATTCATTTTGTAAGGCGACCTTTTTAGTGAACTGAATTCGTTGCCGAATTGTGGAATCGCCACCGAGTCAATTATGGGGACTCGGAAACCGTTCAAGTCAACTTTGATCCCTAGTCGGCTCAATGTTGAGGGGCACGAGACCTAAAGATAAAGACTTGTACTCTTAAGCACTCCATGCCTGGAATGACTCTCATTGCCAATGGTTTCGGACATCCAGAAACCGTGGATTCTGAGTAACGGGTGAGGGTACGCATTGGGAAGCCAACATCCAAGAGATGTCAACACCCAATCCCGCCCGCACTATAGTGGCCTCTACTAATCAATCGGTGGGCTGATATCCTAGTTCTTTTGTTGTGGCGGAAGTACTGTAACATCCATTGTTTTCACCCTATACCTTTTCCTACGTCGGTTGTTTAAGGACAAGTAAGTTTTGTCGTCAAAGTAGTAGTTGTATGTACATTCTTTGCATGCGATTTCACGTGACAAGCAGGCCATGAAAAGATGAACGTAGGAGAGTAGAGAGTACTAATATTATAGGTATTAGCAAGTCAGATTTAACGCGATAATACGGATATTAGTCGTTCTCGTGATATACCTTACCTGGTATTCTGCTTAAGATGCGTCGGTTCGGTATTAATAGAGATGCGTCGAACCTAGTAAGGCGAGCACCCGGACTAATACGGAACCCGACCATCACTTTGTTCAGTTTTAGTTGTTTTACGTTTTTAATTCCGTGTTAGGTGATTTAGCATGCGATTATAAGGTCATAAAAGCAATAAATCATACGAAAGCGGTAAATGCGAATGTAAGTAACTCACATTGTGAGGAGTTGCACCCTCGGAGTGTACACTAAACGAGACTCGATGCAAAGATAGTTGAGAACGGATCTCGGAATTACTCGGGTCTATTTAGTGTATTTTAGTATTTGCGGTTGATGTTGGGACGTTACGTGTTATAGTGTGTGTTTATGGACCCAATGTCCATGCCTAGTATTATCGTAGTGCATAATAAAAGAAAGTGTGAAAATGTAATGTTTGTTTAGATGACAACCTAGTGACGATTCGGCTTTCAAGGCGGATCCTCCTAGCCTGCCTAGTGATTTCGGCAGAGTTCTGTTACCGTCGACCCCTATTGCGGCTACTCCGGCAGAGCTCCGTTACTATGAACCGTTTCTGCGGCTAATCCGGCAGAACTTCGCTACTAGACTTTAGCTAGTCGAACACAGGCACCTCGGTATCGAGTGGGGTGCTCGAAGGTGATGAGTAGCGTTGATGTCACTTTTTCGGAACTACAATCGAGTGGATCGTTTGCCTCGGGTGTCGGAGTGCGAGCCCTTAGCGAGGAAGAGGAGGGAGAAGAGAATTATGTGTCGAATTAATGAGGTGAGGGGAGTATTTATAGGTGTTTTCGACCCTCGTCACCCATATGGACGCCTGAGTTGTGGCGCACCAAGACTCAGTGTAATCCCCTAGAAATTCTAACGCAATACAGTGGCGGAAACACTGTAGAGTTGGGATTAAAACACACTGACAAACTATATGTTATTAAAAGAAATGGTAAGTCAATACAAAGGCCTCTTTTTACAAAAGGGCTAAAGAGAAAATTCACCAAACGGGTTATACAAATCCATAAATTACATAAATGAAGAAAGAGTAGGATCCACGCTACTCGCTATCTCACACCCAAAACCCAGCAGCAAATACCTGTCATGTTATAAACATAACAGCCACGTCAGTGGGGAGTAACTCGGACGGTCTCCCAGCCATATTATATCATATGGAAAAATAATAGTATTACTATATCAAAATAATTAAAATGAGAAAACATTAAAACGATATAATAAAAATAAGTTTTCAGCGAAACTTAAAGCATTTGCAAACCTGCAAGTCAATATCAATCGATATTAAAATAATATTCAAAAATGGCATTGTGGAAATCAATCAGTGCAACGGAATAGACTTTCACTAGGATAATACTCAACCTAGCTTCGAGAACTTAGTCAAAAAAAATTAGACTTTGGTCTCTAACTAGGCAACTCAACTATAACAGGACTGCGTGCAGCGAGGTCCTGGTTTAAGTAGTGCACACCCCTCCTGGATACAAACCATATCCAGTTCAACCCGACGCGACTTACACGATGCGATATCTAAGTTTAAGGTAAACATACACTCTCCTGAACACAAACCATGCTCAGTTCAACGACCAATGCGTCTCAACATAGACACACCAGCTTTATAGTTGATGGCAAAACGTATACCCTAGACTGTATTACTCTACCCATACACTTGTCCTCATTTCATAACTCCAAAACAGCCATTATCTATATTCAAAAGTAAATATAATCAATATAAATGATATGGATAAAAGGAGTAACCATTTTATATTAAAAGGGAAACTTTCTATAAATAGAAACTTATTAATTTTAGAAACTTACTTAAAATAGAAATATTCTTATAGAAATACATAAATTATTAAAACGAGTGAAACGTATAAAAATAGCATTTCTAACGAAATTAACATTTTATTATTATCGTCGTTATCGTAACTTTAATATATTTCTAAATTCGTTACTCAAAATATAATTAAAATATAATAAGTCAATATAGTATTTAATAAATAATTAGGAAATTGAGTTAAAACTATAAATTTTAGAGAAGAGATGTTTTAAGAAAAACGATCTCAAAATTAATTGAGTCAACAAGTTTTATAAATGAAATGAGATTTACGAAGATTTCAAATTATTTTTAACAAATAGCTTTTATTAATAACTAATACGAATTTTACTAAAAATAGTCAATTGTAAATAAATAAGAAATTATTAGTGAAAATAGTCTCGACTAAAAATATAGTTAAAGCAAAATCGACTATTTTCTCCTTTATTAGTATAAATCGTAAAACGAAAATTAATTTTATTAAACAAGTATACAAACCTCGATTATAATATAAAAATACGATTTTGAGTTAAAATTATAAATAAACGAAATATGACGAAAATATGAAATCGATATCATTTAGTTACTGGTGTCACGATAACCAACAAAATATTATAACGATCATTATTTATAAAGTTATTAACGATTTATAAAACGATATCAAAAGTTATAAAAGTATAGAAAGGCATACGATTTAAAAATTAATATAATTAGCAATAATATATAGCTAAAATAGAAAACCGAAGTTAAAATATTTACTACATACTACTACTCAAACATACAATATAAAATCGAGTAACGTCCTAAAGTTACCTTAAGATGACTTCGAAATGATCACGTTCTTGACCTTGATCAGTCCAAGCTCCAAATCGATAGTACCGTCTTTAAGCTCCCATTTGTAGAATCATGGGTCTTCTCAACAAGATTCATCGCAGGAATCGAGAAAATAAAATAAAAAGAATGAGACGAGCGTAATAGACAAAAGACGGAAATGGAAAAGATTGGATATGATCGGATTACTAGGACAAGAGGTGAAGGGACGATTAGCAAGAACAGAGAAGGGAAAGGATAAAGGTAAATGAAGACAAACACGGACTCGAAGGTATAAAACGGTGTAGAAGATCAGACAACAACGATGATAAAACGAAACAACAACAGCAAACCGTAGAGAACAACCGATAACAGCAACAACATCAACATACGACAGCCGAAGTATAAGAACATAACGAAGAAGAAGTAGAAGCATACGGACAGCATACGACAGTATGCGAACAACAAAGACGACAACGCACGAATCCTATTTAACGATACGCGAACGGTACCAAAACAAGACGAAAAGACTGAGAATAGAGCAGCGACAACAGAAGAAGAACAGGGGAAGATTAAGGAGGAGAAGGAGAAGGGGAAAGAGGTCAATTAAGCATAACAACAGCAGCGTGAAACAGCAGACAGGACGCAGCAACACAAAACAACATCAACAATAACAACAACCCGTGACAGCGGTGGCGAACAAAACAGACAAAAATAACACGCACATCCGCAGAAGAAGGACGGAAAAGATGAAACAACAGCAGGACAGGAATAGCAGACACACGACACACAGTAACAGGTCGCGAACAGCAGCAATTACGACGCGGTAAAAACGAATGATAAAATGAAGAAGAAGAAGAAGAAGTGTGGACATGACGTAGGTCCACCCCGACGCGGCCACGCGCGGATTTGGATAGGCGAATGAATCTCGTGGTGAGATTGTTCTCGGGTTCGAAATTTAAGTCAAAATGGAGTCGCCACCAAATTTTGTGGTTATTCGGAACCATACGAGCCCACTCTATGTCGTCATGGGCTGTACACAAAGTACGACCCACTTCGATTTCAGAGTTTATGGGGCTCGTCCCTTTGCATTGCAATATCGATACCGTTTAAACCGGCTTTCGTATATAGAATGACTCTCGTGTGCCAATGGTTTCGGGCATCCGGAAACCAAGGTTCTGAGTAAGGGGTGAGGGTACGTGTTGGGAAGCCCACAAAGGACACCCAACCCCGCCCGCACATGACGGCCTCTACTAAGACATCGTTCGTGTTCGAGTACGCGCGCTAGTAAAATGACTAAATGATATGCAAACAGCGTTTTCGGGCTAAGCATGCGAGTTGTTGATTAACTACGTCATTTAATGCATCTTGATTCACGTCAAGTGATTTAGCATGCGATGTTCATTTAAATAAATAAATGGAAAACATCAAATAATAGAAAACTCGTAAATAAATTACAAATTACACGGGCGGAATACAACCCGGAATTCACAATACAACGAGCAATAAAATAGAATAATTGAATTATGAGCGGCAAATGTTAACTAGAAATGGACCCGTATAATATAAACTAGACCGTAAGTTGTGCAAATGGACGAACTTCGATTAATTACGCATTATATTGCGTATTAAGCAAAGGGTGGAGATATGGAACCTAGGCGTGGTGCTAGCCCGATCCCGAATCCCGATGCCTTGTCCCGACTTATCACATCGAGGAATAGAGTCTAAATTAATCACGTGTCGGATACGACTAAAGAGTCGTCGACATAAGATTAATAGTGCGAGGCCGTCGATCAAAGTCGTTTTAAGTGATAGTGATATGCATGGGTTTTGAAGATTAGAATTACGTGATTGACTTTACACGTGTCGACTAAAAGTCGTAAAGAAATGACGAGGCTCGAATGTTGCATTAAAGCTCTCGGATTACTGGGCTACAGGACCCACTCGATCGAGTCATGGCACGGACTCGGTCGAGTGTGCCTTTAAGGTGGCTACTGCCCGGTTTTTGGTGTGCTACTCGATCGAGTGGGCTATGGCACTCGATTGAGTGCCCCCTGTACGAGGCATGGCTCGTTTCATTTTTATTTGTTTGAATTCGATAATTGACCGAGTTAAATAAAAATATTGCATTATTTAAATTCAACTCGGTTCTCGATGTCATAAACGTGTATTATACGATTATGAGACCGTTATCGGGATTTTATGAAATATGCTATTATTGGATTGAAAAGATTTGATTAGTGACAAAATGGTGTCCCTCCGCATCACAACATCGAAACTAATCCTAACGGATTATGTGATGTTGATTTTCGCATCAACGGATTTCCCACTAATCTTAGAAATGGAGTCAAACGCTTTCAATTATGATCGACCACGATCACGTTACACCCTTGAGTACGTTGGGGCGGCGCTCCTCGAAAGGGTGCCACCTCCGTCGTTGCTCGTAAAGGGATTAAACGGACTTTGGATGGTCGTCGTAGTCAAACGTGTTAAGATCCGAATTTTAATATTATATAAATATATATATATATATACAATATTAATATGTTAATGACGAAAGGATAAAAATAAATAAATAATGTTAGTGGTTATAGTACATAAATAAAATGTTAGGTTGCGATAAATAAAATGTTAGTAGCAAAATTAAAATAATGTTAGTAACGGAATTAAAATGTTAGTGCTAGTAATAATAATAATAATAATAATAAACATATATAATCGAAAAAGAGAAAGGAGAAAGGAGATGTCGGGATTTGAATTACACCCTCAACCTACATGCTTAATGGCCTCGGAAACAAACTCGTAGTAGCGACGGAAGCGCGGGAGTGTCGAGATATGTGGGTAGAGTTATGGTGTATGTCTTTGACGAGTTTTGATCTCGGGATTTAGAATGTATTTGTGTGTGTGTGTGTGTATGAGTGCCTAGAACTCAAGGGTGATGAATGTTTGAAGGTTGAAGATGTGTAGGGTTGAATGGGTTAGAAAAAGATGTTGTGTGATTAGGGTTGCCAAGGCCCCTCAAAACTGAAAATGCAAAGGGGTTAGGGGGAGTATTTATAGACTTGATCAAGTGAATCAAGTGA
The DNA here is from genome assembly GCA_958450325.1 of Agrostemma githago. Taxonomy (NCBI): domain Eukaryota; kingdom Viridiplantae; phylum Streptophyta; class Magnoliopsida; order Caryophyllales; family Caryophyllaceae; genus Agrostemma; species Agrostemma githago. The sequence continues at coordinate 26,242,006 of OY288248.1, read as the reverse complement.
ATCGAGTCATTTTAGGAAGAAGTTGATCCTTGTGGATTTGATTTACTTTTTGAATTCTGATTTTGTGCACCAGTTTTCGAGAATGAACTTGGCTGATTTTGTGAGACGGTTTCGTCTTTGACCGGGTTTTGACCCGGTCGCTAAAAGACGGGATTTATTTCCGGTGACGGTTTTGACCCAAATTAGTCTCATTTTATTGGAAACGGCCTACTGGGCCTGGATTTGAGGTCGGTTTTGAGAGATTTGCACTCCGCTAAATGCCCACGTCGGATACTATTGATTTCGAGTCCATATTCGAGCGTATTAAGTCACGTTTACGTCCGATCATCATCGAGTGTTTTGTCGGGAACTGCTATAGACACTAGCAGGCAAAATGCGGGTGTCTACAGAGCCCCCACTCTGACTGAGGCTTGGACAAGGCGAAAGTCAGAGTAGCTACCAGGCCAATCGAGGATTACGACCTGGCAGCCTTCCGGTCGGGTCGTTTATAGTCCATTAGACTTGCGTGAAGGGCTCGCCAGCCATAAGCAGAGGGTCATAACTGTCCTGATGATGATAGCTCCGTGGGGAGTCGAACTTGCCTTTGAAGTAATAGGTGTACACGCATGCCGACACATCACACTTTGGATGTAGCATTCTAGGAGAAACACCGACTCACGCTGGGGAGTAGAGTAGTTGCACGGGACTTGCTTCTGAAGTCTTGGGTGTACCCGTATGCCGACACATGACAACTTGCATGTAGCATTCCAGGAGAAACACCGCCTTTGATGTTCCGTTGGGAAGCACTAGCTGGTACCTGAAATGTTAGATACATAGGCAGAAATAGCAAACATAGCAGATAGCAAGATAGTACATAGGAAATGCAATTAGCATCTATAGAGTGACTTGCGCTGGGGAAAATGGTTTTTGCTTCATTTTGAAATCGAAGTCCTGAAAGCAACTCACGTGCTAGGAGATAGGTTTTCAAAATTGAAAGGGGTAGAAAAGAAATTTGCAGTTTAAATAGACTGAAATTTGACCTTGTCGAAAAGGATTTTATCAAATGGCTAAGTTTTGCAAACTTTGAAGTGAAAATTCGAGGAGGGAGGTACCGACAGACTCGACTCTGGACGTGACAGGACGACGAGTTGACAGACACGACTTGGACTCTCGCGGGGTTGGACTGTGACTCGGTAGAGGGATGGGCCACCTAAGATGACAAGACTCTTATGTTGCGCTATTCCGTAGCCTAAGCGAGTGGCAACACGGTCGAACATACATCGAAATGGGAAGGATGTGTCATAGTCTGTAATGAGACTGCTTCTGCAGGACTCAGCAGTGGCAATGTTGTAGTCTAGTGTTCTTTGAATGTTTGGTTTTGGGGTATAGTCCCAAAATGGGTGTTGCTTCGAGTCCCTGACGGAATCTCGTCTTCGACTGAGCCGAGTACTAGGACACTCTATAGAAAGGAGGCTAGATTTTGAAAGTCTTTGGATTATGTGAGTGGATGGGAGTCTTCTGCCTAAAAGAAGCCCCCAGGACAACAAAGCTAGTTGTTGAGAACATGACAGTGTCGTGATAGGAATGACGGTGCTTTTTTATATTTGTGTCAATGTGGGTGGTTGTGCCCTTGTTGAAAGGCTGCCTACGTATTCACGTGTAGTGAAATCAAACCAAGCCGTAGTTCAGTGGATTGGAAGATATATTATGTTGCCTAGTTTATTAGGGCTTTGTGTGTAACTAGCCATAGCGATGGTGTAGGGTAGGTGAATTCCCAATGATGTCTTAATCAAAGAGCTAGAACAGTTAGGATGTTGATCCCGTGAGTGTGAGCGTTCTCCGGTGTAGCCCCCAGAGGTGGTGTGAACTATTTGGGCATGTTCTATGCCGAACGCAGGTTGAGTTCCCGTGTTTGGGGTTGGTAACTGGTTTGGATGTTTTTGGAAATGTGGAGCTAGGTCGCAAGTGGCTTTGATGATTCGAAATCTAGAGCTCGATTTTGTGGAGCTAAGGCTTCGAGGGTAAGGTATTGCAATGTGGTAGGAAAGGGGGAAGTCGAGTAAAAATGACTCGAACTTCAATCGCGGTAGGTTGATAATGCGGGATCTGATTTCCATGTCTGGCCCTAATGGTTAGGGGTATCCTATGGAGCTTGAATCCTCAAAATTCCGGGCTGTCTCTTAGCCTAGGTCTCGGGAAGGTCTTGAGAGTTGTAATGTGGGAAGGCTAGATATGGTGTTAGCTGACCAGCTTAATTGTCTCCTCCCTATTCGATGGTATGGGCATTGATAATTTTTGAATTGACCGTACCCCGGTCAAGGGATTTTCACTTGAGTTGAACGTTGACCACGGTCATGGGTATTTGAATTTTTTTTTTGGGGGGTGACCTCTTAGCCTCGGTCGTGGGATCCTTCACTCGAGTTGACTGTGTCCCAGTCAAGGGATTGATCGTATCTGGTCGAGGGATGTTGAGAGTTCTTTTTTGGTCATGGCCAGCTCTTTTGTTTCGGCCTTTTGCTTTTTTCTTTGAACTTCTGTTTTTTTGTCCAGTTTTTTTTTCACGGCTATCCCTTCCTTTGATGTTGTGGGTGGATATGGGGGTGGGCCCATCGGTTGGATTAGACTTGTGGAGCTAAACCTTTGTAAGGTATAAGCCTAGTTGGTGAGTGCAACTCGTGCGGTGGAGTACTCTACGGTAAGCATGGTGATTTGGATCTCGGTATTGTCATCATAATTCCGAGCAGGCTTAGTGGGAGCATCGTCCCGAGTTGGGTATTTTTGGCATCAAGCATATAGAGTCACGATGCTTCTTTTTTGCTTCTGGTCAGACTAACGCCTAAGGTAGGGATTGATCAGTCTTATTGGAGGGGTGTTTATTGTGGGGAGATGGGCTTGCCTCCCGTCTTGAACCCAAATTAGGAGACTACCTAGATTTGTCATAGGATTCGAGACCGCTCCTGCTAAGGGTGGTTTTGTGGCTTTCTATACCAGACATGGAACAGGTAAAGGAAAACACGAGCCTCGGTTCCTGCAGTCATTATGGATGTGCCTATAATAGTCACGTGCATGTGCTCACAGTGTATAATGGTGTTCATCATGTTCTCGGAAACACATAAGGAAAGTATATATGAGAAATAGAAAAGCTGATTTTATTGAATTTTAAAAAGAGGACAGAATACAGTTGACTCTGACTCTGACTTTGAAATGAGGATGTAGGATATCCTAGACTCGGACTCAGACTTAGACTCGAATCGAATCCGGACTTTCGGATACTTGGTTGGCCGTTTCTTTTTGGTAAGGTCCTTGATTGGAGGAAACGACAGGTGCCACGACTCGTCTAAACTCGACTTTGCGCGAATGCAAGAGAGGGAGTCAAACTAGACATGGCCCGGGGTGACGGGTCGACAAAGACTCTTGGACCGGGATACTCGAACGTTGACCTAGACGAGGTAACAACCCTGGCTTGGACTCGACGATGGGACTCAAGCTGCACGAGGGTAAGTCCGAAAATGGGGCAGCCGTGTTTGACCGCGTCACTTGTTTGGACCAACCGTGGCGACCTAAACCTTTAGGAGACTCGGGTGTTCGTAGCATAGGTACGACTCGAAGAAGACATCATAAGGACGCCGATGTATGATGAACGTAAGGTACCCCTTAAGGTGACTGTGGTCGAATGCTCGGGTTGAGGACAACCCCCAAGTGAAACTGAAAACTCTAATAGGACTAAGATGGTGCGACATCTGAATGACTCGAAAGTGACACACGTGAGACACCACGTGTAGGACATGACCCTTAGAGCAACCGTGATTGATCGCTCTGCTGAAGGGTAGCCCCCGAGTGAGATTGTAGGTTTTGCTAAGACTCGAGTGTCGGACGAGTGACCCTTAGATGTAAGGACCACAAACCTTTTGTTATAGGGTTATGCCTTGTAAAAGGTTGACTCGGCCTCGAGGAAAGGCAAACGGGGTAAGGGAAGAAACTCGCGATGTAAGATCGGCAGAGTTTCGACGCTAGAGACCATTGACTTGACTCGAATAAGGGTGGCCCTGTGATTAGGGTAGAGCCTTAAGTTAAAGAGTTCTAGAGTTGGAATGACTCGACTAACGGATTGAAAGATGGGCAAAATTTCCCTAGGAAAGGTCGTGGGGACCGTCCTGTCGGAGAGAAAGATCGCGTGAGACTTTCTAGTTAGGACTCGAGTGTATGGACGAACCTTCCATTTACGAGTGTATGACTCGTGTTGGTTGGTTATGCCTTTAGGAGAAGGCGGACTAGGATGGGGAAGAAACCCGTGATGTAGGATCGACGGAATTTCGACGCTATAGACCTTCGACAAATTACGAAAAGACCCGAAACACGAATTACGGTAGGTCCTATAATAAGGAAGGTTTTTGAAAAATGATTGAATTTCGAAAATTGAGAAGATGGTCCCAAAATTGGTAATGGGCCAATGGGATCGGGCATTTTGAAAGGTTAGAATGGTTGCGAGTAAATTCGCATTTTGAAAACTGAGGAGGCGATCCCTTCTTTTGAAATTGGCATCATGCCGACAGGGCCGAGTTTTTTTGATAAGTTGAATATTTGGAATTTTGAAATTTTGAATATCGAAAAATAAATTTCCGAAAATTTGAAAATCGAAAATAAGATCCCGAAGATTTGAAAATCGAAAACGGCATCTCGGAGATTTGAAAATCGAGAATCACATCTCGAGGATCTGAAAAAAAAATCGAAATGGAATTTTGAAATTTGAAAATCGAAATGGAATTTGAAAATTCGAAAATCGAATGGTGGATCAGAAATTCGAATATTGAAATGGACAGTATGCCGGCTAGAAAATAGGCTATTTTGAGTCAAATCGTAAGTCTAAATTTGGCAGCATTCTGAATTTTGAAAATTGGATATTTTGAAAAGATGGGTCCCGAAACGGACAGTATTTTGGGTTTTTCAAAATTTGGTATTTTTGGAAAGATACATTTTTTGAAATGACGGTTTTTGAAAAAAATGACACGGAAACCAAGTAGCACGTAGTCAAGCAAGCATTACAACGACGCTTATGTATGCTTTACACTAAGTCTCGGTCGGTCAAAATAGGGTCTATACCAACGACGATAGTATTCTCGTAGTCAGGACGGACTCCCTAAGCCGAGTTGGTCTTAGGACATGCCGCAAAACCCTTACGAGTTCCACCATCGAAGTCTTTAGCGCACCCATGTAGGAATGCACCGTGGTATAGTGGGACGTCGGTCACAAGTAACCGGCCCGGGCAAAATTGGGTTATGCATGAATCATTAAACTAATGCGCGCACACTAATATACGAATGATTTCTCTTCGAGTCTCACCCTAGGAACCCCGATGACATGTGGTACATCAGGTATCCCCAGCGGAGTCGCCAAATTGTGGACATGACGTAGGTCCACCCCGAAGCGGCCACGCGCGGGTTTGGGTAGGCGAATGAATCTCGTGGTGAGATTGTTCTCGGGTTCGAAATTTAAGTCAAAATGGAGTCGCCACCAAATTTTGTGGTTATTCGGAACCATACGAGCCCACTCTATGTCGTCATGGGCTGTACACAAAGTACGGTCCACTTCGATTTCAGAGTTTATGGGGCTCGTCCCTTTGCATTGCAATATCGATACCGTTTAAACCGGCTTTCGTATATAGAATGACTCTCGTGTGCCAATGGTTTCGGGCATCCGGAAACTAAGGTTCTGAGTAAGGGGTGAGGGTACGTGTTGGGAAGCCCACTAAGGACACCCAACCCCGCTCGCACATGACGGCCTCTACTAAGACATCGTTCGTGTTCGTGTACGCGCACTAGTAAAATGACTAAATGATATGCAAACAGCGTTTTCGGGCTAAGCATGCGAGTTGTTGATTAACTACGTCATTTAATGCATCTTGATTCACGTCAAAGTGATTTAGCATGCGATGTTCATTTAAATAAATAAATGGCAAACATCAAATAATAGAAAACTCGTAAATAAATTACAAATTACAAATTACACGGGCGGAATACAACCCGGAATTCACAATACAACGAGCAATAAAATAGAATAATTGAATTATGAGCGGCAAATGTTAACTAGAAATGGACCCGTATAATATAAACTAGACCGTAAGTTGTGCAAATGGACGAACTTCGATTAATTACGCATTATATTGCGTATTAAGCAAAGGGTGGAGATATGGAACCTAGGCGTGGTGCTAGCCCGATCCCGAATCCCGATGCCTTGTCCCGACTTATCACATCGAGGAATAGAGTCTAAATTAATCATGTGTCGGATACGACTAAAGAGTCGTCGACACAAGATTAATAGTGCGAGGCCGTCGATCAAAGTCGTTTTAAGTGATAGTGATATGCATGGGTTTTGAAGATTAGAATTACGTGATTGACTTTACACGTGTCGACTAAAAGTCGTAAAGAAATGACGAGGCTCGAATGTTGCATTAAAGCTCTCGGATTACTGGGCTACAGGACCCACTCGATCGAGTCATGGCACGGACTCGGTCGAGTGTGCCTTTAAGGTGGCTACTGCCCGGTTTTTGGTGTGCTACTCGATCGAGTGGGCTATGGCACTCGATCGAGTGCCCTCTGTACGAGGCATGGCTCGTTTCATTTTTATTTGTTTGAATTCGATAATTGACCGAGTTAAATAAAAATATTGCATTATTTAAATTCAACTCGGTTCTCGATGTCATAAACGTGTATTATACGATTATGAGACCGTTATCGGGATTTTATGAAATATGCTATTATTGGATTGAAAAGATTTGATTAGTGACAAAATGGTGTCCCTCCGCGTCACAACATCGAAACTAATCCTAACGGATTATGTGATGTTGATTTTCGCATCAACGGATTTCCCACTAATCTTAGAAATGGAGTCAAACGCGTTCAATTATGATCGACCACGATCACGTTACGCCCTTGAGTACGTTGGGGCGGCGCTCCTCGAAAGGGTGCCACCTCCGTCGTTGCTCGTAAAGGGATTAAACGAACTTTGGATGGTCGTCGTAGTCAAACGTGTTAAGATCCGAATTTTAATATTATATAAATATATATATATATATATATATATATACAATATTAATATGTTAATGACGAAATGATAAAAATAAATAAATAATGTTAGTGGTTAGAGTACATAAATAAAATGTTAGGTGTTGGAGTACATAAATAAAATGTTAGGTTGCGATAAATAAAATGTTAGTAGCAAAATTAAAATAATGTTAGTAACGAAATTAAAATGTTAGTGCTAGTAATAATAATAATAATAATAATAATAATAATAATAATAATAATAATAATAATATCTCTCAGGACGCGGGATATTCAGAAATTCTCTATCTCTCAGGACGCGGGAGCTCGAGCGGCTGCTTTTATTTTTACTCGTCTTAGTTTTTCTATCGCTAAGGGAGTGGGTGCCCAGATAGTATCTCGGCTACCCACTAACTTCTTGTAATTTGTTTCGTTATTAATGCAAGTTCCAGTTTATAAAAAAAAAAAAAAAAAAAAAAAAAAAAAAAAATAATAATAATAATAATAATAATAATAATAATAATAATAATAATAATAATAATAATAATAATAATAATAATAATAATAATAATAATAATAATAATAATAATAATAATAATAATAATAATAATAATAATAATAATAATAATAATAATAATAAACATATATAATCGAAAAAGAGAAAGGAGATGTCGGGATTTGAATTACACCCTCAACCTACATGCTTAATGGCCTCGGAAACGAACTCGTAGTAGCGACGGGAGCGCGGGAGTGTCGAGATATGTGGGTAGAGTTATGGTGTATGTCTTTGACGAGTTTTGATCTCGGGATTTTGAATGTATTTGTGTGTGTGTGTGTATATGAGTGCCTAGAACTCAAGGGTGATGAATGTTTGAAGGTTGAAGATGTGTAGGGTTGAATGGGTTAGAAAAAAGATGTTGTGTGATTAGGGTTGCCAAGGCCCTTCAAAACTGAAAATGCAAAGGGGTTAGGGGGAGTATTTATAGACTTGATCAAGTGAATCGAGTCATTTTAGGAAGAAGTTGATCCTTGTGGATTTGATTTGCTTTTTGGATTCTGATTTTGTGCGCCAGTTTTCGAGAATGAACTTGGCTGATTTTGTGAGACGGTTTCGTCTTTGACCGGGTTTTGACCCGGTCGCTAAAACACGGGATTTATTTCCGGTGACGGTTTGACCCAAATTAGTCTCATTTTATTGGAAACGGCCCACTGGGCCTGGATTTGAGGTCGGTTTTGAGAGATTTGCACTCCGCTAAATGCCCACGTCGGATACTATTGATTCCGAGTCCGTATTCGAGCGTATTAAGTCACGTTTACGTCCGATCATCATCGGGTGTTTTGTCGGGAACTGCTATAGACACTAGCAGGCAAAATGCGGGTGTCTACAAGAAGAAGAAGAAGAAGAAGAAGAACAAGAACAAGAAGAACAAGAAGAAGAAGAAGGAGAAAAAGAAAAAGAAAAGAAGCAGCGGACTGCAAGGCAACAGGAACTACAACAACCAACGAACAGTACGACACAAGCAGTAACCACATCGAAATGAAGGGAAAAAAAGGTCGAAAGAAGCAAGCGATTACCTTGACGGTCCGGGCTGAAGTACGACAATAACAGTAGCCGCAACGACAGCAAGAACGAATGGGTAACGACAGGTACTGCAGCAAGAAACAGAGGAGGTGCGAATAGGGGAATCAAAATGAAGAAGAACGAAAGAGGAGCAGTAGGAATAGCGAATTGAAATGGTGAAGACAGATGCCGGAGACAGGGGACATCAACAACGGACAAGAAAAAGGAATCAAAGGAAGAAGAAAAGGACATACGGGCAGCAGCACAAAGCAGCGGCACACGAGGAGATGCAGCAGCCGAGGGATTGATGATGATGAAGATGGATGAGCGGTGTAAACATAAAGAAAATTAAAGGGGATGAAAGAAAGAATTGAATGTGAATGAGTGAGGTGAAGCGGTGGAATATGATGAAGGGGTAGTGAACATTAAACAAATGAGAAGACAAAAGATGGTTAAGGGAAGTGAATCAGTCAAATAAAAAGTACGGATTAATTAAAAGAATCGGGTAGGAGACGAACTCCGAAACGATAAGCTGACTGACCCAAGAAATCGAATTAAAGTCGAGTTAATGAAATTAAATAAATAACCGGGCCGTCAAATAAAATGAGTAAATAAATTATTTGAGACGAAAACAAAACTTATAGAAATAAATAATTAGACGATGAAAATCTATTTCCCGATAAATAATAAATTTTCGATAAAGTGGATTAAATTTATTTTTTGAGGAAATGAAATAAATATTTTGACGAAACTTGAAATAAATGAGCCTCGAGCCGGAAAAAAAATAAAAAAGAAAATTCGAGCTTAAATGTAAATAAATAAAAAGAATTTAGAATTTTAATCGTCGAAATAGACTTTCAGTAAGAATTAAATTAAATGTATAAAGTAATTCGAAATAGAAATGAAAATATGTTTTAAATATAAGAGTTTCCGAGACAAATAGAATTTTAGGAGTGGACACGATTAAACGATAAATTTGTTTTATAATTATTTTGAGAATTACGAGTTAAATCGTAAACAAAATAAAAAAATACGAATAAAATTTTAAATTAATTTAATTTGTAAAATCAGGGGTGTTACACTCAGGCGCCTGGGTTCGGGCGTGGGGAGTCTCAGACGCGTAAGGTGAGGCGGTTGGAGTTATGAAGATACAATTTTGATACTTTCCAAAACCGAGAGGGAGGAGTATAATACGAAACTTGGAGGTTAAGGTTCCCCCGGACTTGACCTAGTGCCGTGAGTTTAGTGGGTCTAGGGTGTGCATCCGAGGTTTGCTTGGCGCGGTGCTGACTCGGTTTGAGTTTCGGGACCGACTCGGGGTCCCGGTGTCAGAATTGACTCTAATTAGTGTCTATGCGACTGTAACGACACGACTAAGGCTGCCATCATGTTATTTTAATTTTTCCGAGTAATTTATTTGATCCGTTCTATAGAAAAACTACCTAAAACATCGCGAACCCGCGTCGCGTTGCAGTCCTATCGTCATCGGGTGTTTGTTAGGCGCTTCTGCAGCCACCAGGTCCAAAACTGGGTGTCTACAAGGAGCAAGGAACATATCATCCTAAATGTTGCAAAATAAAGCTAACTCATCTGATATTTGCTAATGATTTAATGATCTTCACAAGAGGGGATGTACCTTCAGTATCTTCAGTGAAGACATCTTTGAATGTGTTTGCACAGCTCTCCGGATTACATGCTAATGTTGACAAAAGTTGCATTTATTTTGGTGGGGTGACGTCTGATATTCAGAAAGAGATTTTGGTTGCAACTGGCTTTTCTTCTTGGGATTTTCCTTTCAGATATTTAGGTATTCCTCTCTCAGAAGGTCGGATCTGGGTTATGTTTGATTCTTTAATTCTTAAAATACAACGTAGTATACATCATTGGTCTACTCATTTTCTCTCCTATGCTGGTAAAGCTCAACTGCTTAACTCGGTAATTTTTGGACTGGAGAACTACTGGTGCTCAGGTATTCTATTACCTAAGACTGTAGTTAAACATATTAATAAAATTTGTATGGATTTTTTCTGGGGGATTCAAGCAGGCGACAGGAAAATAGCTTTTAAGAAGTGGTCAGATATTTGCTCCCCTTGGAGTGCAGGTGGTTTCAATGTTAAGGATGTGGAAGTTTGAAATGCAGCCTTAATATCTAAATGGCTCTGGCAATTTTCAAGGGAAGGATCTAGCATTTGGTTTAAATGGTGTGATGCCTATATTTTTTATAAAATCTCAATCTGGGTCATCACTTCTAAGGAGTATTTCCCTTCTGGATTGAAGGGTATTCTGAAGATAAGAGATCAATTAATTCAACTTCCAGGATCTGCCTCAGATGCAAAGCAACTATTACAGTCTTATGGTACTCAAAAGTTCCAGGTTTCTAAATGTTATCAACTTCTCAGGAGTTGGTCACTGAAAACTTGGGGACGAGTTCTAGCTACAGCAAGGATTCTGCCTAGCCATAAGATTTTCATATCTATGGCTCTGCAAGGACAACTGGCTACTTTGGATCGGTTTCAAAGAAGGGGATATCAGTTGGCAAATAGATGCTGTCTGTGTAATCAGGAAACTAATAATCATCTTTTCTTTTCTTGCTCATTCTCTAAGCAGATTTGGATGGAGATCTCAGGATGGATGAATGTAAATACTCAAGCCTCTTCTCTAAAGTACATTGTTAAATGGATGTTATCTCCTCACAAGAGAAAGCATTGGATAATGCCATGGATGCAAACGAGTTTGGCAGCTACTGTTACTATGATCTGGAAAGAACATAACAAAAGAATCTTCACATCAAAATGGTCTAGTATTGATGCATTGATTAATAGAATTAAGTTCTATGTTGCAACTCGATTTTGTAATGAGACTAGTCCTAAATATAACAGGATTAAGGAGAATCTAGGGTCTATTAATGCCTTGGCATGCTAGTGCGATAGAGCTTTTTGCATCAAAATTGTAATTTCACTCTTACATGAATGAAATGATATCTTTTCTTGCAAAAAAAAATAATAATAATAATAATAAAGGATGGTTTTCCTTTTGATTTGATTCTAAGGAAGCCATGGAAAGGGTTTTAGGAGGAGGTCCTTGGAGTTTAGGGGTTAATACCCTTATTTTGAAAGAATGGACCCCTGAGTTCTCAGCAACTATGGACATGGTTTCATGTGTCCCAATTTGGGTTTTATTCCCTGACCTTGATCCTTTTCTATGGTCGGATGTTGTACTTAGAAAGCTTGTAAGCAAGATAGGTAAGCCACTATGTGCTAATTTAGCCACTACAACCAAGGCAGAGTTATCTTTTGCCAGGGTATTGATAGAAGTGGACATTTTTCAACCATTGATAGAGCAGGCTGTCATATCAACACCTTTCAATGACTATTCTTTGCAAAAAAATCCAATATGAGTGGGTTCCTTACTTTTGTAAGGGGTGTAGGAAGTTGGGTCAGACAATATATAATTGCAAATGGGAGAAAAAGAAGCAGGTTTTAGAACCTCAAATTAACCAGTAGAGAAGATGGATTTGCCTCATATTGGAATAGTCTCCTCTTCCCATAAACAGCTAGGTGGTACCTCAGAGCCCTTAGAGGAAGATGAGTACCTAGAGGTGAGGGATGAGTCCTCTTTTCATGGTGGAAAGCTCCCTAAGGTTGCTCTGTAATGCACTCAGAATGCTCTCATGTTGTTGAGGATAAAACATTTCATCCTGTTTCTAAGAAAAATTCATTTCCTAAGAAACATCAGCCTACCCCCACTGTTGAGCCTATGCCTTTGTTGAACAAGTATCAGGCTTTCTTGGAGTTGGAAGTAGGTAATATTAATGCTGAAGTTGGACTAGGTGGTACCTCAGAACCCTTGGGAGTGGATGAGTATCCAGAGGTGGGGATTATAAGGTCCTCTTTGCCTGGAGAAAAACACTCCCTCGAGGTTGTTTTAAAGCATCAAGAATGTCCTAAGGGTAAGGCAACTAGTCATGTGGAAGGAAAGGAGGCAATACCCCCAGATAAATCCTCTCATGAAAGTTGCTTCTTGGAATGTTAGAGGATTTAATGATCCTCTTAAACATAGTGAAGTTTATGGTTTTTTAGTGACTAATAAAATTGATGTCCTGGCTATCCTTGAAACCAGGGTCAAGATGAATAAAGCTCCTCATATTTGGAGAAGTACCTTTAATAATTGGATGGTGGAAAATAACTATTGTTGCCATTATAATGGCAGAATTTGGATACTCTATAATGCTGCTACTGTCTCCTTCCAGGCACTTCAAAAGTCTGATCAACAAATTTTTGGTTCTTTGTATCATTTTCAGTCTAATAAAGATATGAACATTTCTGTGATCTATGCTCATAATGAAGGAGCTTTGAGACCGCAGCTTTGGCAGGAGCTCTTAGCTCTTTCTAGCAATAAGGCCTGGTTAGTTATGGGTGATTTCAACATTGTTAGAAGTCCAGAGGAAAAGTTGGGGCACTCAATACCTTCTATGAAGGATATGTGGGACTTTAATCAGTGTTTACAGAGCTGTAGCTTGGATGACCTGCAGGAGTCTGGTTACAGCCTAACGTGGACTGATAAGCAGATCCTGATACTAGGATTTGGTCTAAATTAGATATAGTTCTTGTGAACCCTGAATGGTTGCAAGAATTCTCTTGGTCTTCTGTTGTATTCTATGAACCAGGGATATCTGATCATTCTCCTCTTATTGTCTCTATTTCTCAAGCTATACAACAAAAGAAGAGATTGAACTTTCTTAATAGCTGGACTAGTTATCCTGATTACTCCAAGACTGTACAATTAGCCTGGTCCACTTATGTTTCTGGATCTCCTATTTTCAGGCTGTTTCAAAAACTTAAATATACTAAGGTGGCCCTGGTGAAACTACATAAACGAAGTTTTACTAATATATCAGCTCAAGTTTTGAATGCTAAGCAGGATCTCATGGAATGCCAAAAGAAGATAATTCTTTCTCCCTTATCTCCAGCTCTTTTGAACCAGGAGAGGACTCTTCTGGATCAATATTGTGGTCTAAAGAGGTCTGAACTGGCTATGCTCAAGCAAAGAGCCAAGGTTAAACATTTGCAGCTCTCTGACTATTCCTCTAAATATTTCTATGCAAAAATATCAGAAAGGAAGCAACAGCAGATGATAGGCTCTATTATAACTCATACTGGGGCTCTGAGAACCAATATGGAAGGGGTATTTGGTGCTTTTCAGGATTATTATGCTTCTCTACTTGGCATTTCTAATCCAACCCATGGCATTTTCCCTGAGCAGACTGTCATATTTGATGATTTTTGCAGAATGCTCACTGGGCCAATTCTCCCTGAGGAGATCAAAGAATTTGTGTTCTCTATGGATTCTGAGAGTAGCCTAGGAATAGATGGGTTCTCTGCAGGATTCTATAAAGCATCATGGCATATTATTGAGAAGGACTTTTGCTCTGTTGTTCTCAGTTTTTTTAAATCCAAGAAGATGCCAAAGCAGGCTAACTTAAATGTGATCTCTCTTATCCGTAAGAAGAAGAATGCTAGCTCTGTCATGGACTATAGGCCTATATCTTGCTGTACAATATTCTACAAAACTGTTTCTAAGATCCTGGCTAATAGACTCAAAATAATCCTTCCTTCTATAATTGGGAATGAGCAAGCAGCATTTATTTCTGGAAGAAACATTTTTTATAACACCCTTCTTACTCAGGCTTTAGGCAAGGGGTACACAAGGAAATATGTGACTCCTAGATGTCTGATTAAAGTTGATATAAGAAAGGCATTTGACTCCCTTCAGTGGAGTTTTATTGTGAAGATGCTGGCTAATTTTGGTCTCCCTGCCACTTTTGTTGCTTGGATCACGGGATGTATTACATCTCCTTGGTATTCATTCAAAGTTAATGGACAGATTACTGGGTTCCGCCAAGGTCAAAGTGGGATTAGGCAAGGAGATTCCTTATCCCCTTACCTTTGTGTTATGTGTATGGAGATCTTATCTAAGTCTCTCAGGGATATATGTAGTAAACCTCACCTCTCTTTTCACCCAAAATGTTGCAAAAATAAGCTTACACATCTGACTTTTGCTGATGATTTGATGATTTTAGTTAGAGGTGATGTTCCTTCTGTGAAAGTTGTAAAAGAGGCCCTTGATTCTTTTGCAAGTCTTTCAGGATTACATGCTAACATTGATAAGACAAGCATCTATTTTGGGGGAGTATTACCTAATGTCCAGCAGGAGATTATTGATGCTACTGGTTAATCTGTGGGAAGCTTTCCTTTCAGGTATCTAGGCATACCTCTGACTGAAGCAAGGCTGAATGTAACTATGTTCGATTCTATGTTACTCAAGATTCAGAATCATACACAACATTGGTCCACCAGCCTCCTCTCTTATGCTGGTAAAGCACAACTACTAAATTCAGTTCTTTTTGGGATTGAAAATTATTGGTGTTCAAGTGTTCTCCTCCCTAAAAATGTTAACAAGTTGAGTAAGAACTTCTTTTGGGGTATACATAATGGAACATCAAAGCTAATCTTCAATAAATGGCATGAGATCTCCTCTCCTTGGGAGGCAGGTGGCTTCAATGTCAAAGACTTGGCAACATGGAATGAAGCTCTACTCACTAAATGGATCTGGATTTTCTCTCAGCAGAAGGATAGTATATGGTTAAACTGGTGTAGGGCTTATATCCTCGAGGAGAATTCAATTTGGAATGTCTCTCAAAAAGAGTTTCTCCCTGCTGGACTGAAGGGTATACTCACAGTTAGAAACAAGTTGATCATGTTGGCTGGTTCTTCTAATCAGGCTCAGCTAGAATTGGAGAAGTGCAATGTAGGAAGTAAGTTTTGAATTTCCCTTGCCTATAGGATATTCATAGGGTCAGACACAAAAGCCTGGTGTAAATGTTTGGTTAATTCTTCTACTCTCCCTAGCCATAGGATACTCTTGTCCATGGCAAGGCATGAACAACTAGCCACTGTGGATCAGCTATGTAAGAGGGGATTTCAGATTGTGAATAGATGCGGTCTTTGTAAGGAGGCTCAAGAAGATCATTCTTATCTGTTTTTTGCCTGTCCGTTTTCTAAAAAGGTTTGGGATGCTATTTTGGACTAGATGCAGATTAGCAGGAAGGCTTTCACTCTGAAGCATCTCTTTAAATGGATGTGCTCACCAAAGAAGAGAAGGCACTGGAAGATAGCTTGGATGCAAGCAAGTGTGGCTGCTGCGGTGACCACACTTTGGAAGGAAAGGAACAAGAGGATATTCACAGGAAAATAATCTAGCATAGAAAGTATAGTGGCTCGAATTCAATTTCTTGTCTCAGTTGGTTTTTGTAAAGCATCTAAGGCTAAAGCATAGGCGAGTCTTGGAGCATATAGTACCTATGAATGCATTTGCATTCTAAATGTGATAGATCTTTTTTGCATCAAACCATTGAGATTTCACTCTTATGAATGAAATGATAATCTTTCCTGCAAAAATAATAATAATAATAATAATAATAATAACAACGACGACGACGATGACGACGACGACGCCGACGACGATGACGATGACGATGACAATGACGATGACGATGACGATGACGATGACGATGACGATGACGATGACGATGACGATGACGATGACGATGACGATGACGATGATGATGACGATGACGATAATGATGATGGTGATGATGATGATGATGATGATGATGATGATAACAAGAGAGGTTCACAGCTTCTTTTAATAGTATTCTTGGAGTTAGGGATGAATTGCTTGCAGTAGTAGGAAGTAAAGAGGATGCTATTTTGCTGTTGTACTCTTGGACTTATAAGGGGAAGTATGATGTAGGTAAGGCTTGTGAGTGGTTCAGGCCTAAGGGAATCAAAACTCCTTGGATGAAGCATTTATGGAAGAGCTCAATTGAACCTAAGTACCGTATAATTGCAGGGCTTGCAAGTCAAAGTGCATGGACTACTCAAGACAGATTACAGCAAAGAGGAGTTGCTATGGCTAGCAAATGTTCTTTATGTCAACACTCAATTGAGAATATCCCTCATCTTTTCTTTGAATGTCCTTTCTCAAGGCAGATTTGACAACACCTATTGAACTGGATGCAAGGAACTGGTAGAAGTTTGGATCTTATTACTGAGCACAAATGGTGTACTAGAAGACGAAGAAGGAAGCATTGGAAGAATGACTGGTATTGTAGTAGTCTGGCTGCTGCAGTCTATAGCATTTGGAGGGAGAGGAATTGTAGATGGTTTAACAATAGTTTCTGTTCTTTTACTAGCATGGTCAATCAGATTAAGTTCAATGTTTTTACTCGGTTACGAGCTAGAGGTATAGATATCACTACTAGAAGGTTGATAGGATTTTGATAAGGAGTAGCATGCAGTAGTGGGTATTCTTTTTGTAAGAACTTGTCTTATTTTAATGAGACATATCTTTTTCTTGCAAAAATAATAATAATAATAATAACAACAAATTCGTAAATTCGCTATATCACAGGATGTTGTTTCTCTACTCCAGCGGATTCGTAAATTCGCTATATTATAGGATGTTGGAGCGCATGCCGCATTTCATATTTTCATTAGAATTAGTCTTGGGATCGCTAAGGGAGTGGGGACCCGGATAGTATCTCGACTTCCCTCTAACTTCTTGTAAATTTCAACTGGTATTAATGCAGTAATAATAATAATAATAATAATCATAATAATCATAATAATAATAAAAATGATAATAATAATAATAATGATAATAATACTAATATTAATATTAATATTAATATTAATATTAATATTAATATTAATATTAATATTAATATTAATATTAATATTAATATTAATATTAATAATAATAATAATAATAATAATAATAATAATATAATAATAATAATAATAATAATAATAACTGTTGGAGATAGAGTGAGAGGTGATTCAGCCATCCCCTGCGCCGTCCGTCCTTCTTGCCGCCGTCGGCCGCTGCCGCGGCGGCCTGCCTCCCTCCGGCGTTTTCAACCACCTTCCCGTGGCTGCCCAACTCTCCCTCGCCGTTTTCTCCTCCCTAACCCCTGCCGTCTCCTCCTCTGAGGATCTGCCCCTGCCGTCTCTTCCTGTTCTGTCGCCGGAGCTCCGCCACTCGTCTGCTCCTCCATCTGCTTTCTCCTCTTTCTTCGCCCACTTCCCTCTCCCGTTGTTCCTGACTGTTTTTCAGGTCGGGTTTATGTCGGATTGTTGCTGCTGCCCGGCTGGTTGTCGCTGCCGCCGGAGATTCGTCGCTTCTGCCGCTCGTTCCTCCGGCTTCTTTCTCCGCTTCCTCCGTCCATTTTTCTCTCCCGTCGTCCCTGTATGCTGCTCCGGTTGGGGTTCTGCCATTTGTTGTTGTTGTTCTCGCTGCCCTGTTGTTCTGTTGTTCTCGCTGTTGCTACTCTTGCCGTCGCCGGGTCTCTGCCCTCGTCGTCGGTTCTCAGTCCTGCTTTCTTTCTCTTTGTTGGTGATGGGTCGGGTCTTTCGGTCGCTGCTGGTCTTGGTGGGTTGTCTTTGCTGCTGGTTGTTTTGTTTTTTCTTCTGTTTCCCTTTTTCCTTCGTTTTCCTTCCACCGTCTCTGTTGAATCGGGTCGACTTGCTGCTGTTCCTCCTTCTCTCTGGTGCCGGTTTCTCGACTCTCCCCCTGGTGGTTCTGAGCTGCCGCCGGTAAGCCCTTGTTAGCGGGTCTTTGTTCGGCTTGCCTTGTCGGGCGGTTCTTTTCTTTTTTTTATGTTTTTCGGGGTCGATTTTTGCTTGCTGCGCTGTTTTGTTTGTTCCGGTTTCTATTGTTCGGTTTTTTTTGG
This sequence comes from Agrostemma githago, assembly GCA_958450325.1. NCBI lineage: Eukaryota > Viridiplantae > Streptophyta > Magnoliopsida > Caryophyllales > Caryophyllaceae > Agrostemma > Agrostemma githago. The sequence goes on along the minus strand of OY288248.1, from coordinate 26,223,633 downwards.
TTCGGGTGTTGCTGGTTTGATTGGTGACGCTTTGTGTGCTTTGTGGTCATTTTTCTGCTTTATCTCGCGTCTCTCTTTTCGTGCCTTGTGTTTCTTCATGCCGAGAATCGCGCGTTTCCATTGCCCCTTCGTTGGTCTTTCTGGGTGTTGTGACAATAATGGGAAGGGTCTGGTTAAAACCTCCTTGATCTTCCACCTCCGTAATCGTCATTGCCTTGGAGATGATCAGGTAACTACGCGTCAAGCCCTTTCTTCTAGTTTATCTATTTTTTCTGAGGCGGAGGTCACCCTTAAGCGTATGAGTCTTTGGCTTTGTGGGGTTTGCCTTACCTCACACTCTCTTTTTGCCAAGTGTCGGCACGGGCCGGGGTCTGATTTTGTTGCACCCCCTGATTGCGGTGATGGAGTTGCTCGTTTTTTCATTTATGGCATCCCTCGGCCGCTCGCTCCATCTTCGTCTCCTGGCGATGTTGTGGGGCCTGTTGGATTGGGTTGTCTTGATGTGGTTTCTCTGGATTGCTTGTTATCGTTAGGGGTGCGCACTGTGAAATCTATCCCTATTAGATGTCGTCTTGGGTTTTCTAGGATTTTCAGGGGGGCCCTCGATGCGGTGGCTGACTCCTCTGGTGATCTTTCTCGCTGGGTTAGCTTGCTTATTTTGCCTCTCTGTATTCTTAAGTCGTTTTCCCCCAGGAGTAACCTTGAGTGTAGAGCTGTCGTGAAGCGCCAGCGTCAGGAGGAGTGTATTACCAGTGTCATTCGTACTTGGAGTGCCCCTGGTGGTATTTCTCAGCTTCTGCAGGAGACCTTAGCTGAGGAGGGTCATTCTCTTCGTCTGGAGGAGGACCTTTACTCTAGTGAGGTTAACTTGCGGCAGGGTCGGCGGAAGATTTGTGATGGTCATTACGCTGCCGCTGTCCGGGTGCTTTCTTCCTCTGGCGTTGCCCCTTATACGGCCAATACTCTGCAGGCTTTGATAGATAAGCACCCCACTGTTCCGCCCCCTTCCCTGCCGCCTTTGCCTTCCGCTCACCCTCAGCTCATCGCGTCCACGACCGTCGTGTTGGATATGATCAAGAGTTTTCCGCGTGGCACTTCTTGTGGGCGGGACGGTTTTCGTGCCCAGCATCTCCTAGATTGTTTGAGCGGGGCCGCGGTTGCTATCTCAGATGATCTGATCACCTCTATCACTAGGGTGGTTAACCTGTTTCTTGAGGGCAGATGCCCGCAGGTTCTCAGTGAGTACATCGTTAGTGCTTCGCTCACCCCGCTTGTTAAACCAGGTGGTGGGGTCCGTTCTATTGCTGTGGGCATGGTTTGGAGACGCCTTGTCTCTAAGGTCGGGGCTGTTCTGATTGGGCCATCGCTTTGCGGTTATTTTGAGGGACTCCAGTTTGGGGTCGGAGTTTTCGGTGGGAGTGAAGCCATTTTGCACGCCTTGAATCGGTTTGTTGAGGATCGTGGGGGTGATGTGGGCCTTTCCATACTTTTGGTCGACTTCCAGAATGCTTTTAATTTGGTCGACCGGGAGGTCATGTTGCGTGAGGTTCGGCGTTGTTGCCCTGTTCTTTCCCGCTGGGTCGAGTTTTGTTACTCTCAGCCTGCCAGGCTTTTTTACGGGGAGCACAGCCTTTGGTCTTGTCAGGGGGTCCAGCAGGGTGACCCTTTGGGCCCTCTTCTTTTTGCTATGGTCTTGCATCCCTTGATTTGTAAGATCCAGAACTCTTTTCCCTTGAGCTTGCAGGCTTGGTACTTGGACGACGGCACCATCGTTGGAGATACTTTGGTCGTGGGGAAGGTTTTGGAGCTGATTATGGAGGATGGTCCTCGCTTGGGTCTTCACCTTAATGTCGGAAAAACCGAGGTTTTTTGGCCTAAGGAATACCCTAGAAGTCGACTTCCGGGTGTTTTCCCCCCTGATATTTCTCGATCGCTTTGTGGTGTAAAAGTCCTTGGTGGCCCCGTCAGTATCTGCCGCACTTTCAGCAGTGAGCTTGTGGCGAAGAGAGTTACGAGAACCGTTGAGCTTATGGATTCGGTTGCCAGGATTCAGGACCCACAGTGCGAGCTGTTGTTACTTCGTGCTTGTGCCGGTATTTCTAAGCTTTCTTTCTCTCTGCGAACCTGTCCCCCTACGGTCTTCGACTCGGCTTAGACCTTTGATGCGGCTTTGCGATCTAGCCTGGAACGCATTGTCACCGCGTCCGGCCCCGGGTTTGGAGACTGGCAGTGGCCTCTTTCCACATTACCCTTTAATTTCAGAGGGTTGGGTGTGTACAGCGCCGGGGATGTCCTGCACTATGCCTTTTTGGCTTCTCGCCTTCAGTCCTCTGATTTGCAGGCTATGCTCCTTCGGCCTTCAGCTGTCTCTGTCCCCGAGCCGACCTTTGACGCGGCCTTGGCTCTGTTTAACGAGACCACCGGTTCTGATCTTTCTTGTAATACTAGTGAGATCTTTGCCCCCAAACTCATGAAGAAATTGGCAGATATATATTTCACGAAGGTTGCTGCTTCCGTAGAATCGGCTTTCTCCTTGACTCAGCGATAGATGGCATTGTTGAAGTCTCTGCAGGGTGCTCACACGTCTGACTGGTTGCGCGCTTTACCCATCTCCGGGCTAGGGCAGACCATGAATGGGAGGACCTACCGTTCTGTCCTTAGCTATCGGTTGGGTGTCCTTTTGTTCCCGGTGCCTAAGCCTTGTTCTGCCTGCTCTCGGGTTTTTGTTGGGGACATTTTTGGGGACCATGCTGTGTCATGTGCTGGTACTGTTGGTATTAAGCATAGACATAACCTGGTTCGCGACACCCTTTTGGATATCTGCTTCCGATCGTGTATTTCGGCTGGTAAGGAGGTGGATGTCGGTTTGATTGATGGACATGATAAGCCCCTACGCCCGGCGGATTTGCTTCTTTATTCCTGGGATAGGGGGCGTGATGTGTGTGACGATCTGACGGGGTCATCCCCATTGACTCAGTCTGCGATGTCTGATTTCCTGCCTGGTCGTGCGGTCGTTGACGCTGCTCGGCGTAAATGCGCCAAGTACAGAGATTTGTGCACCAAGACTGGTTATGGGTTCCTGCCTTTCTCCTTCTCTTCACTTAGGGAGCTCGATGCAGAGGCTGTGGCGTTGCTCAAGCGGATTCAAAAATTCTCCATCGCTCAGGATGCGGGGGCTCGTGCAGCTGCTTTAATTTTCACTAGACTTAGTTTCGACATTGCTAGGGGTGTGGGTGCCCAGATAGTATCTCGGCTACCCACTAACTTCTTGTAATTTGTTTCGTTATAAATGCAAGCTCCTGTTTTTATAAAAAGAAAAGTAATAATAATAATAATAATATTAATAATAATAATAATAATAATTGATGAGGGTTGGTAGCCTGCGCCGGGCCGCCTGCTAAGCAGGCCCCCAGAAGACCCAGTCCAAGGAGCCCGAGAACCAACCCGGCAGACAATCGGAGCAAAATCACTAAAAAGAGAACCCACTGGGGACAACTTCAGACGACCGCCTGCCCGGCAGGGCGATGCGGTCTGCTCAACCCAGCCTTCACATAACCCCTACCCGCCTGTCCTCTGGGGGAAATCTCCGCAGGCAGGGCAGGGACCACCAAGGGACCTCCTCGTCATTTCGCCAAAGGTAAATGAGAATGGGCGGATGAGGTGAAGCCACTTGTCACCCCCTCATCCACCCATCCTCCTTCTACTTCCCTCTCTAGACTCTCACTCTAAAAACGCCATCTAGCTCCTCACGAGCTAGGTTCATTAAGGCATTCACGGACTGACTTAGGCATCGGAGAGGGTTTCCTCGGACAAACTCCGAGGCCCTGTGCGTTCTGTGTGCAGAGAGCAGGTCCACTCCGCCGGGAAGGTCCGATTAGTGGATTAAGAGGAAGGAGAGGTTGACAAGGTTGTCCGATCATCATTCAAAGCAACATTGAACATCACAGACCCGAATTCCAAGTCGGGTTAATTGATTCCAATACCGAAACAATTTGGCGTCATCTGTGGGGAAGATCTGGTTGTATCCACGAATTACCCACAAAAAATCAACCATTCCCAAATACAAAAACTAACCAATTGAAGCAATCATGCCTGAGATTGTTGACACTAGTGTAGGGGTAGGTCCGACGGTCCCACCGGTGACCCCCCTATACGGCAAGCCGCAGCCGGAGAGATCTCCTGTCGCCACGATCCTGGGGGTGGGGGGAACCAGTCTCCTGGGCATGCCAAATACAGCTGTGACACCAGGGCTGGGGGCACATCCAGGGCACACCCTTAACTTAACCCCAGCTCAGATGGTACAGACAACTGCCTTCTTCTCCGCAATGCTCAACCAGGAATTCACCCCTGAAGACCTGGTGGGCAGGGTCGCAACGACCCCCAGACAGCCCTACTCAGTAAGCAGAGAGGGGGCTGGGGGTACGAAGCGAACCGCCGCCAGAAACGCCCAGAGGAAGGCAAGGAAAACAGCTCAAGTATACGCACAGGCACAGAGGCGTATCACAGCAGGCAGCCAGGAACCGCTTGCTCAACAACAGGCGTTCTCTATACACACTACGGAGTCCACGTCCCGGGAGAAGAGAGGTCTGTCTCAGGGACTGCAGAATCGAATGAGGCACAGGGAGCCTGCATCTAAGCGCCTGGGAGAAAAGCAGGGCGGAGTCTTTTCCAAGTTAACGCCAGCAGCAAAAGGACAGCCAGCTCCAGGGCTGTCCCAAAGCCTGTAGTCTAGGCTTAACCGGGGGCAGCCGCTCGAATCAAGGTATCATCAGGATGACAACCTCGGTCAGTCCCGGAGAAAGCGGTCCAGGCAACCCTCCCCTGACACGGAGGACGAGGCAACGAGCAGGCTACCACCAAAGCACCGCTCCCCCAGTACGAGGAAACTGGCCCCTAGACAATGGGATGTTCACGGTAACCAGTCTGGGGAAAGCATGTCACGGGTGGTAGGCAGGCCCACGAAGACTCCTCTCCATCCTAACGTACAAGAGTATCCCATCCCGAAGATCAAAATGCCCACAGTCAAGTTTGACGGGACTACAAATCCAGAGGACCATCTGGCGGCATTTGAAAGTCACATGGGCATGTATGATGTGGATGATGCAATCTGGTACAAAATCTTCTCAACCACCCTTGTAGGGCTTGCTTAGGGATGGTTCAGGGACCTTCGCCAGGGGTCGATCATTTTCTTTATAGAGTTAGCCGAGGCATTCCTTGAACAATACGCAGGGAACAAGAGGAGACGGCTCACTCGTTTTGACCTTATGACCCTGAAGCAGAACAAGGGCGAGAGCGTCAGGGAGTACCTAAAGAGATTCGACTTCTCCTACCAACAAGTCAGGGAGATTGATGATTCAACTGCTGCCTACGCCCTGACAATCTCCCTACTCCCAGAGGAGATGAAGAACCAGATGATCAGGGCCCAGCCCGAAACCTTGGCCAAAGCCAGAAAAATTGCCGAAGGGTTCATTCTGCAGGAAGAGTTTCACAGCCTGCCGGACACCCCTGCAGGCCAAGCAAGGCCGCAAGGGGGACCGCAGGGTGGACGTGGCAGGAACGAGCCAGGCAAGCAGAAAGAGGAGGGGGATACCCCCAAGAAAGAGCGCACAGCTTACAAGCCAAGGTTTGACAGCTACACGGCCCTCAACAGGCCGAGGGCAGAGATCTTTGAGCTGGAGAAGGAAACAGCAAAATGGAATCGTCCAAATAAGCCGCGCAGCCCGAAGGGGGATCTTAAAAAATTTTGCACGTTCCATGATTGCATAGGCCACACCACTGAAAAATGCCGACACTTAAAAGACGAGATAGGAAAGCTCATAAGAAACGGCTGGCTGAGTAACTATGCAGCGAGGAACAAATCCCAAAAGGAGGCGGCAGACAAGCCTGAAGGTTCAGCCCAAAATCGCATGATAATTCATGTAGTGTCAGGGGATGCGGAGGGACGAACAAGCAGACGAAGCCAAAAAAGGCAGATCCGCGAATTACGGAACCAGATTTGCTACGCCGAGAAGGCAGGAAGCCCGAGGGGCATGACCCTGAGCATCACCCCTGAGGACGCAGGGAGAGTAATATACCCACACAGTGATCCTTTGGTCTTAACTCTTGAGATTAGCAATCACATTGTCAAGAGATGCATGGTGGACACTGGCGCCTACACAAACCTCTTGTACAAGGACGCCTTTGAAAGAATGAACTTAGAAAAAAGACACCTTAAGCCGGCCCCTGGATCTCTGTATAGGTTCAGTGCGGCAGGCGTACTTCCCATGGGGATTATCGACTTACCGGTAACGTTCGGGGAAGGGGCCTCCGCCAGGAATGTCAGGGCGTCATTTGTTGTAGTGGATGCAAAGTCTGCATACAACGCCCTGATAGGGCGGGCCACCCTGGACGAAATCGAAGCCACCGTATCAATCAGGGCCCTCACCATAGCCTATGTGACAGACTTTGGCATGGAAGGAAAGGTTCACGGGGATCAGGAGTCAGCCAGACAGTGCTATTCCGTGGCCCTGCAATCCCATGAAACAGAAAGAAAGGGAAAACGAAAAGCCGAAAGTTCCCCCAGCAGGGAGGGTGAAATCCCGGCTGTTCAGCAAACAGCAGCCCACCTGGAACCTGAAGGGGAAAGCATGCTGGTGGACTTAGAACCAGAGAGGCAGGTCCTCATAGGGGCCGACCTAGAGGAGTCCTACCAGAAAGAGTTGATCGCAGTCTTGAGAGAAAACAGGGACGTATTTGCCTACTCAACAGATGAGATGCCAGGGGTCGACCCCGGCTTTTATTGTTCACAAGCTGAACGTTAATCCGGAGGCCCGCCCTGTAAAGCAGAAAAAAAGAAATATGTCCGCAGAAAAAGACGCGGAGATAAAAGAGGAGATAGAAAAACTCTTGAAAGCAGATTTCATCGAAGTCTGCGATTACCCTGAGTGGTTGGCAAACGTTGTGATGGTGAAGAAGTCATCAGGCGCATGGAGAATGTGCGTAGACTTCACAAATCTTAACAAAGCCTGCCCAAAGGACAGCTACCCCCTGCCCAGAATAGACCAACTGGTAGATGCCACTAGTGGATATACCACGTTGAGTTTTCTGGATGCATTCTCAGGGTACCATCAAGTGTACCTCTGGCAGCCTGACAGGGTGAGGTGCGCCTTCATAACCAGCCATGGAACGTACATGTATAAAATGATGCCATTTGGACTGAAGAATGCAGGCGCCACCTATCAGCGATTGGTAGACAAGGTCTTTGAAAATCAAAAGGAGAGAAACTTGGAAGCCTATGTCGATGATGCAATTGTCAAAAGCAAAGGAGACAGAGAGCACCTGGTGGACCTGCAAGAAACATTCTCCTCCCTACGCTCCTACAAAATGAAGTTGAATCCAAAAAAGTGCACGTTTGGAGTCCGATCTGGCAAATTCTTAGGATTCTTAGTCAGCTCCAGAGGAATAAACGCCAATCCCGAGAAGATTCAGGCAGTCCTGGACCTCCCAGAGCCTAAGACCGTAAGGGACATTCAACGGCTCACAGGCAGGATGGCTGCCTTGGCTCGCTTCATCGCCAGATCAGCAGACAAGTCGACCCCTTTCTTCAAAGTGTTGAAAGGCAATAAACAGTTCAAATGGGAGGATGAGCAAAAGAAAGCCTTCGAACAATTGAAGGAACATCTGAAAAAGCTCCCTACCTTGGCGAGACCAGTAGCCGGAGGAAAACTATACCTATACATTGCTGTCACCAATTCAACGGTAAGTGCAGTGATAAGTGTGGTTTGTAGTGCCTATTTTGTAGTGTTTTGGTCCCATTTTCCTTGTAGAATCGCTCCTTGGGAGCGGTTTAGGGGCTTCTTATGCTTCCTTTAGTTCGTTTCAGGTTCCCGAGACCGATTTGGAAGAGTTGGAGCGATTCCGACTCTATACATACACATTTTGGAGCCAACGGAGTAAAGGAACGATGTTTCGATGCCTTGGAATCGATCCCGAGACCTTGGGACCCAATCCCGAGCCTCCGAGACCCGATCCCGAGTCCCGAGAATCGATGAGAAGTCCATGTGAAGCAAGGAGAGACCAAAAGGATCATATTGGAGGCCTACAAGACTCATCCGCGACGGGTATGCACCTCATCCCGTCGGGGAGGAAGTGCGCTTTTAGAGGAGCCACTGCCAGGCCGTCCCGGTCGGGACCACCGGCCGTCCCGGTCGGGATGATCCCGTCCCGGTCGGGACCAAGGTGCTGTAGCCGGACTTTCTTTTCTTTCTTCTCCCTTCCATTTGTAACCCTATATATACTCTTCCCTTGTTTTGAAAAGCTTATGTTAGACATTACCCACAAACCCTAGCCTAGTTTTAGCATAGATTAGATTAGATTAGTGTAGATTAGTCTTTAGTTTATCGTTAATCATAGATTAATGCTTGTAATTTGGGAATTCTTCAAGATCTTCACCAAGCTTGACAAACTTGGATGTTTGTTTTGGGTTTTTCTCATCTATGCAAGTTTTCTTCTTCCTTTCATCTTCTAGTATGGTATAATCTTCTTTTCCTTTCTCTTAATCTTGGTCTTTCATTAAAGTTTGAATCTTTGTTGTGTGGATTGCTCATAGTTCATAGTTCTTGTTAGTTTCATTATGCTAGTTTGGTTGTTTGAATGGATTTCTCTTCTTAGTGCTAGTTTTAGTATAGATATGTTAGAGTAGTATCTTGCTAGGGTTAGTAAGGTGATTAGGGTGTTAATTGGATGATTAAGGGATTGTTGAAGAGCCCGGACCAACCTAGATCACCCTACTACCTCCTTCACTCTAGCTCTTCCTTGACCATTCCGTTACCCCTTTGACCCCGACCTAATCCTAGCTCGTTTTCCTTGTTTGTTTTCTCGCTTTAGACCTAGTTTAGTCCTAGTCTCCCCCTCCTTAGATTAGCTCGTCTCGAACCTAGTCCTAGACCGTAGCATACCTTAGTCCGACCTCCCGTCCCTGTGGATTCGACCCGACTTACCTGTTCGGGCAAAAATTTGCACCATCAAGAGTGCAACGTGGCATGCTACGAATGGACGGTCAAAAGGTCAAAAGGACAAAAGTCAAAGTCGGAAAGTCAAGGGACGACAGTCAAAAACCGAGGGTCAAAACCAAGTCAGAGACCGAGGTTCAAAGGCTAGAACCGGGATTACTGGGCTGTTCTTAAACCCGGGAAATCAAAAGGCAAATGGGCTGCGGAAAGATACATCAGAAGAGGAGATGGGCCGGATCAAGGGAAGACCATAACCCAACCCAACAGGTATAGTAACCTACTCCACTCCAACCAGGAATAAAACAAGGAAGAAGTCAAAGTCAATTCCAAAAACCAAAAGGATAAGGAAGAGAAGCAGTAACTACTATGAGAGTTAAGGCAAAGATTCACCATTAATGGAAAATCAATCGTAACAGCCAGAAAACGGTAATGAATTGGGCATTAAGAGGCAATAAAGGAGAATGAATGATGGAGATTCTCCATTGATGGTGGAGATAACAAGCACCAGCAGTATAAAAGAGGGGAAAAAGGGACATTCAAGGGCATCCAAGACCAGCACATTCACACAATCTCACATACTCACAATAACCGTCCAAATACTCATACTTGTATGCTTTTTGTCATTTTTTCTCTTATTCTTAGTGAAGCTTTGGTGGGATTCCGACTCCCCCCGCGGTTTTTCCCACAACGGGTTTCCGCGTCACCAAATTCTTGTGTGTTATTGTTCTTCTTCGTCGCTCCTCGTTTACCGTTTTTGCTTTGATTTCACCGACCCGTTGTTATAGGACGATCGCTTTAACCCGCAACCGAAACTAAGAAACTCCGGTAGATTTTTTACCAAAACAATTTGGCGCCGTCTGTGGGGAAAAGTGATCATTTCCTATAAGCCAAACCTTACCGTGAAGCAAACTCGTGTCACCATGACCGGATCCGGCCAAAGTTCGTCCAGCAGTCAAGGAGCATCAACTCAGCCCATTGGAGGAAGGTTGTCCCCAGGATCAGCAGAGCTGGTTTTCACACCCCTCACCTTGGGTATTCCCACCAGCCAAGCGGTGAAACCCACGTTGCCGGTGTCTAGGCCCCCTCCAACGCCTAAAACCTCTGGGGTCACCAGCTCCTCCAAGGCCAGGAAGGAAAGCGTACCAACCAGAACCTTGACTTCAGGAGAATTCGTAGAAGAAGCCTCCAGAGGAGCAGGGTCACCAGACCTGATGCAGAGTATGCTCCAAGGAATTAATGCTCTGCGCCAAGCAGTAGAAACCCTGCAGAAGGACAACCAGGATATCAAGGCTCGGATCTCGGCAGCAGACAAGATTCCAGTTGCGTCGCTCCAGATGTCACCAGAGACGTTGCCCTTAATGCCTAGGGGAGAACCCAGCATCCACAGGGAACCAATGACCAGCAGGAGAACCACCAGAGAAATCCCCTCAGAACTGGTCACCAGGCTGGAGTTAGGTTTGGCTCCCCCAGAGCCAGTCATCGAACCCCAGGGGTTAGGCTACCTAACCTACGGCCCCACACCTGGCAGATCTCCTACCACAGGTAACTTTTTCTCCAACATCGAAAGTCGAGAGACTAACTCACTATCTTCTGCAGGCACCCCTGTCCACCAGACGCCAGGATGGCAATTTGTAACTCCACCGGAGATGACCACCTTATCCAACAACCAGCCCTCTGGAGGAATGTGGACAGCGCCTACCCTCAACCAGCAGGCGTCAGAGTGGCAGCCCAGATCCGGGACAGCAGCAGCACCTTTACCCCCTCCTCCTAGTAGTCAACACCCTGGAGGACCTTATGCAGGGAGTACTCCTTTCAACTTTTCTTCTCCTGTTTCTAACCCTCTTGCAGGAACCATCAGCACAGCAGATCAGCAACGCCAGGAACTGAAGGAATTAAGGGACTTAATCAACAAGATTCCTGGAATGCCACGCCCCCTGGAGAGAGCAGCTAGGGACAGTTACGCAGATTCACCCTTCATCGACGATCTAGCCTGTGTTGCTGTACCCAAGGGCTTCATGCCACCAGCCATGACGCTTTATGATGGCACTGCAGACCCCCTAGATCACATCAACCAGTACAAACAGAAGATGATGGTGGTGACCGCTACGGGGCCCCTGAAAGAAGCCTGCATGTGCAAAGGGTTTGGCTTCACTCTGTCAGGAGCAGCCCTCCATTGGTTCGTCGGTCTGCCTAACCGAAGCATAACCTCCTTCGCTGACCTGGTCAATGCCTTCAACCAGCAGTTCGCCAGCAGCAGAAAACCAGAGAAGCAGACCAGTGATTTGTATCGGGTAGTGCAGAAGTTCGAAGAATCTACACGTGACTTCCTCAACAGATTCAACAAGGAGAAAGTCACCATCCCCAGATGTGATGTGCCCACCGCCATAGAAGCCTTCCGCCAAGGGCTCCACCAGGATTCTGACCTCTATAAAGACCTCACAAAGTACCCATGTGCCACATTCGAGGATGTGCAGACCAAGGCAATGGCAGCCATCAGGCTAGAAGAGGATTCAGGCCCCAGAAGGGCTGCGTATGGTTATGTCACCAGAAAGGCGCCAGCAGAAAAGAGGGGTGAAAGATCAAAGCCCTACGACAGGAACGTGAGCAAAATTTCTGAGGAGAAAGACTGGAAAGACAATCCAGGATTGCCACCTAAAGTAAGTGAGTATGGGTTCTCTACCAACCTTGATGGGGTGCTCAAGGCCCTGAGGGAGTTAGGGCGCAGAGTCAGGTGGCCCAGGAGACAGGAGTACACCAATGACCGAAGAGACGCCAGCAAGAGGTGCGAATTCCACGACGACATTGGACACCATACCGATGAGTGCATCCAGCTCAGGAGGGAGGTTAAGTTCCAATATGATCAGGGGAATCTGGATCACCTCATGTCCAAAAACTCCAGCAGAATAAATGCAGCAGATCAGGTATTGCCTTCTCCACCTCCAATATGTACCAGAATTGTCAATGTGATAACAGGAGGATCGGAGTTATGCGGGTTGACCTACTCAGCAGCCAAGAGACATGCCTCTCAGACCAGAGGAGACAGACCCGAGCACTCCTGCAGAATCAGTTGCAAGGATCTTCCAGCTGTCACCTTTGACGAAACTGACGCAGAAGCTACTCCAGAGATGCACCATGACGCCTTAATAATTACCCTCTCTATAGGGAATTGCACCGTGAAGAAGATTCTGGTGGACACAGGGAGTTCAGTCAACCTCATCATGTTGGAAACTCTCCAGAATATGGGGTTTAGCGAGAAGGATCTAACGAGGAAGGCGGTTCCCTTAGTGGGTTTTAGTGGTGAGACCAAGCATTCTCTGGGGGAGATCACCATTCCTACCTATGCCGGAGGAGTGAACAAGCAAGTACGGTACCTAGTCATTGATGGACCCTCCACCTACAACGTGATTCTAGGAAGGCCTTGGATTCATGAGATGAAGGCAATCACCTCCACCTACCACCAGTGCTTGAAGTTCCCTACACCCTGGGGAGTGCAGAAGATCACCGGAGACCAAGGAGAGGCCAAAGACTGCTACAGGGTAGCCCTTAAGAAGACGGCGAGCCCCCCAGCATAGCAATTACAGAGCCTTCATCTGCCTCTGCAGGAGTACGTAGAGCCACCTCAGGCGGAGTTGGATGAAGTCAACTTGGACAAGCAACATCCGGAGCGAAAAGTGTTAATCGGATCAGAATGCACAGGTAATATCCGCTAAAACCTCATTGAGTTATTAAAAACTAACATGGATTGTTTTGCTTGGTCGCATGATGATATGATAGGTATAGATCCGAGCGTTATCACTCACAGGCTAAGCGTGGACCCAAGCTACAAACCAGTCCAGCAGAAGAGAAGGAAGTTTGCTCCAGAGAGAAATCAAGTCATAAATCAGGAGGTGGACAGTCTGCTGGCTGCTGGAAAAATCAGGGAGGTGAAGTACCCAGAGTGGTTATCTAACGTGGTGGTGGTCCCAAAGAAGAATGGCAAGTGGAGGGTGTGCGTCGATTTCACCGACTTAAACAAAGCATGCCCAAAAGATCCATTCCCCCTACCACATATAGATGCCATGGTAGATGCTACAGCAGGCCACGAGATGCTAACCTTCCTTGATGCATGGAGTGGATACAACCAGATCAAGATGCATCCAGCAGACCAGGAGAAAACAGCCTTCAGGTCTGAGAGAGGTATATACTGTTACAATGTAATGCCTTTTGTTCTGAAGAATGCAGGTTCCACCTACCAGAGACTAGTCAACAAGATGTTCAAGAGACAGATTGGGGACACTATGGAGGTATATATTGACGACATGGTCGTCAAGTCAAAGCAAGCTTCGCAACATACAACACACTTGGAGGATACCTTCAACACCTTGAGGGAATACAAGATGAAGTTAAATCCTTCAAAGTGCACATTTGGAGTGTCATGTGGGAAGTTTCTGGGGTACATGGTGACCCAGAGGGGAATTGAAGCTAGCACAGAGCAGATCAAGGCCATCCTCCAGCTGAAATCCCCACAGAAGCCAAGAGACGTGCAAAGGCTGACTGGAAAAATTGCTGCTCTGAGCAGATTTATCTCCAGGTCTTCAGATAGATGTCGGCTGTTCTATGATGTCCTGAAGAAGGCCCAAAGGTTTGATTGGACAGCAGAGCACGAGAAGGCGTTCAGCGACCTGAAGCACTACCTCAGCACTCCACCTCTGCTGTCAAAACCAGAACCTGGAGAACCACTCTTCCTGTATTTATCAGTAACCGAGGTAGCAGTCAGCGCGGTATTAGTACGTGAGCACGAAGGAGCACAATGCCCAGTATATTATGTTAGTAAGTCTCTGCTTCCTGCAGAGACCAGGTACACATCCCTTGAGAAACTCGTACTTGCACTTGTTACGGCATCTTATAAACTTCGACCTTATTTTGAATCGCATGCTATTTCCGTAGTAACAAATTATCCACTAAAAACTATTATGAGAAAACCTGAGTTATCAGGGAGAATGGCCAAGTGGTCTATACACTTGAGCGGCTTCGACCTGAAATTTGTCCCCAGAACAGCGATAAAATCCCAGGCGTTAGCAGACTTCGTATCCGACTTCAGCCCAGCTCTGCAGACACAGGCAGAGAAAGACATCCTCCTCCTTGAGGAGGACAAAGGCGAACAGGTGTGGAAATTAAATGTAGATGGCGCCTCCAACATGCGAGGATCTGGAGCAGGATTAGTTCTGAAGTCTCCTCAGGGGGATCTCATAGTCCAAGCAGTACGGTGCGAGTTCCGAACAACAAACAACGAGGCAGAATATGAAGCTCTAATCTTGGGTCTCCAGCTGGCTCTAGACCTCAAAATCAGGCGCCTAGAGGTTTACAGCGATTCCCAGCTAATAGTCAATCACATGAATGGTTCGTATGCAGCTAAGGACTCCAAGATGGTGTCTTACCTTGAAGTGGCAAAGGAACTCTCCCTTAGGTTCGTAGCCTTCTCAATCAACCAAGTCCCTAGGGACCAGAACGTGGAAGCAGACGCCCTAGCCACCCTGGGGGCAACCTTCAAACCAGGCGTAGTTTCCACCATACCCATTGTCCATGTACTGGAGCCAGCAGTTTGGACAGGCACACAAGAATACCAGATGCTGAGACAGGAGGACTATTCACCAGACCAGGGATTGCAGTGGCTGCAGGAGGCAGGAGTCTGCAGCACCTCAGCAGAACAAGAAAGAATCCCAGACTGGAGAAAACCCTACCAAGAATGGCTGCAAAACGATATCCTGCCAGCAGACAAGAAGGAAGCCCGGAGTTTTAGAATGAAAGCGTCCAGGTACACCCTCATTGATGGTGTCATGTTCAAAAGATCAGCCGCTGGACCATACTTGAGGTGCCTAAGTCAGCAGGAGGCAGAGGGGGTTATGCATGACCTCCACAGTGGTGAGTGTGGAAATCATGCAGGGGGCAAGAGTCTATCCAACAAAGCACTCCGCCAAGGTTACTATTGGCCGACAATGCGCAAGGACGCGAGGGAATATGTTAAGAAATGTGACGCCTGCCAGAGACATGCACCGGTCAATCACCAGCCAGCAGAGCCGTTGCACCCAATAATTTCTCCTTGGCCCTTCATGAAATGGGGGATGGATATTGTTGGCAAGCTACCGAGAGCCCCAGGAAACAAGGTTTTTATGTTGGCCATGACTGACTACTTCTCCAAGTGGATAGAAGCAGAAGCATTCCCTCAGGTGACTGAGAAGCAGGTTATATCCTTCATAAAACGTAACATTATCTGCAGGTTTGGCATTCCTTCAGAGATCATCTGCGACAACGGGTCCCAGTTTATTGGCAACAAGATGGAGGCCTACTGCGCCAGGTGGAACATCACACTAAGCAAGTCTAACCCCAGAAACCCTCAGTCTAATGGTCAGGCGGAGTCTAGCAACAAAATTGTGATAGACAACCTGAAGAGAAGGCTGGAGGAGGCGGGGGGCAGATGGGCAGAAGAACTCCCCTTGGTGCTGTGGTCTGACAGAACTACACCCAAGGTGGCTACAGGACAAACACCCTTCAGTTTGGTCTTTGGTGCTGAGGCGGTCATCCCTTCAGAGGTGAGAGTGCCTACTCATAGATACGGATGCATAACCGAAGACAGGAACCAGGTAGAGATGGCAAGCAGCTTGGATACTATAGATGAGCTCAGAACCGATGCTCAAATAAGGATGGCCTCCTACAGACAAACAGTCGCCAGAAGTTACAACAAGAATGTCAGAGTCAGAATCCTGCAGGAAGGAGACCTAGTCCTCAGAAAAGTCTTCCAGAACACCAGGAACCAACGAGCAGGAAAGTTCGCTTACAATTGGGAAGGACCCTATCAAATAGAAAAGTAGTTGGGAACGGAGCCTACCGACTTATGACCATGGAGGGGAAGATCATCCAGAAGCCATGGAACATCGTACACCTAAAGAAATACTTCTTCTGAGTGGGCCACAGCCGCCAGCAATCTGGGCCACTGCCGCCAGAAACATGGGCTACAGCCGCCAGAAACGTGGCATCTATTCTGCCAGGTGCACCTCCACCAGAACCCAGGTTTAATCTTTTCAAACCTCGCAAACACGTATTTAAATTTTCCTATCATTCTTCTGTTTTCTTTTTTTTTCTTCTTTTAGCAAAATTCAAATTTAATCAGATAAAATTTTGTTTGACATTAAGGTTTGATTTTCTTATTGCGTACATTTTCGAAATTTAATTTTCTCTCTCCATATATTTTTGAAATTTGATTTTTTGCTTCCACATATGTTTTCAAATATTGTGTTCCCTATCTTTGCCAAATTTTTGTCAGTTTTCTCAAACTGAGTGCTGGTGACTAATCTGGTGGAGTGTACAATTTCTATAGAGGGCGTGCGTCTGTGACTAAGTGCCTACAACTGGGACATTACAGTCTCCTGCGCCACTTAGCACCCACGCAAAGCGTGGCACCTCCGACTGAGTGGGCGAACTAAATCCCAGGCCACCACTATATCAAAGGTCGACCATACAAACATAAGGCATGCATACAACAGAAGGTTGTTAGACAAAACTACAACAAACGATTACAATCAAACGCAAACAATCACGATCCAAAGCAAACATTTACGACCTTCTGCTAAGGCACGAAGTGCCACAAAATACTAACGCACGTCGCTCCCCTAAGCAAAGGCGAAGTCATTACAGAATTTTTTGCAAACACTAACAAATCGGAAGTACATGCCATGCAGGATTCACAAGCCGGAAACAAAGGAGGAGTAACATCACTCCAGCATAACTTGGTCCACGGACTGGACATTCTCCTCTGGTGGAGGCGGAACTATAGCAGGTTCTCCTGCAGCAACCTGGGTCTCTGATGAACAACAACAGAATCTCCCCCAGGGTAATCAAGACATCCTGCTGGTCCACGCTCTCTTGCCCATCAGCCTCCTGATCAGCAATGAGAAATCAGCGGACTCCATCAGATCCTCCGCCTCCACATCAGAAAGAGCATCCAGGTCAAGCGCCACAGGAAATTCCTCATCCAGTCACTTCTTCTCTACAACCAGATTCCTCCGCCAACAATCTGCGAACCAAGTCCAACTCCTTCAGAGAACCTTCTTCTAGCACAGACCTGGGATCAGGAAGTAGCATATGATCCAGGAAAGGCATATCCTCTGCAGACTTACCAAAGCCTTCAGGAAATTTGAGCACCACTTCAGCAGAAACCTCATCAACGGATCTGGGGGCAGAGTAAGAGGTAGACTTAGAAAGGTCTGCCACCAGAGGTCCACTCTCTGCAGGAGTAATTTCTAAGAGAGGGGACAGATCGCGCCTTCTCCTAGAACCAGCAAGCTAAGGCCAGCAGAAGCAGAGCCGAATGCCTACAATAGAGAGGCAAACGGAAATTCCCGCCTAAGATGAGCTTAGTCGGAAATTTGGGGGCATTTGTTCGGGCAAAAATTTGCACCATCAAGAGTGCAACGTGGCATGCTACGAATGGACGGTCAAAAGGACAAAAGTCAAAGTCGGAAAGTCAAGGGACGACAGTCAAAAACCGAGGGTCAAAACCAAGTCAGAGACCGAGGATCAAAGGCTAGAACCGGGATTACTGGGCTGTTCTTAAACCCGGGAAATCAAAAGGCAAATGGGCTGCGGAAAGATACATCAGAAGAGGAGATGGGCCGGATCAAGGGAAGACCATAACCCAACCCAACAGGTATAGTAACCTACTCCACTCCAACCAGGAATAAAACAAGGAAGAAGTCAAAGTCAATTCCAAAAACCAAAAGGATAAGGAAGAGAAGCAGTAACTACTATGAGAGTTAAGGCAAAGATTCACCATTAATGGAAAATCAATCGTAACAGCCAGAAAACGGTAATGAATTGGGCATTAAGAGGCAATAAAGGAGAATGAATGATGGAGATTCTCCATTGATGGTGGAGATAACAAGCACCAGCAGTATAAAAGAGGGGAAGAAGGGACATTCAAGGGCATCCAAGACCAGCACATTCACACAATCTCACATACTCACAATAACCGTCCAAATACTCATACTTGTATGCTTTTTGTCATTTTTTCTCTTATTCTTAGTGAAGCTTTGGTGGGATTCCGACTCCCCCCGCGGTTTTTCCCACAACGGGTTTCCGCGTCACCAAATTCTTGTGTGTTATTGTTCTTCTTCGTCGCTCCTCGTTTACCGTTTTTGCTTTGATTTCACCGACCCGTGGTTATAGGACGATCGCTTTAACCCGCAACCGAAACTAAGAAACTCCGGTAGATTTTTTACCAAAACATTACCCTAGCTACCCTAGTTAGGTTTTGCCGGTTTTATTTGACGGTGGGGATCCACGACAAATCCTCCTTCTCCGTCATGCAGTCATCCTGAAAGAAGAAGCAGGCTCACAGCAGCCCATCTACTTTGTAAGTCACGCCCTGGGGTCAGCTGAAAGAAACTATCCTTTGGTAGAAAAATCCGCCTACGCAGTCGTCATAGCAGCCAGAAAAATCAGGCCCTACTTCGACGCGCACCCTGTTGTGGTCCTCACCGACCAGCCACTAGAAAAGATATTGGAAAAATTTGAAAAATCAGGGAGGCTGCTAAAATGGGCAATTGAGTTAAGCGGACTGGGGATGTCATACCAACCCAGGACAGCTATCAAGGCACAGGCCCTGGCGGACTTCCTGGCTGAATGTTCTCACTCAGGGGAAGAGGAACCCCCCGCCGGAGAATGGATAGTATACACTGACGGGTCCTCAACGGCCAATGGTGCAAGGGCGGGTGTCGTGCTGACCAGCCCTGATGGAGTGGATTTTGAGCATGCGCTCAGATTCACCTTCCTTGCATTGAACAACGAGGCGGAATATGAGGCCGTACTTGCAGGGATAAATCTAGCTAAGGCAGCGGGCGCGGAGCGGATTATACTAGCGACTGACTCCCAGCTCATTGCCAATCAAATCAACGAAGAGTACGAGGCTAGGTTCGTAATAATTGATGAAGAACTATACAAGAAATCCTTCACCTTCCCCCTGCTCAGATGCCTGGGGGCAGAGCAGGCCGCTGAAGTTTTGGATGACATCCACTCAGGGATCTGCGGGCATCACATTGGAGGAAGATCGTTGGCCCACAAAGCTCTAAGGGCAGGCTACTACTGGCCTACCATGCTAGCAGATGCAAGGAGCCTAACCCGGAAATGCAGAAAATGCCAACTCTTCGCTCCATCAATTCATGCCCCAGCCCAAGACCTAGTCCATGAAGTTAGGGAAGAGGCCAGCATCAACATAGCCGCCTATCAACAAAGAATGAGAAGGACATACAACAAAAGGGTACATGAGAGAAGGTTCCAAATAGGCGACCTAGTACTGAGGAAGACGCAGGCTGTAGGAAGATCCAGGGAGCATGGCAAACTAAGTGCCAACTGGGAAGGCCCATATCAGGTGACCCAGATTTTGGGAACAGGCACATACAAAATCGCCAACCCAGAAGGCCAGGAGCTGGGTGCACACTGGAACACAGACACCCAGAAAAGATACTATGTTTAGCAAAACCTTAGAAAAAGTACTGGCGGAGAACGATTAGAATGAAATGTCGACGGCTCCGACCACCCTTATGTTCTAAACAAAGTTTTTATATAATACTCAAGAATTCATACTCGTTGTCTGTTTAAGCTTGCGCTCTCACACACAAACGAGCAGAGGGCAATAAGGGGAGGCCCCCCTGTTGCCAAAACCAAGGAAATTGGACCCTCTAACGAAAATTCTAAAAACTCCTTGCCTACCTCTGGGCAAGCAGGGGGCAGCCTGCGCACAGCTAACAAGGAGTGGGGGAAATTCCCCCAACCTTGTATAAAAAACGCAAAAGCCCTCCCTGCCTACCTCTGGGCAAGCAGGGGGCAGGCTACGCACAGCCAACAAGGACTGGGGGCAATTCCCCCAACCTTGTATAAAAAACGCAAAAAGCCCTCCCTACCTACCTCTGGGCAAGCAGGGGGCAGGCCCCCTAAACTCCAAGCAGAGGCCAGGGACAGGCCAGGTTACGCATAACTAACAAGGACTGGGGGCAATTCCCCCAACCTTGTATAAAAAACGCAAAAACCCTCCCTGCCTACCTCTGGGCAAGCAGGGGGCAGGCTACGCACAAGCTAACAAGGACTGGGGGCAATTCCCCCAACCTTGTATAAAAAACGCAAAAGCCCTCCCTGCCTACCTCTGGGCAGGCGGGGAGCAGGCCCCCTGGACTCCAAGCAGAGGCCAGGGACAGGCCAGGCTACGCACAAGCTAACAAGGACTGGGGGCAATTCCCCCAACCTTGTATAAAAAAACGCAAAAGCCCTCCCTGCCTACCTCTGGCCAGGCGGGGGGCAGGCCCCCTGGACTCCAAGCAGAGGCCAGGGACAGACCAGGCTAAGCCCAGCTAACAAAGACTGGGGAGAATCCCCCCAACCTTGGATCAGGCCATACCTTAAGGAAGAGAGAAAGAAGAACACTAAAACAAAGGAAAGGCATTCCATAACAAACTCATAAAGGGTAAAAAGTTTTCACAAAGTGGCAAAAGCAAAAAATCCGAAAAAAAAAAATATTACAGACAGCTGGCCATAACAAGGCTCAGCGCAGAGAATAGGGCTATTTTAAGAAACGATAAACATTGTGGAGCATCCTGGCTTGGACCGGCAGCCGCCTCAGGGGGTTTGGCCGCCCGAGCCTCGTTCTTAGCAAAATAGAGACTTCGGAAGGCCTCTTCATCAAACACAGGGAACATCTCCCCAATCACCTCCATCACCAGCTCCAGGGAAGAGTTGGCCCCACTCACGACGCTAGCATCCACCGCAGCTTCAGTCTCCTCCACAAGGGCATCCTTCTCTTTCTTCCATTCGCTCCTGGCCTGCTCAAAGGTTGAGTCAGCCTTGGACAGGCGTTCCTCCAGGTCAGCTGCTTTCCTTTTCAGGTGCTCTATCTCAGCCAGAGAAAGGTTAGCCTGCTCCATCGCCAAGCGACTCTCCTTCAGCTCAGCTTCAAACTTGGTTGCTTCCCTCACAGCTCTCTCTCCTTGAAGCTTCCACCGGCCAGCCTGACTCCTCGCCTCCTCCAGCTCACCCTCCTGCTTAGCCAGCTTATCCTTCAAGTTATTTATCACAGTTATGTCCCTTTTCACCATAGCCAGACGGTCAGGAGGGGGAACCCCGGGTGTGACATTCAGCTCTTCGTCGCTCAAACGGCTTAGAGCCGCCAGCTCGGCAGACGCCAGCAACACCTTGGAGGTACGCTGGATATACTGAATCACTTGGTGAGAAGTTGAAATTACAGACTTGGTAAGACGGTCGGCTAAGACGGCGCCAGAATCGGAGAGCAGGCCCGACACATCTACGCTGTCACCAGCGGTATAATGAAACTCCGTGTTCTCCTCTTGAAAAAGGGTGCTCGGAATGTCACGAGCAGGGCGTTTTGCCTCAATAGTACAAACGTCAGCCTCCAAGTCCACCACAGGAGTAGTCCCTGAGGGCTCCCTATCCCTCTTCCTTCTCAGCTCCAGGGGGACACTCTCCCCAGTTCCCTTAGAGTTCGCAGGACGCGTTCCCTGGGGAACACGAGTCCCGGCGGGAGAGTCACCTTGCCTACCTCCCGGGGAAGCAGTGGCCCCTGAAGTAACTTCAGCCTCCCCATCCTGGATGTTGGGGGAAGGAGTCGTCGGCTTTGCCAACGCCAGATGAGGGGGAAGAGGCAGCCTCCGGCCAGCAGCGAGATCCTTGACGAGTCTTATTAAACTTTTCTCCCCTTTCTTGAAATTTGAAGGGAGAGAAGGACGCTTCGAGACAATGACGAACTCCTCACTCAAACCTAACCTCTTAACCTGCTTCCTTGTCCAATGACGAGACGCGGAAACTGCAAAAAAAAAGAAGGGCAGTCAGCTAAAAAGCAAAGAAATAAAAGTCTCAGAAAAATCGCGCCAGCAAAGGCCCCCCTAGAACTACCTTCAAGGCTAGGGATCAGGCCCAATGGGAGCAAGTATTCGTCTGTGGCTATAAGCTCCGCGTGGGGGAGCCAGAAAGCAGGGCCAAAAACTCCCGACTTATCCGCAACAATTTCAAACTTCTTGACTAAAATCTCTTCCTTCGCACTCAGCTTTACCTCCATGGCCTTCCCCCCGACGATCTCCCTTTGGGCTGTAGCAAAGGGACTGCCTCAGCTTCAACCCATTTTGACAAGAATTCATACTCGTTGTCTGTTTAAGCTTACGCTCTCACACACAAACGAGCAGGGGGCAATAGGGGGAGGCCCCCTTGTTGCAAAAACCAAGGAAAATGGACCCCCCCAACGAAAATTCTAAAAACTCCCTGCCTACCTCTGGGCAAGCAGGGGGCAGACTACGCACAGCTAACAAGGACTGGGGGCAATTCCCCCAACCTTGTATAAAAAACGCAAAAGCCCTCCCTGCCTACCTCTAGGCAAGCAGGGGGCAGGCTACGCACAGCCAACAAGGACTGAGGGCAATTCCCCCAACCTTGTATAAAAAACGCAAAAAGCCCTCCCTACCTACCTCTGGGCAGGAAGGGGGCAGGCCCCCTGGACTCCAAGCAGAGGCCAGGGACAGGCCAGGCTACGCATAGCTAACAAGGACTGGGGGCAATTCCCCCAACCTTGTATAAAAAACGCAAAAATCCTCCCTGCCTACCTCTGGGCAAGCAGGGGGAAGGCTACGCACAAGCTAACAAGGACTGGGGGCAATTCCCTCAACCTTGTATAAAAAACGCAAAAGCCCTCCCTGCCTACCTCTGGGCAGGCGGGGGGCAGGCCCCTGGACTCCAAGCAGAGACCAGGGACAGGTCAGGCTACGCACAAGCTAACAAGGACTGGGGGGAATTCCCCCAACCTTGTATAAAAAAACGCAAAAGCCCTCCCTGCCTACCTCTGGGCAGGCGGGGGGCAGGCCCCCTGGACTCCAAGCAGAGGCCAGGGACAGACCAGGCTAAGCCCAGCTAACAAACACTGGGGAAAATCCCCCCAACCTTGGATCAGGCCATACCTTAAGGAAGAGAGAAAGAAGAAGACCAAAACAAAGGAAAGGCATTCCATAACAAACCCATAAAGGGTAAAAAGTTTTCACAAAGTGGCAAAAGCAAAAAATCCAAAAAAAAATAAATATTACAGACAGCTAGCCATAACAAGGCTCAGCGCAGAGAATAGGGCTATTTTAAGAAAAGATAAACATTATGGAGCATCCTGGGTTGGACAGGCAGCCGCCTCAGGGGGTTTGGCCGCCCGAGTCTCGTTCTTAGCAGAATAGAGACTTCAAAAGGCCTCTTCATCAAACACACGGAATATCTCCCCAATCACCTCGATCACCAGCTCTAGGGAATAGTTGGCCGCACTCACGAAGCTTGCATCCACCGCAGCTTCAGTCTCCTCCACAAGGGCATCCTTCTCTTTCTTCCATTCGCTCCTGGCCTGCTCAAAGGTTGAGTCAGCCTTGAACAGGCGTTCCTCCAGGTCAGCTGCTTTCCTTTTCAGGTGCTCCATCCCAGCCAGAGAAAGGTTAGCCTGCTCCATCGCCAAGCGACTCTCCTTCAGCTCAGCTTTAAACTTGGCTGCTTTCCTCACAGCTCTCTCTCCATGAAGCTTCCACTGGCCAGCCTGACTCCTCGCCTCCTCCAGCTCACCCTCCTGCTTAGCCAGCTTATCCTTCAAGTTATTTATCACAGTTATGTCCCTTTCCACCATAGCCAGACGATCAGGAGGGGGAGCCCCGGGTGTGACATTCAGCTCTTCGTCGCTCAAACGGCTTAGAGCTGCCAGCTCGACAGACGCCAGCAACACCTTGGAGGTACGCTGGATATACTGAATCACTTGGTGAGAAGTTGAAATTACAGACTTGGTAAGACGGTCGGCTAAGACGGCGCCAGAATCGGAGAGAAGGCCCGACACGTCTACGCTGTCGCCAGCGGTATAATGAAACTCCGTGTTCTCCTCTTGAAAAAGGGTGCTCGAAATGTCACGAGCAGGGCGTTTTGCCTCAGGAGTACAAACGTCAGCCTCCAAGTCCACCACAGGAGTAGTCCCTGAGGGCTCCCTATCCCTCTTCCTTCTCAGCTCCAGGGGGACACTCTCCCCAGTGACGCGTTCCTTGAGGAACACGAGTCCCGGCGGGAGAGTCACCTTGCCTACCTCCAGGGGAAGGAGTGGCCCCTAAAGTAACTTCAGCCTCCCCATCCTGGATGCTGGGGGAAGGAGTCGTCGGCTTTGCCCACGGCAGACGAGGGGGAAGAGGCAGCCTCCGGCCAGCAGCGAGATCCTTGACGAGCCTCATTAAACTTTTCTCCCCTTTCTTGAAATTTAAAGGGAGAGAAGGACGCTTCGAGACAATGACGAACTCCTCACTCAAACCTAACCTCTTAACCTGCTTCCTTGTCTAATGACGAGACGCGGAAACTGCAAAAAAAGAAGGGCAGTCAGCTAAAAAGCAAAGAAATAAAAGTCTCAGAAAAATCGCGCCAGCAAAGGCCCCCTAGAACTACCTTCAAGGCTAGGGATCAGGCCCAATGGGAGCAAGTATTCGTCTGTGGCTATAAGCTCCGCGTGGGGGAGCCAGAAAGCAGGGCCAAAAACACCCGACTTATCCGCAACAATTTCAAACTTCTTGACTAAAATCTCTTCCTTCGCACACAGCTTTACCTCCAGTGCCTTCCCCCCGACGCCTGGATGATACTCTTCGCGGGTTTCCAAGCGGGTATGAACATGGTTCCTAAAATGCCTAGGAATCCGCCACCCGGACGCGCTATGTACGTACAAGAAATTATTCTTCCAATCCTTCAGGCTGCTTAAAGCCGGCCAGACTAGAGCGTACTTCTTCTGTCTCTGCAGGGACCAATACCCAGGGGAACCGTCTCCCCTTGACGAGGACACCATTTGCAGCCCCACCATAAAGTGAAGGGCGTCAATATAAGGCCCCTCACCGTGAAAAAGACAGGTCCAGGTGTAGGCTATCAGGGACCTAATGGTTGTGGCAGTAAGTTGGGCTATAGCCACGTTCATTCTCCTGAAGGTCTCCTCCAGGAAAGGGTGAAGGGGGAATCGCAGACCGAATTCCAAGCTCTTATGGTATACAGCCACACAACCTTCAGGGGGGCAGCATACTGTGTCCTTTTCCCCTGGAACTACGACTGTGTACCCCTCCCCGAAATGATAAAATTTCTCGATTTCCTCAGCGGCGTTGCTTTCTAAGATCAAATCCCTATTCTTGTCTTCAGGGTAGGTTTTTAGGGTAATCAAGTATTTTTTTCTTATCCAAGTAATAAGTCTTCCCTCTTTCCCTGCGAATGAGGGGGCCGGCAATCCTGGAGGGGTCCACCTCCAGTGTCTCGTTGTCTGAATCAACAACATCAAAGGGAGCGGGTTCGGGGGATTCAGCACCCTCCCCCCTGTCAATGTGATCCTCCTCTCTGGGCCCAACCCCAGAAGAGGAGGCTAGATCACGTCTATCCCCGTCTCTACCCTCAGCCCTCTCAGACAATGAACTAAAAGAGAAAGCCCGAACTCGAGACATACTGGTGTACAAAGAAAAGTATCGATGAAAGGGAAAAAGGGCGAAGATTCAAAGAGAGATCCTGACCTAAAACGTTGGTCGTCGCTGGAAAGTGTGGCAGTAAGCACTCCTCGGTCTCACGAAGTTCTCAGCAACGAAGACGGTTTGGGGAGTAGGAGAAGGATTACGAGTTTCGAAAAATGTAAAAGAAAGAAATGGAGAAGGGGGAGGGCTTATATAAAGCCCAGAAAGCCAAAAAGGCCGCCTCACTGACAAAACGTCCCCAACAATCTACCCCACGTGCCACATTCTGAACATGGGCCGCTCACCTCTTCCCAAGAAGGGCCTCGAAAAAGCAAAAGTGTCAGAGGAACGGTCAGCTGGCAATGTCATCCCCGCATTCAAAAAAAATGGCAAATAGCAAAGTCGCCCGGATTTTTCATTAATTTTGATGGAAAATAGACAAGTTACATATCATGCCTGGCAAAAAAAGGAAAATACAAAAGGAGCTTGGATTTCCGGCTCAACACGCCTATGCCCTGCGAGCAGGCCTAGTCATCACCTAGATCTGGAGAATAGTCTCCAGGGCTGCCTTGACCTCCATAGTCCGATCCCCAATCCCAGTCAGGGGAATCCTGGAAGGGGTCGTCAGGGAGTCCGTCCTCATCTCTGTCACTCAAGCAGCCCAGACCCTTACTGTCTTCAGAGTCCCGGCTACTGATATCCCAGTCCCTGCAATAGGGAGCAGTCCGGGATTCATCACAAGTACGGCAGCCTGTTTTCTTCACTGGAGAGGAAGGGCCTGACCCCAGGGAAGAGTCTGTGTCAGAGCAGTCGGGGTCGAATTGTTCAGGGTGCAACCACGGGAAACAATCATGGCAACCCCGATCAAAGCACCCTCCTCCCTGAACGCAGCGCTTGAACCTGGAGGCAGCAGGAGGCGAGGATCTCCTAGGGCGCTTGCCCGCCCTAATGGTAGCCTTCTGAACACTCCGACGAGGATGTGACCGTGAACGACGGCTGTGGCGAAGGGCCCGGTAAGCCGCCCGAGCATACCTGAGTCTCCAAAATCCCTTAAAAAGAAAGGTAACATGGCTAACTCCATGGCGGGTAATAGATTTCTTAGTCCAAACCATGATTCAACAAAGAAAAGTATAAGAATTGAGGATGAAATAACAAAATGGCGAAGGGAGCTGGAATTTATACAAAGGAAATGGAGCATTAAATGGCATCCCAACCGTCTTGGCAGGGAATGCCACCAATCGCGAAGTCCTCACATTGCCCGAAAATCCACCAAGCATGAAGGGTAATCATTACAAGAGACCTCTCAACTCTTTGTATACCTGACACAATTAACATTTCCTTCCTCGGGAAAGTACAAACGCATTAAATGCAGCAGTAAAGCCGAAAATAAGTCAACCTCCCTCCATCTAAGCAAAAGTCGCCAGCCGGAAGGAAGCCTTGCTCCCTCCCAGCTTGCGAGGGCCAATTGATGAGGGTCGGCAGCCTGCTCCGGACCGCCTGCAAAGCAGGCTATCAGAAGACTCTACTCATGGAGTCAGAGAACCAACTTGGCAGGCGATCAGAGCAAAGTCACTAAAAAGAACCCACGAGGAACTTCAGACGACCGCCTGCCCGACAGGGAGGGGTGGTCTGCCAAACCCCGTCTTCGCATAGACCCAGCCTGCCTGCCTTCAGGCCATTCTCCGCAGGCAGGGCAGGGATCGCCAAGGGACCCCCTCGTCATTTCGCCTAAGGTAAGCGAGAATGAGTGGATGAGGTGAAGCCACTTGTCACCTCCTCATCCACCCATCCTCCTTCTACTTCCCTCTCTTGTGGGAAGGTATAAATACTCTCCCATTTCCCACAAGAAGAAGGTTGGATTTTCTCTCTCTAGAACTCTTACTCTACAAACGCCACCTAGTTCCTCACGAGCTAGGTTCTTTAAGGCATTCACGGACTGAATTAGGCATCGGAGAGGGTTTCCTCGGACAACCTCCGAGGCCCTGTGCGTTCTGTGTGTAGGGAGCCAGTCCATTCCGCCGGGAAGGTCCGACCAGTAGAGTAGGAAGAAGAAGAGGTTGGCAAGATTGACCAATTGCTAATTCAAAGCAGGACCGTACACCACAAGCCCGAATTCCGAGTCGGGTTAATTGATAATAATAATAATAATAATAATAATAATAATAATTCCGAGTACAGGGACCTTTGCTCGGGGCTTGGATATGGGTTTTTGCCCTTTTCCTTTTCTTCGCTGGGGGAATTGGAGGCGGATGCTATCGGCTTACTCAAGAGGATTCAAAAATTTTCGATAGCACAGGATGCCGGAGCACGCGCTGCTCCTTTTATTTTTATCAGACTTAGCTTCGCTATAGCTAAGGGGGTGGGGGCCCAGATTGTATCTCGGTTACCCACCAATTTTTTGTAAACTGCTTTTTGATTCATCAATAAAATTCTCTATTTATAAAAAAAAAAAAAATAATAATAATAATAATAATAATAATAATAATTGTAATAATAATAATAATAATAATAATAATAATAATAATAACAACAATAATAATAATAATAATAATAACAACAACAACAACAATAATAATAATAATAATAATAACAACAACAACAACAACAACAATAATAATAATAATAACAACAACAACAACAATAATAATAATAATAATAATAATCTCTTGCAAAATAATAATAATAATAATAATAATAATAATAATTGTTGGGGATTCCTTTGATCCCTTGGTTCGTAGGATCCTTTGAAATTCTGCATCCTTTGGTTCGTAGGATCAGGGATTCCTTTGATCTTTGCTTTCAGGCTTGGTACCTCGATGACGGTACTATTGTTGGGGATACGCTTGTTGTGGGGAAGGTTCTTCAGATGATCATGGAGGAGGGCCCCCGTTCTGGCCTCCATCTCAATGTTGCGAAGACAGAGGTCTTTTGGCCTGTCGAAGATCCGAGAAGCAGGTGTGCTGGTGTTTTCCCTACCTCCATTGCCAGGCCCTTGCACGGTGTTAAGGTCCTGGAGGGACCAGTCAGCGTGTGCCAAGCTTTCAGTGGCGCTCTTGTCTCGAAGAGGGTCGCCCGTACTATAGAGCTCATGGACTTGGTTGCTACGATTGGGGATCCCCAGTGTGAGTTACTTCTTCCCCGGGCGTGCACAGGTATTTCTAAGTTATACTTTGCTTTGCGCACTTGCTCTCCCCTTGCTTTTGGGTCGGCCCACCTTTCTTTCGACACTACGCTCTGATCTAGTCTTGAGCGTATTGTCACGGCGTTCGGACCCAGTTTCGGGGAGTGGCAGTGGCGTTTGGCCACGCTCCCCTTTTCCCTAGGGGGGCTCGGTGTCTTTGCCGCCGCGGATGCTCTTCACTTTGCCTTCCTTGCTTCTCGCCTCCAGTCTGCCGATTTACAAGTTAAGCTGCTTCGTCCCTCCGAGATCGTCTCTCCTGGACCTGCCTTTGAGTCTTCCTTGAGTGGGTTTGTTGAGGCTACCGGTTCTGACTTCTTGGGTAACCCCTCTGAGATCGCTGCCCCAAAACTTATGAAGAAATTGGCAGATATATATTTCACGAGGGTTGCTTCAGCGGCAGAATCTGTTCTCTCCTTGACAGGTTGCCCTGTGGAAATCTCAGCAGGGGGACCATTCTTCTGACTGGTTAAGGGTTGTCCCTGTTACTGGGCTTGGTCAAACCATGAACGGTCGGACATATCGCAGTGTGCTTAGTTACCGCCTTGGAGTCCCGTTGTTTCCGCTATCCGAGGCCTGCTCTTCCTGCTCCAGGGCCCTCAGAGAGGATATTTTTGGGGATCACGCGGTTTTCTGTGCTGGTACTGTGGGGATTAAACTTCGCCATAACCTTGTCCATGACATACTGTTGGATATTTGCTTCCGGACAGGGATCTCTGCAGGCAAGGAGGTGGAGATTGGCCTCTGCGACGATGACGACAAGCCCTTGCGATCGGACGATCTTCTGCTCTACTCGTGAGACAGGAGGCGCGATGTTTGTGTTGATCTATCCGGGTCCTCTTCTTTGACCCAGTCCGGCTAGACTTCTTTTGAGCCCGGACGGGTCGTTGCTGATGCTGCTCGCCGTAAGTGTGCCAAGTATCAGGCACGCTGCACGGCGATTGGGTATGGTTTCCTTCCTTTCTCCTTCTCCTCTCTCGGCGAGCTCGACACGGAGGTTGTCTCTCTGCTCCAGCGGATTCGTAAATTCGCTATGTCACAGGTTGCTGGAGCGCGTGCCGCAGTTCATATTTTCACTATAATTAGTTTTGCTATTGCTAAGGGAGTGGGGGCTCGGATAGTATCTCGGCTCCCCTCTAACTTCTTGTAATTTGCTCTGGTGTTAATGCAAGTTCCGTTTATAATAATAATAATAATAATAATAATAATAGTAATAATAATAATAATAATAATAATAATAATAATAATAAGAATAAGAATAATAATAATAATAATAATAATAATAAGAATAATAAGAATAATAATAATTTTCAAAACCAGGTAGAGATGGAGTGCGATCTGCGAGTGTCACCCCTGCGCCTAGGGTTTCTGCCGCCGACGGCCGCTGTCCACGGCGGCCTTCCTCCCTCCGCCGGCTGTCCTTCCGCCACCGGCCGACCCTTTCTCCCCCCCCCCCCCTGTCGTCTCCACTTTCTTTGTGGGTCCTTCCGTCCATCTTCGTTTTCTGTTTTCTTCTGTCGCCGGTTGTCTGTCGTTGCCCTGATGCCGGCCTTCTTGCCGGCTGCCTTCCCTTCTTCCTACGTCACCCTCCTGCTGTTCCTTCCCCTTCCTCTTGCCGGAATTCTCCCTGAATTCTGTCCTCTGCTTGCCGGAATTCCCGCTGGAGCTGCTGCTGTGTTCCTCTGTTTTCTTCTGCCGGATTTCCCGATTTTTGATGTTTTCCGGGTTTGCTTTTGCTCGCTGCTGCTCTTCTTGTTGATTGTTCCTCTTGCGGGTTCCTTTTGTTGGTTGTTTTGTTTTTTCTTCTGCTGTTTTTTTTACTCGAGTGTCGCGGTGTTGCTTGGTGGCTGCTGGTTGTCATCATGCCGGGACTCCCGCGTTTCCATTGCCCCTTCGTTGGTCTTTCTGAGTGTTGTGACAATAATGGGAAGGGTCTTGTTAAAACCTCCATGATCTTCCACCTCCGAAAGCGACATGGCCTCGGGAATGCTCAGGTAATTACGCGTCAAGCCCTTTCTTCTAGTTTATCTATTTTTTCTGAGGCGGAGGTTACCCTTAAGCGTATGAGTCTTTGGCTTTGTGGGGTTTGCTTTACCACGCATTCTCTTTCTGCCAAGTGTCGGCACGGGTCGGGGTCTGATTTTGTTGCACCCCCTGATTGTGGTGACGGAGTTGCTCGTTTCTTTGTCTATGGCATCCCTCGGCCGCTCACTCCATCTTCATCTCCTGGCGATGTTGTGGGGCCTATTGGGTTAGGTTGTCTTGACGTGGCTTCTCTGGATCGCTTATTGTCGTTAGGGGTGCGCACTGTTAAATCTATCCCTCCCAGATGTCGCCTTGGGTTTTCTAGGATCTTCAGGGGGGGCCCTTGATGCTGTGGCTGACTCCCCTAGTGATCTTTCTCGCTGGGTTAGCCTGCTTATTTTACCTCTCTGTGTTCTTAAGTCTTTTTCCCCCAGGAGTAACCTTGAGTGTAGAGCTGTCATGAAGCGCCAGCGTCAGGAGGAGTGTATTACTAGTGCCATTCGTACTTGGGGTGCCCCTGGTGGTATTGCTCTGCTTCTGCAGGAGACCTTAGCTGAGGAGGGTCCTTCTCTTCGTTTGGAGGAGGACCTTGACTCTAGTGAGGTTAACTTGCGGCAGTGTCGGCGGAAGATTTGTGATGGTCATTACGCTGCCGTTGTCCGAGTACTTTCTTCATCTGGCGTTGCCCCTTACACGGCCGATACCCTACAGGCTTTGAAAGATAAGCACCTCACTATTCCGCCCCCTTCCTTGCCGCCTTTGCCTGCCGCTCACCCACAGCTCATCGCGTCCACGACCGTCGTGTTGGATATGATCAGGAGTTTTCCGCGTGGCACTTCTTGTGTACGGGACGGTTTTTGTGCCCAACATCTTTTGGATTGTTTGAGCGGGGCCGCGGTGGCTATCTTGGATGATTTGATCACCTCTATCACTAGGGTGGTTAACCTGTTTCTCGAGGGTAGATGCCCGCAGGTTCTCAGTGAGTACATCGCCAGTGCTCCGCTCACCCCGCTTGTTAAACCAGGTGGTGGGGTCCGTCCTATTGCTGTGGGCACGGTTTGGAGACGCCTTGTCTCTAAGGTTGGGGCTATTCTGATTGGTCCGTCACTTTGCGGTTACTTTGAGGGCCTCCAGTTTGGGGTCGGGGTTTCTGGTGGAGGAGAGGCCATTCTTCATGCCTTGAATCGATTTATTGAGGATTGTGGTGGTGATGTGGGCCTTTCCATGCTTTTGGTCGACTTCCAGAATGCCTTTAATTTGGTCGACCGGGAGATCATGTTGCGTGAGGTTCGTCGTTGTTGCCCTGTTCTTTCCCGCTGGGTAGAGTTTTGCTACTCTCGGCCCACCAGACTCTTCTACGGGAAGCATAGCCTTTGGTCTTGTCAGGGGGTCCAGCAGGGTGACCCTTTGGGCCCTCTTCTTTTCGCTTTGGTCTTGCATCCCTTGATTTCTAAGATCTGAGACTCTTTTCCCTTGAGCTTGCGGGCTTGGTACTTGGACGACGGCACCATCGTTGGAGATACTTTGGTCGTGGGGAAGGTTTTGGAGTTGATTATGGAGGATGGTCCTCGCTTGGGTCTTCACCTTAATGTCGGAAAAACCGAGGTTTTTTGGCGTAAGGAAGACCCTAGGGGTCTACTTTCGGGTGTTTTCCCCCCTGATATTTCACGACCGTTTCGTGGTGTCAAAGTCCTTGGTGGTCCCGTCAGTATCTGCCGTACTTTCAGCAGTGAGCTTGTGGCGAAGAGAGTTACGAGAACCATTGAGCTTATGGATTCGGTTGCCAGGATTAAGGACCCACAGTGCGAGCTGTTGTTACTTCGTGCTTGTGCCGGTATTTCTAAGCCTCTTTCTCTCTGCGAACCTGTCCCCCTACGGTCTTCGACTCGGCTAATACCTTTGATGCGGCATTGCGATCTAGCCTGTAACGCATTGTCACCGCGTCCGGCCCTGGGTTTGGAGACTGGCAGTGGCGTCTTTCCACACTACCCTTTAAATTCGGAGGGTTGGGTGTGTACAGCGCCGGGGATGTCCTACACTATGCCTTTTTGGCTTCTCGCCTTCAGTCCTCTGAGTTGCAGGCTATGCTTCTTCGGCCTTCAGCTGTCTCTGTCCCCGGGCCGACCTTTGACGCGGCCTTGGCTCTATTTAACGAGACCGCCGGTTCCGACCTTTCGTGTAATCCTAGTGAGATCGCTGCCCCCAAACTTATGAAGAAATTGGCAGATATATATTTCACGAAGGTTGTTGCTTCCGTAGAATCGGTTTTCTCCTTGACTCGGTGACAGATGGCATTGTGGAAGTCTCTGCAGGGTGCTCACACGTCTGACTGGCTGCGCGCTGTACCCATCTCCGGGCTGGGGCAGACCATGAATGGGAGGACCTACTGCTCTGTCCTTAGCTATCGGTTGGGTGTCCCTTTGTTCCCGGTGCCTAAGCCTTGTTCTGCCTGTTCCCGGATTTTTGTTGGGGACATTTTTGGAGATCATGCTGTGTCTTGTGCTGGTACTGTTGGTATTAAGCATAGACATAACCTGGTTCGCGACACCCTTTTGGATATCTGCTTCCGATCTGGTATTTCGGCTAGTAAGGAGGTAGATGTCGGTTTGATTGATGGGCACGACAGGCCCCTGCGCCCGGCGGATTTGCTACTTTATTCCTGGGATAGGGGGCGGGATGTGTGTGTCGATCTGACAGGGTCATCCCCATTGACTCAGTCTGCGATGATGGATTTCCTGCCTAGTCGTGCGGTCGTTGAAGCGGCTCAGCGTAAGTGCGCTAAGTATGGAGATTTGTGCACCAAGATTGGTTATGGGTTCCTGCCTTTCTCCTTCTCTTCGCTTGGGGAGCTTGATGCAGAGGTTGTTGCGTTGCTCAAGCGTATTCAGAAGTTCTCCATCGCTCAGGATGCGGGGGCTCGCACAGCTGCCTTTATTTTCACTATACTTAGTTTCGCTATTGCTAAGGGAGTGGGTGCCCAGATAGTATTTCGGCTACCCACTAACTTCTTGTAATTTGTTACGTTATTAATGCAAGCTCCGGTTATAATAATAATAAAAAAATAATAATAATAATAATAAATAATAATAATAATAATAATAACAATAACAATAACAATAACAATAACAATAATAATAATAATAATTATTATAATTATAATTATAATAATAATAATAATAATAATAGTAATAATAGTAATAATAGTAATAATAATAATAGCTATTGCCGGAGCTATTCGTACTTGGGGAATGCCGGGGGGGAGCTATTGCTCTTGCGCTAAGCCTTAGCGGAGGTCTCCCCTTCTTTTTGTACAGAGGAGGAGCTTGACTTAGGTGAGCTCAACATTCGTCAGTGTCGTAAGAAGATTTCTGATGGTCATTACACAGCCGCCGTTCGTGTTCTTTCTTCGTCCGGTGTAGCTCCGTACACTGATGCCACCCTCCGAGCTCTCCAGAATAAGCACCCGGCTGCTCTCCCTCCTGCCCTTTCGTCTGAGCCTTTTGGCCATTGTCTTGATGCGTCGGCGTCTGTTGTTTTAGACATGATTCGGAGTTTTCCCCGGGGCACGTCTTGTGGGAGGAATGGGTTTCGGGCCCAACATCAGTTGGATTGTTTGAGTGGTGCTGCTATTGCCAATTCTGATGATCTGATTGCCTCTATCGCTCGGGTGGTCAACCTTTTTCTCGAGGGGAAGTGTCCGCAGGTAATAGGTGAGTACATTGCTAGTGCTTCGCTCACCCCGCTCGTTAAGCCAGGGGGAGGGGTTCGTCCTATTGCTGTGGGCACCATCTGGAGGAGCCTTGTCTCCAAGGTTGGAGCCTACTTGGTTGGCCCATCTTTAGGTGGCTATTTTGAGGGCCTTCGATTCGGGGTAGGTGTTTCTAGCGGGGGTGAAGCTATTCTGCATTCCTTGAACCGCCATGTAGAGGATCGTGGCACTGATGTGGGCCTCTCTATGTTACTTGTCGATTTCCAGAATGCCTTTAACTTGGTTGACAGAGAGACTATGCTGGGAGAGGTCCGCCGTCAGTGTCCTGCCCTCTCCCGCTGGGTTGAGTTTTGCTATTCCAGCACAGCTAGGCTCTACTACGGGGAGCACTGTCTCCGCTCTTGCCAGGGGGTCCAGCAGGGTGACCCCCTAGGCCCCCTCCTTTTCTCCATGGTTCTGCACCCCCTGGTTTGTAGGATCAGGGACTCCTTTGATCTTTGCTTCCAGGCTTGGTACCTCGATGATGGTACCATCGTTGGGGATACGCTTGTTGTGGGGAAGGTTCTCCAGATGATTATGGATGAGGGTCCCCGTTCTGGCCTCCACCTCAACGTAACTAAAACGGAGGTTTTCTGGCCTGTTGAAGATCCGAGAAGCAGGTGGGCTGGTGTTTTCCCCACCTCTATTGCCAGGCCCTTGCACGGTGTTAAGGTCCTTGGGGGCCGGTCAGCGTGTGCCCAGCTTTCAGTGGCGCTCTTGTCTCGAAGAGGGTCGCCCGTACTATAGAGCTCATGGACTTGGTTGCTACGATT
This sequence comes from Agrostemma githago, assembly GCA_958450325.1. Classification (NCBI taxonomy): domain Eukaryota; kingdom Viridiplantae; phylum Streptophyta; class Magnoliopsida; order Caryophyllales; family Caryophyllaceae; genus Agrostemma; species Agrostemma githago. The sequence goes on along the minus strand of OY288248.1, from coordinate 26,188,414 downwards.
GAGGATCCTCAGTGTGAGTTACTTCTTCTCCGGGCATGCACAGGTATTTCTAAGTTATACTTTGCTTTGCGCACTTGCTCTCCCCGTGCTTTTGGGTCGGCCCACCTTTCTTTCGACACTGCGCTCCGCTCTAGTCTTGAGCGTATTGTCACGGCGTCTGGACCCGGTTTCGGGGAGTGGCAGTGGCGGCTGGCCACCCTCCCTTTTTCCCTAGGGGGCTCGGTGTCTTTGCCGCCGCTGATGCCCTGCACTATGCCTTCCTTGCTTCTCGCCTCTAGTCTTCCGATTTGCAAGCTAAGCTGCTTCGTCCCTCCGAGATCGCCTCCCCTGGATCTGCCTCTGAGTCTGCCTTGAGTGGGTTTGTTGAGGCTACCGGTTTTGACTTCTTGAGTAACTCCTCTGAGATCGCTGCCCCAAAACTTATGAATAAATTGGCAGATATATATTTCACGAGGGTTGCTACAGTAGCGGAATCTGTTTTCTCCTTGACTCCTCGGCAGGTTGCTCTGTGGAAATCTCAGCAGGGGGACCATTCTTCTGACTGGCTGAGGGTTGTCCCTATTACTGGGCTCGGGCAAACCATGAACGGTTGGACATATCGCAGTGTGCTTAGTTATCGCCTTGGAGTCCCTTTGTTTCCGCCTTCCGGGACCTGCTCTTCTTGCTCTAGGGGCCTCAGAGACTATATTTTTGGTGATCACGCGGTTTCGTGTGCTGGTACTGTGGGGATTAAACATCGCCACAACCTTGTTCGTTACACAATGTTGGATATTTGCTTCCGGACGGGGATCTCTGCAGGTAAGGAGGTGGAGATCGGCCTCTGCGACGATAACGAAAAGCCCTTGCGACCAGCCGACCCCCTGCTCTACTCGTGGGACAAGGGGCGTGATGTTTGTGTTGATCTGACTGGGTCCTCGCCCTTTACTCAGTCTGGCCTTACCGCTTTTCAGCTTGGACGGGTCGTTGCTGATGTTGTTCGTCGTAAGTGTGCCAAGTATAAGGCACGCTGCACGGCGATTGGGTATGGTTTCTTACCTTTCTCCTTCTCCTCTCTCAGCGAGCTCGACACGGATGCTGTTTCTATGCTCCAGCGGATTCGGAAATTAGCTTTATCACAAGATGCTGGAGCGCGTGCCGCGGTTCATATTTTCACTAGAATTAGCTTTGCAATCGCTAAAGGAGTGGGGGCCCAGATAGTATCTCGGCTTCCCTCTAACTTCTTGTAATTTGTTCTGGTGTTTAATGCAGGTTCCGTTTATTAAAAAAAAAAAAAAATATATATATATATATATATATATATATATATATACATATATATATATATAATAATAATAATGAAAGTTCCGTTTTATAATAAAAAAAATAATAAAAAATAATAATAATAATAATAATAACAATAACAATAACAATAACAATAACAATAACAATAACACTAACAATAACAATAACAGTAACAGTAACAGTAACACTAACAATAACAATAACACTAACAATAACAATAACAATAACAATAACAATAACAATAACAATAACAATAACAATAACAATAACAATAACAATAACAATAACAATAACAATAACAATAACAATAACAATAATAATAATAATAATAATAATAATAATAATAAATAATAATAAATAATAATAATAATTTCTCTTTCTCTTCTCTAGGGGAGCTCGATGCGGAGGCCGCTGCTTTACTCAAGCGGATTCAGAAATTCTCTATTTCTCAGGACGCGGGAGCTCGGGCAGCTGCCTTTATTTTTACTCGTCTTAGTTTTTCTATCGCTAAGGGAGTGGGTGCCCAGATAGTATCTCGGCTTCCCTCCAACTTCTTGTAATTTGTTCTGGTGTTTAATGAAAGTTCCGTTTTATAAAAAAAAATAATAATAATAATAATAATAATAATAATAATAATCAGGAGTTGGATACGATCAGTAGTTTTCCGCGTGGCACTTCTTGTGGACGGGACGGTTATCGTGCCCAACATCTTCTGGATTGTTTGAGCGGGGCCACGGTGGCTATCTCGGATGATCTGATCACCTCTATCACTTGGGTGGTTAACCTGTTTCTCGAGGGCAGATGCCCGCAGGTTCTCAGTGAGTACTTCGCCAGTGCCCCGCTCACCCCGCTTGTTAAACCTGGTGGTGGGGTCCGTCCTATTGCTGTGGGTACGGTTTGGAGACGCCTTGTCTCTAAGGTTGGGGCTATTCTGATTGGGCCGTCGCTTTGTGGTTATTTTGAGGGCCTCCAGTTTGGGGTCGGGGTTTCCGGTGGAAGAGAGGCCATTCTGCATGCCTTGAATCGGTTTGTTGAGGATCGTGGGGGTGATGTGGGCCTTTCCATACTTTTGGTCGACTTCCAGAATGCTTTTAATTTGGTCGACCGGGAGATCATGTTGCGTGAGGTTCGTCGTTGTTGCCCTGTTCTTTCCCGCTGGGTCGAGTTTTGCTACTCTCGGCCTGCCAGGCTTTTCTACGGGGAGCACAGCCTTTGGTCTTGTCAGGGGGTCCAGCATGGTGACCCTTTGGGCCCTCTTCTTTTCGCTTTGGTCTTGCATCCCTTGATTTCTAAGATCCGAGACTCTTTTCCCTTGAGCTTGCAGGCTTGGTACTTGGACGACGGCAGCATCGTTGGGGATACTTTGGTCGTGGGGAAGGTTTTGGAGCTGATTATGGAGGATGGTCCTCGCTTGGGCCTTCACCTTAATGTCGGAAAAACCGAGGTTTTTTGGCCTAAGGAAGATCCTAGGAGTCGACTTCCTGGTGTTTTCCCCCCTGATATTTCTCGACCGCTGCGTGGTGTCAAAGTTCTTCGTGGCCCCGTCAGTATCTGCCGTACTTTCAGCAGTGAGCTTGTGACGAAGAGAGTTACGAGAACCATTGAGCTTATGGATTCGGTTGCCAGGATTGAGGACCCACAGTGCGAGCTGTTGTTACTTTGTGATTGTGCCAGTATTTCTAAGAATTATTTCTCTCTGCGAACCTGTCCCCCTACGGTCTTCGACTCGGCTAAGACCTTTGATGCGGCATTGCGATCTAGCCTGGAACGCATTGTCACCGCGTCCGGCCCCGGGTTCGGAGACTGGCAGTGGCGTCTTTCCACAATGCCCTTTAATTTTGGAGGGTTGGGTGTGTACAGCGCCGGGGATGTCCCGCACTATACCTTTTTGGCTTCTCGCCTTCAGTCCTCTGAGTTGCAGGCTATGCTCCTTCGGCCTTCAGCTGTCTCTACTCCCGGGCCGACCTTCGATGCGGCCTTGGCTCTGTTTACCGAGACCACCGGTTCCGATCTTTTTCGTAATCCTAGTGAAGTCGCTGCCCCCAAACTCATGAAGAAATTGGTAGATATATATTTCACGAAGGTTGCTGCTTCATTAGAATCGGTTTTCTCCTTGACTCGACGACAGGTGGATTTGTGGAAGTCTCTGCAGGGTGCTCACACGTCTGACTGGTTGCGCGCGGTACCTATCTCCGGGCTGGGACAGACCATGAATGGGAGGACTTATCGCTCTGTCCTTAGCTATCGGTTGTGTATCCCTTTGTTCCCGGTTCCTAAGCCCCGTTCTGCCTGTTTCTGAGTTTTTGAGGGGGACATTTTTGGAGATCATGCTGTGTCGTGTGCTGGTACCGTTGGTATTAAGCATAGACATAATCTGGTTAGCGACACCCTTTTGGATATCTGCTTCCAAACTGGTATTTCGGCCGGTAAGGAGGTAGATGTCGGTTTGATCGATGGGCACGACAGGCCCCTACGCCCGCCGGATTTGCTTCTTTATTCCTGGGATAGGGGGCGGGATGTGTGCGTCGATTTGACGGGGTCATCCCCATTGACTCAGTCTGCGATGATGGATTTCCTGCCTGGTCGTGCGGTCGTTGACGCCGCTTAGCGTAAGTGCGCCAAGTACGGAGATTTGTGCACCAAGATTAGTTACGGGTTCCTGCCTTTCTCCTTCTCTTCACATGGGGAGCTTGATGCAGACGCTGTTGCGTTGCTCAAGCGGATTCAGAAGTTCTCTATCGCGCAGGATGCGGGGGCTCGCGCAGTTGCTTTTATTTTCACTAGACTTAGTTTCGCTATTGCTAAGGGAGTGGGTGCCCAGATAGTATCTCGGCTACCCACTAACTTCTTGTAATTTGTTTCGTTATTAATGCAAGCTCCGGTTTATAAAAAAAATAAAAATAATAATAATAATAATACTAATAATAATAATAATAATAATAACAATATAAGCGAAGTGAGAGAAATAGTTTCTCTCTCTAGAATTCTCTCTGAAATTCTGTTACGCGGTCTTTCAAGCTTTTCTCCCATGGCTTCTGTGCCGATTAAGAGAGGTCCAGGACGTCCACCAAAGAAGAACTCCCTCCCTCCTGTTCATCCGGGTGGTGGTGCAGGGCAGGAAGAGGTCGAATTGCAGAATCAGAGTGATGCTCAGAAATCTTCGCGCCAATGTTCGCTGAATGATGTGATTCTTGATGCCATGTCCATGGCTGGTAAAAACCCCACTCCTGATGCTTCTTTTGTTCCTCCTATTACTCTGAATGTTGTAGTGACTGGTACTAATGAAAATGCGAATAATGTTGATAAACCCTCTGTTTCTGTAATTGATTCGGGCCCTAAATGGTCAAAAATTGCTGCTAAACAACAACAAATGGGTATGAATTTGCAATACTTTAAGGATGTTGCTGATAGTAATGAGATTAGTATTGAATTGGATGATTTTGAAGATGAATTGAAAATCTGGGAATTTACTCTAATGGGCAATGTTATTGGCTCCAAGCCTTCATTGCAGCAGGTTAAAAAATTTGTCTCTGAAAAATGGGGAAATCTAGCTACTCCTGTGGTACAGTACTTTAAAAAGGATGGTTTTCCTTTCGTTTTGACTCTAAAGATGCCATGGAAAGGGTTTTAGGGGGAGGTCCATGGTCCTTTGGTATTTACACATTAATTCTTAAGGAATGGACTCCTTCCTTTTTTGAAACCATGGATAAGGTGTCTTGTGTTCCCATTTGGGTTCTTTTTCCTGATCTTGATCCCTTCTTGTGGTCAGATGCACTACTACAAATCTCTTGGTTTCTCTACGCTTTGAGCCCGACGCTTTTAGAACCGTCCACATCTTATTTTCCTTCTTGACCCTTTTATGTGTCCAGAATTATATATATAATATATAATATATTTTCCCCTTTTTCTTAGGCTAATAAAGAAAACCAAAATATTGATATCTCGTGCTTTACCAAAATGAACCGCTCCTCTACTTAATTACGGTAACATTTGTTGAAAAATTAAACCTAATTAACTATTCCATTGCACTGGTCATTCATTACTCCTCCATTAATTTTCACGCACTCACCCATCCACGCTTCAATCGCAATCTTGGATCATCGTAATCTTTCACCTTCATACTCGTATTTCTGATAAAATTTCTCATTGACTATTATCAGGTATATTTATTAAATAATTTATTTATTCAATTTGTTCTTCAATTTATCGACTTTTTCCGATTGAATCGATCCAACTTCCCTAATCCATCAATATTTGAATGTTTCAAAACCTAACCCCCATCTTCTGCCTCTATCCATCCATCTCCGCTCCGATTCGCTCGAAATTCCACCTTCGCTGATGGCCTCTCCACCTCTGCTTCTTTTTTACTTTGAAATTTGAGTAATTTAAGTCTCTGAAAGTCTTCGTAATGAATTAGGAATTACGGTAATTTTTCACTCTTCGACTTAAAAATTCACGATATTCGGCGTAGATTAATTGCATTCATGACGTTAATTGTTCTGCGAGTGTGTGTGTTTGGGTTTAATTATTTACTTAAGTGTGTATTGCTGTTTTTGTTTAATTAGAATATTTAATTGTTCTTAGAATTGTCTCCGATGTGTTTCATGCTTTTTCTTGCTTGCAGTCGAAAATGGTTTGTGATGTGTTGAGAAAGGACAGGCAGCTTCCAGGAATATACATGGTTTGAACATCGATATCAAGGATACTTCAGAGATGATTACTTACCACAACCTCACCTGCACCACGCCGGCCCAGTTTCGCCCTGTTACTCTCAGAATTACTCCTATAACCCATGTGCCTCCTTTATCCACTCTTGGTATATCATTCTATACTCCGGTCCATACATATGTCATATATGTTAAAATTGTTGATAAATTTTTTTTTCCTGTTGATCAATCATTAATTTAAGTACTTGTTGGTTGGATATTATTGGTGTCCTTAGTTTGGTAGTTATTTGTTGCTGTTGGATGATGGAGTGCTGCCCTTGCTGGTGAATGATGATCTTTCTACTGCTGATTGCTACTGATTGTCTCTCTGTCTGTCTGTTTACATATAATTAGATGATTCTAATTATCAATGAATTATTCCTAATTATGTTTTACTAAACCATGTATATCCCTTCGGATCCCTTTGTCAGTTCATTCAGATGACTCTTACGAATTAATGTTCTCAGTTTTTTAGGAATCGCTTGTAGTGAGCTCTTCGATAGCCTGTGTGTGTGATCCTTGATTAAAAAATTGAGGTATGTAATAATCTTTAAGTGTTGAATTTATATCTTAGGATGATACTGCTAAGGAGATTGTAGATATTAGGTAGATTGGTTACCTGTTCTTTGAGTCTAATTCAATCATGAAATCTTAATGTGTTATTTTTAGAACTTTTTCACTAAAAGCAAATTCAGTATTTTTGTTTTACAAAAGGGGTTGAGCTACTGTTATATACTTCGACTTAAGTAACCAAACTGAAACTTCAGTTTGGGTAGTGAGAAGTGTTGGGGGTTATTATTAGTTTAATTATTAATTATTAATTGTTATTTTCTTATGGAGTCCTTAGATTATTGTGTGGTGGAGGTGATATGGAACATTACGTTTAATCTCTTTTAGTCCAAAACTCCAAATGCACAATTATTTGCAGTGTCTTGTCTTGTATCTGGTAGGAGTAATCGTTGTAGCCTAATAAAGTTTAAATTTAAGGGAATACAATAAGGTTGGTGTACGATATCTTCTCATCGAGTCCTTTTATATGATAGATCACATACTTGAATTTGCAGAGCGAAAGCCTTTTGAGGAGACGGTAAATGATCTGGCCATGGAGTGCTGGATAACTATGTATGTTCTTATAGTGTTAACTTGATAAATTAAAAAATCCCACATTGTCTCGACTATTGATATTTAGAATTAGCTGCTCATGTTGGTGTATCACACTTATTCTCAAAAGAATTTGTTTAAAGGGTTAATTAAGGATATATTGTCTCTAACTAATGTATGTTTTCTTTTGTGTAGGAGTGAGCAGGACCAAGGTACACACATAATCACACTAATCATAGGGCCATATGGGACACCATGCTTCTTAATTTGTAGGCCCCTGACACATTTTAAACCATGCTTGTTTTGTTTCTGTAGTTCTTATATGTTGCTGAAATGGGAGAAGTTATTCTAGATCCAACATAGCTTGGATATCAATTGCAAGTTCGATATGTAGTTCTGATATTGTTGATAAAGAGGTCCTTTAAGGATAAGGAACCAGCTTTGCTAAACGAAAATAGAGGTAGTTCATCTGTTAAAGTGTTGAAACCTCCTGTTGTGCGAAATGGTAAACTCATTGTCGTAGACCTCGCAGGTTCAGAGCATAATGACAAGTCAGGTATGTTTAAGAAAATTTATAATCTACTTTGTAAAGAGTTTCTTAATAATTTTTGAAGGTTAGTGCTTGGTATATATGTTACATTTTTTTTGCTCAAATTGATGCAAATATTAATGTTGAAACTCAAACTATGATATATCCTAAAATGTCCGAAGTAGAAATTGAGAATGTCGTTTTTAATAAGCTAATATATGGATAGGTGGTATCTGAACGCCCCTTGAGTTACGGATTTGGTGTGAATCAAACTGATATATATGGGTGCGTAGTATCTTAAGAAAAGAGATATTTAAGTGCACTGAAAAAAATACTTCAAATTTTTGGAATACGGAAAAGCTTGTATAAAAGTTGACAGAGGAAAATAAGGAGATGAAGAAGAAAAATTAAGAGCTACAATTGAAGTATGTTCAGAATATTTCGTTACTGAAAAGAATTTTGAATGTAATGAGTAGTGGGGGAACGTTAGAGGAGAGTGCAAATCTTACAAAGACAATCTTGCACGACATGACTGATTCACAGGTATGTATTTTATTTCTTTAATATGTCTTTCTTATATTCCCTTCCTATTTATGGTTCATTATATGGTCTATTTATTAGTTTTTCTTATCATATTTTTTTTTATCATTGTAGGACATTTTAGAACACAAAATGGGAGATGACGAAATTGATGGATGACAAAATCGATGGATGACAAAATATATGATTAGAGATTATTTTAGTTGTTCGTCTTATGAAACTTTATTTGATTAGAAATATATGATTGGATATATTCTAATTTACTGTTTGTTTTATGAACCTTTATTAATTTGTTATTTATATATATCCAGTAAATGTAAAGTCATGCTTAATAATATATTCTTTATAATCAGATTCTTGACGCTTATACGATGTCAAAGTTTTGATAACTGAATTTATATATTATTTCTCGACTATTTTAATAATAGAAAGCTTCGTGCTTAGAAAAAAAATTGGCGGTAAAAGAATTATTGCGACATAGAAAAGCGTCGAGGTTACATATTACAACACGCTTTATGGTGACGCAAAAAACCATCCTAATTGATACCCTACGCTTTAATGCGTCGAGCATGGCGACGCAAAGATGTGTCGAGATTTCCTGACGCCCAAAATCTCCACGCTTTACATAAGCGTCGAGAATAAAATTTGCAACACTTTAAAGCGTCGAGAACCTACCATTAAAGCGTCGAGAAACCAAGAGATTTGTAGTAGTGATGTGGTTTTTGGGAAAATAGCGAGTAAAATTGGCAAACCCCTCTGTGCAGATTTGGCAACTACAGCCAAGTATAAACTGTCTTTTGCTAGGGTTCTTGTTGAAGCTGATATATCTAAGACGCTCCCTGATCAGGTTGTCATTAGTACCCCTTTTAATGACTATTCTGTTCAGAAGATACAATATGAATGGATCCCTTACTATTGTAAGGGATGTGGTTAGTTGGGTCATACAATCTCCAACTGTAAATGGGAGAAGAAGAAAGTAGAGGCTGCTAAAAAACTGGAAGAGGTTATCTTGAGGCTTCCAGATCCAGTTGAGGTTTCCAAACCCTCAAGTGGGACAGTGGTAATTTCTCCCATAGAGCTAGATGGTACCTCAGAGCCATTAGGGGAAGGTGAGTACTCAGAGGTGGGGAATGAGTCTCCAATGCCTGATGGAAAGCTCCCTAATGTGGCTGCTGTAAAGCACTCAGAATGCTCTAAGACCTTCTGTCAGAATGACACCTTTCATCCTGTTCCTAAGAAGAACTCTTCTTCTAAGAAGCAACAGTCTGGTCCCATGGTGGAACCTATGATTTTGAGGAATAAGTTCCAGTTGTTCCATGGGGATGATCCAGATTCATCTGAGATTGTAGTTGGACTAGGTGGTACCTCAGACCCCTTAGGTTTGGATCAGTACACTGAAGTGGCTCCTTCAGATGGAAGCTCCCCTAAGGTGGATGCTGTAAAGCACTCAGGATGTCCAAAGGGTGAGGCTTCTGGAATGAGAGAGGATAGGGAGAAAATCCCACCTGATATTCCTTCTCATGAAAGTAGCTTCTTGGAATGTTAGGGGATTCAATGACCCCCTTAAACATAGTGAGGTTAAAGACTTTCTGTATACTCATAGTCTTGATTTGTTGTCAATTCTTGAAACTAGGGTGAAGATGAATAAGGCTAATAAAATTCTCCAGAGATCCTTTAGATCTTGGGGGGTGGTTACAAATTATGATTTCCATTATAATGGTCGAATTTGGGTTCTTTTTAATCCTTCCACTGTCTCTTTTCAAGTTACTAAGAAATTAGATCAGCATATCACTGGCATACTTCACCATTTTCAAACTAACAAAGTTTTTCTTCTATCTCTGGTCTATGCTCACAATGATGGAAGTAAGAGGTTGCCTCTATGGGATGATCTCTTACAAATGTCTCCCTCTTCTGCTTGGCTTTTGCTTGGTGACTTTAATATTGTAAGATGTCCTGATGAAAAAGTTGGCTCTACATCTCCAGCTCTGAAGGATATGTGGGATTTTAATCAGTGTATTCTTAGTTGTGGGCTGGGGGATTTACAAAGTTCTGGTCACTCTCTAACTTGGTCTAATAAACAGGGCCCTTCTTCTGGGGTCTGGTCAAAACTTGACAGAGCCTTGGCTAATTCTGACTGGTTGAATATTTTCCCTACCTATTCAGCCATGTTCTGTGATCCTGGTATCTCTGATCACTCACCTATCCTGGTCAATATTTCACATGAGAAGAGGTTAAAGAAAAGATTTAGTTTCCTGAATACTTGGACTTCTCATCCTGATTATAAGAATATTGTGCAGAATGCTTGGGCTCTGTCTGTAAGTGGATCTCCTATTTTTAAGTTCTTTCAAAAACTTAAACTAGTTAAGAAAGCTCTGACTCATTTACATAAAATGAGTTTTACTGATTTATCTGGTCAAGTGGCAACTGCTAAACAGAATTTGTTTGCATGCCAAAAAAGGCTTAGTGATGATCCTTTGTCTCTAGAGGCTATTGATCAAGAAAAAGGTCTTTTAGCTGACTATTGCTCTCTTAAAAAGCTGAATTAAGCATGCTTCAACAACGGGCTAAAATTCAACACCTCCAGTTATCTGACTGTTCTTCTAAGTACTTTTATTCAAAAATAATTGAAAGAAAGCATCAACAAATGTTGGGATCTATAACATCTCATAATGGAGGTTTGAAACTGGGAAAGAAGAGGTCTCAAAAGCTTTCCATGATTATTATGCAACCTTGTTGGGTAAATCTTGTGACACTTCTGGCTCATTTCCAAGTCAGAGTAGACTTCCTGAATATGTTATTCAGATGCTCATTAGTCCTATCCTTGTAGATGAAATTAAATCTGCCATTTTCTCCATGGATTCTAATAGTAGCCCTGCTATGGATGGATTCTCTGCAGGGTTCTATAAGACCTCTTGGAGTATAATTGTGCATGAATTTTGCAAAGCAGTTCACAGTTTCTTCAAGTCTAATAAAATGCCTAAACAGGCTAACTCAACAGTTGTTTCTCTTATCCCTAAGAAGAATAATGCTAGTTCTGTGTTAGACTTTCGGCCTATATCTTGCTGCTCAGTCTTTTACAAGACTGTATCAAAAATTTTGGCTAACAGATTGAAATTGGTTCTTCCTTCCTTGATAGGTGAGGAGCAAGCAGCATTTGTGGTAGGTAGAAATATATTTGATAATATTCTTCTTTCTCAAGCTCTTGTTAAGGGTTATGGGAGGAAATATCTTACTCCTAGATGTATGATTAAAGTAGACATTAGGAAAGCTTATGACTCATTGCAATGGGTTTTCAAAGAGAAGATGTTGGGTAATTTTGGTTTTCCTACTGTCTTTATCAATTGGATCATGGGTTGTATCTCTTCACCCTGGTATTCCTTCAAGATTAATGGTGAGGTCACTGGTTTTTTGCAAGGTAGGAGTGGTATTAGGCAGGGGGGCCCATTATCACCCTACTTATTTGTGATGAGTATGGAAATACTATCTCAGGCACTTAGGTCTATGAATTCCAAGGAACAGGTGTCTTTTCATCCCAAATGCTGCAAAATTAAGCTTACTCACCTTTCTTTTGCTGATGATTTAATGATCTTTACTAGGGGAGATGTTCCCTCAGTTTCAACAGTGAAGGAGGTTCTCAATTCCTTTGCACTTTTATCAGGTTTGAATGCTAATACTGACAAGACCTGTATTTACTATGGAGGAGTTGAACCTAGTAGTCAGGATGCTATCTCTTCTGTCACTGGGTTTTCTACAGGATCCTTTCCTTTCAGGTATTTGGGGATACCCTTGACTGAAGCCAGACTTAAAGTTAGTATGTTTGACTCTCTTATTTTGAAAATTCAGCATCATATGCACCATTGGTCTACTCACCTTTTATCTGCTGCTGATAAAGCTCAGCTTTTAAACTCTGTAATCTTTGGTATTGAGAACATTTGGTGTTCTAGTGTTCTGTTACCTAAGACAGTAGTTAAGGCAATAAATAAGTTGAGTAAAGACTTCTTCTGGGGGATTGCTGATGGAGCTCGTCGTCTGGTCTTTAAAAAATGGAGGGATATCTGTTCCCCTTGGGCTGCAGGAGGTTTCAATGTTAAGGATGTTGCTGACTAGAATGCAGACATTCTATCTAAGTGGCTTTGGCAGTTTTCTTATCCTTGCAGTAGCATCTGGGTGAGGTGGTGCCAGGCCTATGTCTTGGATGGAGGCAGTATCTGGACTATTTCTCCTAAAGAATATCATTCTGCAGGGCTTAAGGGTATCTTGGCAGTTAGAGACAGGCTGGTGCGGTTAGCAGGTTCCACACAGTCAGCTCAGCTGATGGTTTCTATGTAATCCCCTAGAAAATCTAACGCGATACAGTGGCGGAAACACTGTAGAGTCGAGATTAAAACACATTGTAACTATGTCTTAGTAAAATTAAAATGGTAAAGTCAAACAATAGGCCTTAAATAAAATGGCCAAAATTTAAAACAATCCACAAAAGGGGTTTGAACAATCCATAGGACATAATTATAAAAATAAATAAGCAGGATCCACACTGCTCGCTAGCCCACACCCGGAACACGTATACCTGCCATGTTAAAACATAACAGCCACAATCAGTGGGGAGCAACGTCAACGTTCTCCCAGCCGTATAACAGGATTTTAAAACTGTAATTACTATTATAGAAAAATAGTAAAATGGAAAACAGTAAAACATCATATTAAAATAAGCTTTAGCGTAAAACAAAATAATCAAAAGGGTTTCCGAAAAAACATAAAAATGTCAACCTGCAAACCAATTTATATCGATAATAAATAAAATATTCAAAATGGCGTTATGGATATTCGGTTAGTGTGCACAAGGCTAGACTTTCACTAGGAATAATACTGGAAACTAGCTTCGAGAACTGTAGACTTAACTCATAACATAATCTAGTCTCTAACTAGGCAACTCAACTATAACAGGACTGCGTGCAGCGAGGTCCTGGTTTAAGTAGTATACACCCCTCCTGGATACCAAATGTATTCAGTTCAACTGACGGCGACTAACACAATGCGATATCTAGCTTAAGGGCACAATGCACACTCTCCTGGGGGAAACTACGCCCAGTTCAACGACCAAATGTGCCCCAAATGGGCACACCGGCTTTATAGTTGATGGCAACAACGTACTTCCCAGACTGTATTACTCTAACCCCACACTTATCCTTATTCCATAACTCCAAAACAAAGCCATTATTGATATTCAAAAGATATAATCATTATAAATAATAAGAGAACAAAAGGAAAAGGACCACTTTCCAAAAGAGGAAACTTTCTATTTTAGGAAACTTCTATTTTAGGAAAATTTACTAAAAATAGCATCATATCAAAATAGCGAAAATATTAGTTTATACTAATACAACATTTTTAGTAAACGATATAGATTTATAAAACTAATACTTTCGGCCATAACGATATTAATTGATAAAGTGAGAACATTTAGGTTTATGAAATTATTGAAACATCATACGAGTGTTTATAAAATGATTAAAAATGTCTTAAACATTTTAAATACTACTAATTAGGGTGTTTCCAAAATTTACAAAACTAAAATTCCCTAATTATTAATAGTTTCGACAATACAAATATAAATAGGATTTTACGGCAAATGCCAAATTAAATACTTTAACGTCTTTTATTTAATTAAACCATTGAATATATTTAGAATATGTTAAGAGATGATTTAACTCTTAAAGTTTTAGATTTAAATACTTTCAAAATAGCTGGAAAAATAATTCTTTTAGGTAAGACGAAGCATTTTAACGATAAATATCAATTTGTCCAAAAATCAATACTTATTAATTAAGGACTTTAATAAATAGTACAAAAATTACTTAAAATATCCAAATTATATTTATGGACATTCTGTCCAGAAAAGAAAATATCCAGAATCCTAAAACTCGGTTTTTAAAGCGTTTTATCGTTAATCGTCTAATCTCGACAATAACGATTAATAAAAATAGTAATTACAAACGATTTACGTATTAATGTCCAAAAATTATTATTAAACTAAAAATCATCATTTTCCAGAATATACTAATTTTCCAGATTTTCCAAAGTTCCAGATCTACCAAATTCCAATAAAACCATCATTTAAAACCCGTTTTCACAATTAACGATTCCATTAATAAAACTTATCTTCCTAACATTTTATTAAAGCACTAAAAATCATAAAATTACATTTTATTATGAAATCATCAGAATCATAATTTTTTCCAGATTTAAACAAAAGATCAGAAATCGAGAATTTAAACGACAAACACGGTTTTAACGATAAACGATTATTTAAAGTGATTAATTAATTCATCCTCTTAACAATTTCGAAAAATTACGAAACAAATCATAAAATTTTATTTCATCAAAAAGTTTTACCACGTCAAAAATCAGATTAAAATAAAATGTTTAAGTACTAGAACTAAAAATCGGCTTTTAATCGTTTTTTTTCGTAAACGGTAATAATTCAATAATCGATAACTAAAATATCATAAAAATAATAAATTATTAAAAATCATCAAAAACAACATTTTTACAGAATAGAAACATATATTACATGTTTAGGCCGAATATTACGATTTTACAAATTAATATGACGATTTAATCGTTAATCTCGTAAAAGCGATAAAAATACCGAAACATGCAAATTTTCAAATTTTAAAAATTTTCCAGATTTTATGACATACATATATTGCCAAAATAAAACATAAAAATATATACATGCAAATACACAATCAAAATCATGAAATACAGAGTAACATCGACGTTACCTCAAGTCCAAAACGGAAACGATAATATATTCGTCGGCTTCGAGATCGTCCACAAATCCTTAACACACGAAAAGTATGGTAGAAAAAAAATACCATAAGAAAACTAGGAAAAATGAAGGTGAATAACGATTAGAAACAACATCGATTATTACCTTAATGGAAGGAACGGATTAAGAATTAATTTGACGATGAAAATGATACAATTAAGACTCGATTTGAAGCAAGAGTAAGCCTTGAGAGGCTGTTGGTGTCATGACCAAAATGAAGAAGAAAGAAAAAAAGTGCCAGCCAAAATAAAGGAAGAAGGTGTATGAAGAGTTTGAGTAATAATGCATCAATTTAATGAAAAGAAAATAATCTCACGTTTACGGTTTAACATGATAGAATATAACGTATTAATAAAACGTAGTAAAATTGTGACAAGAATCTTTGTCGGTCCAAAATATGGGGAAAATGTCTCAAATAATTTTCAAGTTCATAAAAAGAAGAATCGTAAAATAGTTAACGGCATTTCAAAGCAATTCGAGTAAACCTCGCGTTGGAAAATAATTATTTACGAAACTTCGTATTGAAATCATAAAAGGCTAATTTTTAGTGAATAAAAATATTTACTAGTTGAAAATATTACAAAAATATGTTTAGACATTTGTAGAAAGAGGAATAACTTAAATCTGAGCTTAAAAACGTTAATTCGTAGAGAAGTAAAATTCCTCGCGGAAAAATAAATAGTTTACGAAGAAAATCAAATAAATGAATTTAAGGGAATTAAAATCTTTAAAAATAAAAATAAATATCATTAAACTCAAAAATGAAAATAGAGCTTGGAAAAATGATGAAACATAAGGCCAAAATGACAGAGTTATGACGAAGTCATAACAGAAAGGATAAAACGCTAGGAAAAATAGCGGGTGTTACAATCCTCCCCACTAAAAGAAAGTTTCATCCTCGAAACTAAGGATCAGTAGAAAGTAATAGAAATTACCACACTCGAAAAGATGGGGATACAAAGTTCGCATAAAAATTTTACTTTAAAAGAAAACTTTACAACTTTCAAAGTGATACGAAATCGAATGCAAATATTTATTCCAAGAGGAATTGGGCTAAGCTACCCGAAGTTTAAAATTTTTTAATTAATGAAATCGTAAAGTAAAGTTATTTGATAAAACAATGACGTCAAATAACATTTGTAAACAAACTCGAAGGAAATAGGATAACCAAAATATTTTCAAAACAAAAGTAAAATATTTTGATTGAGAAATTTGATAATATTCCTTTTATGATGAAACAAAATTTAGTTATGAGAAATCAAAAGTAGTCAGTAAAAATCGAACCAGTCGTCAAAAGTTTTCAATAACAGATTCAAAAGTACACCAACAATAAAACGGAAACTAATTTCAAAATGTTAATATTTCGGAAATGTTATCAAAGTAATTGTGAAAGTTTTCAAAAATGTTATCAAATTTGAACATACAAAATAATTTCGACAATGTTAAAACGTTTTATGTCATAATCCTATGGAAATCGAAGTTTTTGGAAATATGAAAGTGTTTATAAAATTCCGATCGTTTGAAAATCAAAAATTAAAATAAGTTCGTAATAATTTAAAATAAATTATTAAGGCATTTTGAAACAAGTCTAAATATAAATATCAACCAAAGATAAAACAAAAGTGAATGATATAAAGTTCTTAAATTATAATTCAAAAATATTTTTCACGATATCCGAAAAGTTTAAGTTAGTCAAACTTTTTACACAATGGGGATTTTCACAACTAGAAATTATAACTCAAAATGTTAAAATTTTACGATAATCCATTTTTTTAAACTAGTCAAACTTTTTATAAAATAGGAAGTTCGAAAAATGGTTAACGGATAAATAGAACAAGGGTAAACAATAAATTTAAATAAGAGTTTTCAAAATCAATAAAGGTCAAAGGGATTGGCAGCAGTTACGGTAACAGAGTTCAAGAGAAGCAGAAAGAAGGACGATGTTGAGAGTCAAACAGACCTCTCGAGGATTATAGAAGAAATTAACCATCTCGAGATTCCTAGCACGACTCTCACAAACACGGGTTCCTAATTGGCTCATCAAATAACGCTAAGTCCAATATCGGTACAGGGTGGTCCTACTCAATCTACAACCTCTAAAATTATCAACTGCCATAGCCTCCAAAATTAAGCCTTACGTGACTATCCAATCGTTCAAGGGACACAATACTAATCCACAAATGCTTTAGAATCAAATCCATAATTAAGATTCCAACGGTTAACAAAAACATACCCAAACCCTTGATCGATAAGGCTCCTAATTTCAAGACTCATAAGGTTTGAACTCGAGGTATGCTCCAAATTTCTGGAGTAAGGATCACTAAACAAGGTCCACCAATATAACAATGCTCGGGCACAGAATCCTCAAATTACCAACATGTTTATATTGCCACAAGTAAAGAAGTTGGGGAAAGTATAACAAATCCTCAAACACGCTCAAACCTATTGGTAATGGCGCAAACACTCACATCTTCAAACACGTCATTGGGCTAAAGTTTCTAAAAATTCCACCAAATTTCATATTGTATCAGCAAAACCACCAAAATATTTATTAACTCAACGAAACCACAATCTCGTTGGTCTAAGGCTATAACAGTCCCACTAAGATGATCCGTATTATAGTATTCCTCAAAACAGCACAATAAAACCAAACTGTGATTGTGAAAGATAGTTCTCTTCTCTAGGGACAACAACAATTTATCCAAGTTAGATCACTCAACTCCAAAGTTCATAGGTTACAACCTTAAACGACGATCAACGATCTAATCCTTAAGAAATACGGGTAATCTATGCCAACCAAAATTTCTAACGACATTAATGAAATCCTTCAATGGTACCACAACACTCAGGCTAACACCTTAAACAATACTCTATGATCCCAAATATTCGCGATGCATCCATTAAATAAGCATTAGGTAAGAAGCCAAAGTAATATTATCATTTACACTTAGTTCGGTTCTAGGGTAGGTATTAGATATCCATCAAATATGATATACTCTGACTACTCCAAAAATATATTCAACTCTAAGTACACAAAATTAATCAAAGTAACCTATAACCCAAGGTTCAGTGTCTAAAGTATCCTCCAAATTCCATCAATCAACAGTTTGTCATTCGAATCAATCCTCAAGGATTTCTTACTTGCTTAGAAGATAGGGTAGACTCACAATCCTCAAACCAGGTAACAAGGGTTTACTAAACCTCAACCTCTATAACTTTCCACGAGGTTCACTGAGACGGAATTCGGTCCAATCAAAGAATCTCAAGAGGAAAGATGGTAAAGTAGGAGAATTAATCAAAGAGTTATCTCAAGAATGAAGACGAGAATTATAAGAAGGGTTGGAAGAAGTAGAGGCAAGGAGAAAAGATTCAATGGTTCCAGATGATTAAGATCTAAAACGAGAGGGGAATCTTCGGACCTCTACGGTTCCACAAAGGAATTCGCGGGATATCTTCTTCATCTCGTAGGGACACGAGCACACTAGTCTTGTGTTGCTTAGTCTAAATCCAAAGTGAAGTGAAGTCGCATCTAAGTCTACTGCACGATCATGGAACTTGAATCTACTCTTGATCATATGGCCTGTAGCTTAAGTAAACTGAACCGGAGCTGAAAAGTCACCATCGGCATCTTTCTTGGAGCAGCTAGTTGTTCACTCGAGTCAGCAGGCGTTGAGAGTGCTAAGTAGGTCTTGTCCCGATCTGAAGCAACATCATGTTAGCATCTTGTCCATTCATCTTTTTCTTCGACATATAAAACAAATATTCAATGCTAATCATTGAGTTTCAGGAACAGGAAAGCTAAACAAATAAGTCCTTACTTGTTTCTACCCATCTCTAATAATATTTTTATTTACTGTTTAAATAATTTACTGGTATTTTCCCTATTTTCAGGTGTAAGCATTGGGAGCAGTGATGCTCTGATACCAACTGTAATCCCCTAGAAAATCTAACGCGATACAGTTGCGGAAACACTGTAGAGTCGAGATTAAAACACACTGTAACTATGTCTTAGTAAAATTAAAATGGTAAAGTCAAACAATAGGCCTTAAATAAAATGGCCAAAATTTAAAATAATCCACAAAAGGGGTTTGAACAATCCATAGGACATAATTATAAAAATAAATAAGCAGGATCCACACTGCTCGCTAGCCCACACCCGGAACACGTATACCTGCCATGTTAAAACATAACAGCCACAATCAGTGGGGAACAACGCCAACATTCTCCCAGCCGTATAACAAGATTTTAAAACTGTAATTACTATTATATAAAAATAGTAAAAAGGAAAACAGTAAAACATCATATTAAAATAAGCTTTAGCGTAAAACAAAATAATCAAAAGGGTTTCCGAAAAAACATAAAAATATTTGCCAACCTGCAAACCAATTTATATCGATAATAAATAAAATATTCAAAATGGCGTTATGGATATTCGGTTAGTGTGCACAAGGCTAGACTTTCACCAGGAATAATACTGGAAACTAGCTTCGAGAACTGTAGACTTAACTCATAACAGAATCTAGTCTCCAACTAGGCAACTCAACTGTAACAGGACTGCGTGCAGCGAAGTCCTGGTTTAAGTAGTATACACCCCTCCTGGATACCAAATGTATCCAGTTCAACTGACGGCGACTAACACGATGCGATATCTAGCTTAAGGGCACAATGCACACTCTCCTGGGCGAAACTACGCCCAGTTCAACGACCAAATGTGCCCCGAATGGGCACACCGGCTTTATAGTTGATGGCAAAAACGTACTTCCCAGACTATATTACTCTAGCCCCACACTTATCCTTATTCCATAACTCCAAAACAAAGCCATTATCGATATTCAAAAGATATAATCATTATAAATAATAAGAGAACAAAAGGAAAAGGACCACTTTCCGAAAGAGGAAACTTTCTATTTTAGGACACTTCTATTTTAGGAAACTTTACTAAAAATAGCATCATATCAAAATAGCGAAAATATTAGTTTATACTAATACAACATTTTTAGTAAACGATAAAGATTTATAAAACTAATACTTTCGGCCTTAACGATATTAATTGATAAAGTGAGAACATTTAGGTTTATGAAATTAATGAAACATCATACGAGTGTTTATAAAATGATAAAAAATGTCTTAAACATTTTAAATACTACTAATTAGGGTGTTTCCAAAATTTACAAAACTAAAATTCCCTAGTTATTAATAGTTTCGATAATACAAATATAAATAGGATTTTACGGCAAATGCCAAATTAAATACTTTAACGTCTTTTATTTAATTAAACCATTGAATATATTTAGAATATGTTAAGAGATGATTTAACTCTTAAAGTTTTAGATTTAAATATTTTCAAAATAGCTGGAAAAAAATTCTTTTAGGTAAGACGAAGCATTTTAACGATAAATCTCAATTTGTCCAAAAATCAATACTTATTAATTAAGGACTTTAATAAATAGTAAAAAAATTACGTAAAATGGCCAAAATATATTTATGGACATTCTTTCCAGAAAAGAAAATTTTCCAGAATCCTAAAACTCGGTTTTTAAAGCGTTTTTCGTTAATCGTCTAATCTCGACAATAACGATTAATAAAAATAGTAATTACAAACGATTTACGTATTAATGTCCAAAAATTATTATTAAACTTAAAAATCATCATTTTCCAGAATATACTAATTTTCTAGATTTTCCAAAGTTCCAGATTTACCAAATTCCAATGAAACCGTCATTTAAAACCCGTTTTCACAATTAACGATTCCATTAATAAAACTTATCGTCCTAACATTTTATTAAAGCACTGAAAATCATAAAATTACATTTTATTATGAAATCATCAGAATCATAATTTTTTCCAGATTTAAACCAAATACCAGAAATCGAGAATTTAAACGACAAACACGGTTTTAACGATAAACGATAATTTAAAGTGATTAATTAATTCATCCTCTTAACAATTTCTAAAAATTACGAAACAAATCTTAAAATTTTATTTCATCAAAAAGTTTTACCACGTCAAAAATCGGACTAAAATAAAATGGTTAAGTACTAGAACTAAAAATCGACTTTTAATCATTTTTGTCCGTAAACGGTAATAATTCAATAATCGATAACTAAAATATCAGAAAAATACTAAATTATTAAAAATCATCAAAAACAACATTTTTACAGAATATAAACATATAATACATGTTTAGGCCAAATATTACGATTTTACAAATTAATATGACGATTTAATCGTTAATCTCGTAAAAGCGATAAAAATACCGAAACATGCAAATTTTCAAATTTTAAAAATTTTCCAGATTTTTTGACATACATATATTGCCAAAATAAAACATAAAAATATATACATGCAAATACACAATCAAAATCATGAAATACCGAGTAACATCGACGTTACCTCAAGTCCAAAACGGAAACGATAATATATTCGTCGGCTTCGAGATCGTCCACAAATCCTTAAAACACGAAAAGTATGGTAAAAAAAATACCATAAGAAAACTAGGAAAAATCAAGGTGAATAACGATTAGAAACAACATTGATTATTACCTTAACAGAAGGAATGGATTAAGGATTAATTTGACGATGAAAATGAGACAATTAAGACTCGATTTGAAGCAAGAGTAAGCCTTGAGAGTCTGCTGGTGTCATGGCCAAAATGAAGAAGAAAGAAAGGAATTTTTTTTGTTTAAATGTAAAAATGAATGGTAGGAAATGGATGGTTTATGCAAGCTTAATGACAATGATTTTTTTGATGAAAACACGGTGAAGGTGAGTCAAAAGTGCCAGCCAAAATAAAGGAAGAAGGTGTATGAAGAGTTTGAGTAATAATGCATCAATTTAATGAAAAGAAAATAATCTTACGTTTACGGTTTAACATGATAGAATGAAACGTATTAATAAAACGTAGTAAAATTGTGACAAGAAGATTTGTCGGTCCAAAATATGGGGAAAATGTCTCAAATAATTTTTAAGTTCATAAAAAGAAGAATCGTAAAATAGTTAACGGCATTTCAAAGCAATTCGAGTAAACCTCGCGTTGGAAAATAATTATTTACGAAACTTCGTATTAAAATCATAAAAGGCTAATTTTTAGTGAATAAAAATATTTACTAGTTGAATATATTATAAAAATATGTTTAGACATTTGTAGAAAGAGGAATAACTTAAATCCGAGCTTAAAAACGTTAATTCGTAGAGAAATAAAATTCCTCGCGGAAAAATAAATAGTTTACGAAGAAAAACAAATTAATGAATTTAAGGGAATTAAAATCTTTAAAAATAAAAATAAATATCATTAAACTCAAAAATGAAAATAGAGCTTGGAAAAATGATGAAACATAAGGCCAAAATGACAGAGTTATGTCGAAGTCATAACAGAAAGGATAAAACGATAGGAAAAATAGCGGTGTTACATTCTAGCTGCTCAAAGGGAACGAAGTTTTGTGTTTCCAAAGCGTATCAGCTATTCCACAATGCTGGTACAGTTAGATGGGGAAGGTGTCTTGAGTCTGGCAGTATAATCCCTAGTCATAGGGTGACTCTTTCTATGGCAGTTCAGAGTCAATTAGCTACGGTTGATCAGTTGTGCAAGCGTGGTTTTCAGCTGGCTAACAGATGCAGTATGTGTCTCCTTGATCAGGAAAATCACTCGCATCTATTTTTTGCTTGCCCTATATCTAGACAGATTTGGGATGCTATGTTGAATTGGTTGAATATTGATCTTCGAGATTATTCATTAAAGTCTATCGTGAGGTGGATGAATTTAGCCCGAAAGAGGAAGCATTGGAAAATTGCTTGGGTTCAAGCTAGTGTTGCTGCTGCTGTGAATACTATATGGAAAGAGAGGAACAAACGAATTTTCGCAGACAAGGAGTCTTCCATAGATAGCTTGATAGATCGTATTAAATTTCATGTAACTGTTGGTTTTCGTAAGGCTTCTCATTCTAACTATAGTAGAATTTTGGAGAAAATTGGTTCTTTAAATGCTTTGGGATTTAGTTCTTTTTTGCATCAAAAATCCTGTAATTTCACTCTTATGAATGAAATGATAACCTTTTCTTGCAAAAAAAAAATTAAAAAATAATAATAATAATAAAATCATAATAAAATCATAATAATAATCACGCGAAGTGAGAGAAAACTTTCTCTCTCTAGGTTGTTTCCTCTCTAATTCAGTTACGCGAAGCTTTCTTCCATGGCTTCCATCCCTCCACCCAAGCGTGGTCCTGGTCGTCCAAGTAAGAAATCTCTGCAAACTAAGCCGCCTGTTGGTCCAGACTCATCTGATCCTCCTATGCAGCCAAATAATGAAGAATTAGAGCATGAAACTCAAACCCAGAGTGCTCCGCGAAGAACGATTAATGAAGTACTTGTCAATGCTATGACAGAAGCTGGTAAATTCCTTAATTCTGATCTTAATACTTCAGATAAATCTAATATAAATGTTGATTCCTCTGTTAATGCTAAAGTGGTTGAAAACCCGATTTTGCCGCCAAAAAATTCTGGTTCAAATTGGTCTAAAATTGCTTCTAAACATAAGCAATCTGGCATGAGTCTATTCTTCTGTGATGATAGCTCAAAATCTACTGAAATTGACATAGAATTGGATGATTTCCAATCTGAACTTAAAATTTGGGATAATACACTAATGGGAAATGTGATTGGGTCTAAGCCTTCGTTACAGACAATGCAACAATTTGTTCATAAAAATTGGAAAACTATTGATCCACCTGTGGTACAGTATTATAAGAAAGGATGGTTTTCCTTTCGTTTTGGATCAAAGGAAGCCATGGATGAGGTTTTGGGTGATGGTCCATGGAGGGTGGGGGTTTACTCTTTAATTCTTAAAGAATGGACTCCACTTTTCTCGACTCAAATGGACAGAATATCTGTGGTTCCTGTCTGGATTTTACTACCTGATCTAGATCCATTTCTCTGGTCTGAACCAGTGTTGAGTAAGATTGCTAGTAAGATAGGAACACCCCTTTGTGCTGATCTAGCTACCACAACCAAAGCTAAGCTGTCATTTGCACGAGTTCTAGTTGAGGTTGATGTATCTAAAGAGTTGGTTGAAAGTGTAGTCATTAACACCCCTTATTGTGAGCATTCTTGTCAGAAAGTTCAATATGAGTGGGTTCCCTACTACTGTCATGGTTGTAGGAAGCTAGGGCACACAATCAAGTCATGTAAATGGGAAAAGAAAAAGCAAGATGCAGCAGTTATAGGACTAGGTGATACCTCAGTTTCAGAAGGTAGCAAGACTCAGGTAGAGGTTCAGAAGATTGATTCCCTAAACTCTGTTGTGTCTCCTCCTGTTGGTGAAATTGTAAAGCACTCGGAAAGTCCTCCAAAATTCTACTAGGATGATACTTTTATTCCTGTTTCTAAGAGGAAAATTTCGTCCCAAAATCTAAGGAGTCTATCTTGAAGCTCTTAGTTCTGGAAAATTCGTTCCAGATGCTCCATGAGAGCCAAGTGTTAGAGGTTGGGCTGAACTAGGTGGTACCTCAGGTCTCCCTAGTGTATCCCAGGGCCTTGAGAGTGGGGTTGAATCTGGTTATGGGATAGAACTGATCCCCCATCTCTCCCCTGGTGTTAGCACTAAGGAGCTCCCTGTAATGCACCAAGGATGTTCAATGGTGGTTTTGCAAAAGGATCCTATTCCTCCTGATAAATGATGAAGATTATCTCTTGGAATATTAGGGGTTTTAATGACCCAACTAAGCATAGTGAGGCTCAAGACTTGTTTTCAGTTCATAAACCTGATGTGTTTGCTCTTTTAGAGACTAGAGTTAAAAGTTCTAAGGCTATAAAAATCATCCAAAATAAATTCAAGGGATGGAATGTGGAAGCCAATTATTCTGCTCATTACAATGGTAGGATTTGGCTCTTTTATAATCCTAATTCTATTTCTATTAGTCATCTTACTATGAGCTCTCAGCATATCACTTGTAAAGTTGCTCATATCTCTACTCAGGAATCCTTTTGGCTAAGTGCCATCTATGGACATAATGAGGGCATTGATAGAGAAGCTTTATGGCATGATTTGCAGGCTCTAAACTTCTCTGAACCTTGGGTTGTATTAGGTGATTTTAATGTAATAAGAACTCCTGATGAAAAATGGGGAGCTTTCCTCCTTCTTTGCAAGATATGTTGCATTTTAACACCTGTTTGTTTCAATGTCAACTAGAAGAACTGCAAGGAACTGGATGTGAAATGACTTGGACTAATAATCAAGAACCCTCTACTAGGGTCTGGTCAAAACTTGACAGGGTGCTTGTTAACCCTAGCTGGCTGTTATCTTACCCTTCTTCTGCTGTTCTAGTCCCTGAATCAGGAATTTCTGACCATTCTCCTCTGATTGTGGAAATTTCTCAGGGAGCTAAGGCTAAGAAGAGGTTTAGTTTTCTTAATTCTTGGTGTGAGCATCCTGATTTCCTGTCCACTGTTCAGGTGGCTTAGAATATTAGGATCTCTGGTTCACTTATGTACTGCTTTTTTGCTAAACTTAAGAATACTAAGTTTTCCCTGCAGAAATTTCACAAATGTCATTTCTCTAATATTTCTGCTAGAGTTCATGATGCTAAGGAAGCTATGTTGGATTGTCAGAAGAGATTGCAAATTGGCCCTTTTTCTTCTTCTCTTATTAATGATGAGAAGGTCTGCACTAAAGACTATTTGGATCATAAAAAGACTGAAATGGCTATGTTGCACCAAAGAGCTAAGGTTAAACATATTCAGTTAGCTGATTGCTCTTCTAAGTACTTTTATTCTAAGATTGTTGAAAGGAGACCCCAACAGATGATTGGTGCTATTACCAGTGTAAATGGAGATCTTAGTACAGGTCCTAAGGCTGTTGCAAAGGCCTTTCAGGATTATTACATTAGTTTGATTAGTACTAAAGCTCCTGTTTCTTCTCTTCCTTCTCTGTCTGGTGGCTTAAATCCTGATTTAAGTGCTGGATTGGTTACTCCCATTTCTATTTTGGAAATTAAATTTGTTGTTTTCCAAATGGATTCTAACAGTAGCGCAGGTATTGATGGCTTCTCTGCTGGGTTTTTTAAGTCAGCTTGGCACATTGTTGGTCCAGATTTCTTTAAGGTTGTTTCTTGTTTCTTTAAGACAGGAAGAATGTCTAAGCAAGCCAACTCCACTCTTATTTCTTTGATTCCCAAGAAGGAAGGTGCTAAAAGTGTCCTTGACTTTAGACCTATATCCTACTGTACTGTGTTTTACAAAGCTATTACTAAGGTTTTAGCCAATAGACTTAAAACCATTCTTCTTTCTTTAATTGGGGAGGAACAAGCTGCTTTTGTGCAGAATAGAAATATTTTTGATAACATTCTCCTTTCTCAAGCCTTGGTTAAGGGTTATGGGAGGAAGTATCTTACACCTAGGTGTCTGGTTAAGGTTGATATAAGGAAAGTCTTTGATACCTTGCAGTGGGAGTTTATTGAGAAAATGTTCACTGGTTTGGGGTTTCCTGCTCAGTTTGTTCAGTGGGTAATGGGTTGTGTTAGAAACCCTTGGTATTCTTTTAAGCTAAATGGAGGTATTGAAGGTTTTTTTAAAGGTGAACGTGGAATTAGGCAAGGGGATCCCCTTTCCCCTTATATTTTTGTCTTAAGTATGGAGGTTTTATCCAAACATCTTAGGCTAATCTGTCAAGAGCCTAATGTTTCCTTTCATCCTAAATGCACAAAATTGGACTTAACTCACTTGGTCTTTGCTGATGATTTGATGATCTTCACCAGGGGAGATCTTCCTTCTGTTCTTGCTATAAAAACAACCTTGCATAAATTTTGTGAAGTGTCTGGTCTTTGTGCTAACCCGGACAAAACTAACATCTATTTTGGAGGTGTGTCAGTTGATGTACAAAATCTTATACTTGAGCAAACTGGCTTTAAGCCTGGTCTTTTCCCTTTCAGATACTTGGGAATGCCTCTTAGTCACTCTAGAATCTCTGTTAATTTGTTTAGCCCTCTTATTCTCAAAATTCAGAGATCTATTGCTCACTGGTCCACTAACTTACTGTCTTATGCTGGTAAGATCCAGCTACTCAATTCAGTGGTATTTGGACTTGAAAATTTCTGGTGTGCTAGTGTTCTCTTTCCTAAGGCAGTTATTCAGTTGATTAATAAACTGTGTAAGGATTTTTTTTGGGGGTATAAAGCCTGGTGACAGAAGATTTGTCTTCAAAAAATAGAGGGACATTTGCATTCCTTGGAATTGTGGGGGGTTTAATCTGAAAAATCTGGAAGTATGGAATTTTGCCTTGATGAGTAAGTGGATATGGCAGCTTGATACAGGAATAAATAGCATCTGGTCTAAATGGTGTAAAGCTTATATCTTGCAGAATGAATCTATTTGGTCTATTAGTTTCAAGGATCACTATCCTTCCAGTCTAAAGAATATTATCACAGTTAGAGATCACATTGTGGATCAGTTCAGGAACCTCGGGATTTTTTGCTGGCCCGCTGCAGAAATAATATCTCTTTTAATGTTCAAAAGGTTTATCTCAAGTTGCTTGGAAGAGATGTTGTTGCAGTTCGTAAGGCCACTTCAAGCTCACTGCTGGTACCTAATCATAGAATAATGCTTTCTTTAGCAATGAGAAGTCACTTGCCTACTGTGGATCAGTTTGCCAGGAGGGGTCTGTGTATGGTTAATCGATGTGCGCTTTGTCTTCAGGCAAGTGAAGATCATCAACATTTATTTTTTGATTGTGCAGTTTCTAAGCAGATTTGGACCCAATGCCAAGGTTGGATAGGTATTGCTTTTCGTTCTTCTTCTCTAAGAGGTATCATCAGATGGTGTATGCATCGCACACACATGAAACACTGGAAGATACCTTGGATTTGGGTGACTTTGGCAGCTACTATTGCAGCCATATGAAAGGAGAGGAATAAGAGAGTATTTACAGGGAAGATAACTCTAGTTGATCAGATTTGTGTTCAGATTAAATTTGCAGTTGTAGCTAGATTTCATGTGTTTGTTTATCCTAAGTGCTCTAGGATATTAGCTCAATTTGATTGATGTAATCTAGTGAGTTAGTCTTTTGCACAAACTTTGTAATTTCACGTCTTTTTGATATGAAATGATAATTTTCTACAAAAAAAAAAATAATAATAATAACAATAATATAATAATAATAAAACTAAAACTTGGGATGTATTGTTCATCCTTGGTTTTCCTTCAAGCTTAACGGAGGAGTTCATGGTTACTTTCAAGGTGAAAGTGGGATTCGTCAAGGCGATCCCCTCTCCCCTTATATTTTTGTCCTTAGCATGGAAGTGCTTTCTCGAGCCTTGAGGAAAATTGGTAATAAGAGTCAAGTGTCTTATCATCCTAAGTGTTGCAGGATTAAGTTAAATCACTTAATCTTCGCAGATGACCTTATGATCTTTACTAGGGGAGATGTCCCTTCAGTTATGGCTGTTAAGCAGGTTTTGGATGATTTTGGTTTTGTTTCTGGGTTAAAGGACAATTTGGTAAAACTAGTATTTACTTTGGGGGTACAGCTTCTGGAGTTTGGAGGCAAATACTTCGGTCTACTGGATTTGCAGTTGGATCTTTTCCTTTTAAGTATTTGGGTATCCCTCTTGATCATGATGCTACTATTAAAGTTGAGATGTTTGATGCCATCATTCTCAAGATTCAGAATTTAGTGACTCATTGGACTACCGAGCTTCTATCCTATGCTGGTAAGGCACAATTGATTAATTCAGTCATTTTTGGGTTGCAAAATTTTTGGTGCTCGAGCATTCTACTTCCTAAAACAGTGGTTAACAAGGTTAATAAGATATGTAAAGATTTCTTTTGGGGAATTGATCAAGGGAAGAGGCGCTTAGTTTTCAAAAAATGGGCAGCTATATGCACTCCTTGGACTTCTGGTGGGTTTAATATTAAGAACCTGTGTGATTGGAACAAAGCGCTGCTCTCCAAATGGCTGTGGCAGCTCTCTAAAGGGAAGGGAAGCATTTGGGTTAGCTGGTGCAAGGCTTATGTGTTGTTGAATGAATCTGTTTGGCTTGTCAAAGCCAAAGAATTATTTTCTGCAGGTCTGAAAGGAATACTACAGGTTCGAGATGAGTGTATAAGACTGAGTGGATCCTTAGAGGATGCAATGCTATTTATCGATTCCTGTGGTAAGGGGGAAATTATAATGTTTCCAAGGCTTATGCCTATTTTCAGCAGGTAAGTGAACATCGGTTTTTAGCAAGAAGTCTGGCTCCGTCAATTGTGATGCCAAGGCACAAGATTATTGTTTCTTTGGCTCTTCAGAACAAGCTAGCTACTGCAGATAATTTTCAAACTCGAGGATTCCAATTGGCAAATAGGTGTCCAATTTGTATGCAGTAGGAAGAATCTATTCCACATCTGTTCTTCAAGTGTTCATTTTCCAGAGATTATTGGCGGAATTTAATGGCCTGGCTACAATTATCTTCTCCTCCTCTAGGTCTAATTCAGGCTCAGAAATGGATTCTGCAGAAAAAGAAGAGTAAACATTGGAAAGCTAAGTGGTTTGTGACGTGCTTAGCTGCGGCAGTCTACCTGATTTGGAAGGAGAGGAACATGAGACTTTTTAGTGAAGCGGCGAACACCATTGATAGTATAGTTGCTCATACTAAGTGTGTGATTATTAAGAGGTTTATGATTTATCGACATAACTATAGGTATAAGATGATATTGGATAGGATGATGGAATGGTAAATTTTTGTATAGCGATGCTTAGTGTGACGCATAGAGTGGTCTACTTTGCAAACTTGTAATTTCATTAATATTAATGAAATGATGATATTTTTGCACAAAAATAATAATAATAATAATAATAATAATAATAATAATAGTAATAATAATAATAAATAATAATAATAATAATAATTGTAATTGTAATTGTAATTCCCTAGAAATTCTAACGCGATACAGTGGCGGAAACACTGTAGATATGGGATTGTAACACACTGTAACTATGTCTTGGTTAAATAAAAACAGTAAGTCAATAAATAAGCCATAAATTAAAAAGGGCTTGAAAATAAAAAATAAAATAAAATCCATAAAAAGGGTTATAACAATCCAAGTTCAAATTATTAATCAGCGAAGCAGAATCCGTAACTACTCGCTAGCCCACCCGAATGAAAACACATATACCTGCCATGTTAAAAATATAACAGCCACAATCAGTGAGAAGCAACGACGACGTTCTCCCAGCCATATTATAAGATTTTTAAACTGTAATTACTATTATATGAAAATAGTAAAAACGAAAAACATTGAAACATCATAATAAAAATAAGCTTTCAGTGAAAAACTTCACGAATCGAAACAATATAATAAAAATGAGTTTTTCAAAGAAAACATAAAATATTTGCCAACCTGCAAACCAAAATATATCGATAATAATAAAATATTCAAAATGGCGTTATGGATAGAATCAGTGTGGACGGCTAGACTTTCACTAGGCGAATACTAAAATTAGCTTCGAGAACTTCAGTCTTAACACATATCGGACTTCAGTCTCTAATCTAGGCAACTCAACCATAATAGGACGGTGACTTATAAATGTGTGGCCCTAGTTTAAGAGAATATGCACACCCCTCCCGAGCATCATAAATACTCAGTTCAACTTGACGGCGTCTTACACTACGAGGCACGAGTTTAAGGTCAAAATGTACACATACTCCCGAACATCATATATGTTCGGTTCAACAACCAATGTGCCCCATATAAACACACCAGCCTTACAGTTGATGGCAAAAACGTAAACTCCAGAATATATTACTCTAAACTTCACACTTTTCCTTATTCCATAACTCCAAAACAAACCATTAACGATATTCGTTATATTCTAAAAGAGGATAAAAGAAGTAATCATTATATTCTAAAAGGGGAAGCTTTCTAAAAATAGAATCATATCAAAGTATCAAAAATATTAGTTCATACTAACACAACATTTTTAATAATTAAAATAGATTTATAAAACTAATACTTTCGGCCTTAACGATATTAATTGTTAAAATGTGAACAATCGGGTTTATAAATTAATGAAATGTGGTACAAGTGTTTATAAAATGATTAAAAATGTCTTAAACATTTTAATACTACTAATTAGGGTGTTTCCAAAGTTTATAAAATTAAAATTCCCTAATTATTAATAGTTTCGACAAAACAAGCATAAATAAGATTTTACGGCAAATGTCAAACTAAATCAATCATTTAACGTCTTTTATTTAATAAAACCATTAAACAAATTTAGAATATGATAAAGGGTGATTTAACTCTTAAAGTTTCAGATTTCAATAATTTCAAAATTGTTGCAAAAAAAATTCATTTAGATGAAACGGAGCATTTTAACGATAATAAATCGTAATTTTGTCCAAAAATCAGTACTATCATTTAAAGGCTTTGATAATTAGTACAAAAATTATGTAAAATAGCTGAAATACATTTTTGGACATTCTGTCCAGAAAAATAAATTTTACAGAATCTGAAAACACGGTTTTTAAAGGGTTTTCTCGTTAATCGTCTAATCTCGACAATAACGATTAATAAAAATAGTACTTACAAAACGATTTAAGTATTAATATCTAAAATATATTATTAAACCTAAAACTTATGATTTTCCAGAAACTATCAATTTTTCCAAATTTCACAAATTTCAATAAAACCGTCTTTTAAAACCCGTTTTCACAATTAACGATTCTCTTAATAAAACTTGTCGTTCCTAATACTTTATTAATGCACTAAAAATCAAAAAAATACATTTTGATATCAGGAATATTTTTTTTCAGATTCAAAAAAAAAATCAGAATTTGGGAATTAAAATGAACACGGTTTTAACGATGAACGACGATTTAAAGTGATTAATTAATTCACCCACTTAACTATTCCGAAAAATTATGAAACAATTCATAAAATTCTTTTTCATCAGAAATTTTATCCAAGAAAAATTTCAGATTAAAATAAAATGTTTAAGTATAATAACTAAAAATCGGATTTTAATCGTTTTTGTCCGAAAATAGTAATAATTCAATAATCGATATCTAAAATATTAGAAAAATACAAAATTATTAAAAATCATCGAAAACATCATTGTTATAGAATATATTCATATTTTACATGTTTAGCCGAACATTATGATTTTACGAAATAATATAACAATTTAATCGTTAATCTCGTAAAAGCGATTTAAATACCGAAACAAGCAAATTTTACGACTTTAAAAAGTTTCCAGATTATGAGACATTCATATATTGTCAAAAATATAATTATAATTATATACATGCAATTACACAAATAAAATCAAGAAATACCGAGTAACATCAACGTTACCTTCACTCCAAATTCGAGTCTACGACAAATTCGTCGGCTTCGGGGTCGACCAAGAATCCTACACCACACGACATATATGGCACCAAAATACCATGAGAAAACTAAAAGAATCAAGGTAAATAACGATCGGAAATAACATCGATTATTACCTTAACGAAGGAAATGGAATAACGATTAGTGGGGATGGAAATGAGACGATCAAGAATTGATTTTGAGGCAAATCTTGGCTGGAATTAATGCTGGAAACCATGGCCAAAGGAGAGGAAATAAAGAGTATTTCTTTTGTTTAACGTGGTTGAAAGAGAATGAATGATTAGAAACGAATTGTGTGAATGAATATGGTCTTAAAAATTGATAAAAATAATGTTAGATACACTTAAACAACCAGTCAAAACGGATTAAGGAGGGAGAGTAAAGAGTTTTTCAATTAGTCATCAAATTCATTGAAGGAAATAAAAATATCTAAGGCTTTAATCACCTTATAAAACCAAATGTTAAAAAATTGTGAAGATGTGTGACCATGGGTGTCATGGTCCAAAAGGGGGCCAAAAAGTGCTTCTTTTAAATGTAGGTTGATAAAAATAAGAATCGTAAAATTATTAAAAGCATTTCAAAGCAATTTGAGTAAACCTCGCGTTAGAAAATAATTATTTACAAAACTTCGTAATAAAATCATTAAAGGCTAAATTTTCGTAAATAAAAATATTTCTTATTTGAAAAATATTATATAAATACGCTTGGACATTTTTAGGAAAGATAAATAACTCAAATCGGAGCTCAAAACGTTGGTTCGTAGAAAAGTTTAATTATCCGCGAATAAATAAATAGTTCGCGACAAAAAAAAATTATAAAAATCAATTTGTTAGACAAATAAAATGATTAAAATCCTTCAACGAAAATAAATAATATTAGACTCAAGAATAATAAGAATTCAGAAGAATGAGAGAAACATAAGGCAGAATTGGCACTGAGTCATGACGGAGTCATAACAGAATAATTAACAGCGCTAGGAAAATAGCGGGTGTTACAATAATAATAATTTGCACCACGAGGGTCATCGAGAAGATTTTCCACCAGGCCGCATCCTTCGTGTCATACATCCTCATGTGGGTCTCATAGGCCGCCAAGTGGTCCTCGGATCCGTAGTTCCATCGAATCGGACCGTTGGCATCTTAATTTTGGGGATGGGGTAGCTCTGGATATCTGGGTGTAACGGGGTCCTGGTAGGCCTACCCAAGATCCTTGATCAGCCCTCCTCAGATTGATAGTTATATGCTCCCTGATCATCCCATCGGCTCGGAGTCGGGGTTCTACCACTCGGCGGGTATTATTGGTGCAGTTGGCTATGCCGGCTTATGGCCTCGGGCTCTACCACGGGGGATCGATGTCGGGGTCCCGAGCGCTTGCCCTGGGGCGGCGGTTCGAACCTTGTTTCCAGACCTTCTTTCGTGCCCTTGACTGATGATGCCTCTGCTTGGGTTGAGGACCGTGGTTGAGTCTGGCCCGCATGCTTTTGGACAGGTCCTTCGTTATTGGCCGCTTCTGCTCGAGGGTTATCTTGTCGAACACTCCGGCTCGTTTTGGGCCCAGACGTATTGAGACATGTTCCCGGGGCTTGAGGCGGTCCTTCATGCCCTATGATAGAGATCCTTTCTCTGTAGAGGCAGTAGATTCTACAGTATGCAACGAACTGTCCTTCTTGGGGGTTCGGCTCCGGAGGGGCGATTTGTAGCTGTCTCTTGGCCTGGACGTACCTTAGGGCGGCCATTTTTGCCTTCCTCTGGATCCTCCTGGCAGCAGTTCACTTCATTCCCCCTGCGGTCGCTTATCTGGGGAACTCAAGACGCCTTGGGGTCATTGCAATACCGCCGACCAAGTCTTCGGGGGTGATATCTTTTTTCAACATCGCGGTAAAGTAGCTGGCGGCCTGGGCAGGTGTAAGCTTGAGATTGAGCCCTCGCTCCTCCACCTCTTCCTACACTTTAGAGGCCCCTGCTCCCTTACAAGGGGTACCGTGAGTCGTGGCCTCTCCGCCATCCTGGAGGGCAGCGGCTGGCACGACGGCAGCTCGAGGTGACGCTAATGGCATTTCATAACGGGGGACAATGGCTTACCCCGTTGGATCTTTTGCCGTGACTATTTATTCGAGGTCAGGCAATCTTCTTTTGACTTTTATTCTTCTGGGAGATTATCTCAGTCTGTCCCCACAGACGACACCAACTTGTTCCAGTAGGAAACAATCAGATCTATATAGGGTCTAGATCTTTATCGGGTTTTACTTGAACCTTGACCTTGTCAGAGCGCTCACTTCTTCCTTCCTCTAGTGTTTTGACTTCCTTGGAGAAACGGGTCAGCCTTGTCTGCACAAGGAGCGAACAGGGACTCGGGGTTGTACAAGGGGACCTTCTCTGATGCCTAAGTTAGTCTTTCTTTTGAAGCACTTAATGGACCTTATTCGTGAGGAATAAGGTGGCATTTTCTAGAGAAAGAACTTAGTGAGAGAAAATTCATTACCCCTTAATGAGAGAGAGAGAGAGCACGTGACTAAGACGCGCCCCTTACCTTAGGCGAGGGTCTGAGGGCCTACCTCGGGACGTACCCTCGGTGTCGGGATGACTGATGGTCTTGAGACGCCCTTGGCTGGGACAAGGTAGGGCTCGGCTGGTCCGACCAGGGGTCAGGCCTCGAGGCCGAGCCAAGGGTTGTGGAGTTCTTCATTGAGGCACTCCCAAAGGTCGGCCGGAAGGGCCCGACGTCAGCCTTGAAGGCTATTACTGTTGTTGTTGTTGTTGTTGTTGTTGTTGTTGTTATTATTATTATTATTACAGCCGTGGAAGCATGCAAAGAGATGTTGTGGCTTAAGAGATTCCTTCGAGAGTTGGGTTTGAAGCAAAATGATTTCGAGGTATTCTACGATGGTGGGAGTGCTATGGACTTGAGCAAAAATGCTATGTATCACGCTCGTACTAAGCATATTGATGTTAGATATCATTGGCTACGTGATGTGATTAAGCAGAAGCAATTGAAGTTGAAGAAAGTCCATACCGACAAGAATGGTGCAGATATGTTGACCAAGGGAGTTCCTCCAAGCAAGCTTTTACTTTGTAGCAAGCTTGCGGGTTTGAGTTTCAAGTAATCTTGAAATAGTTCCATCTTCCCTGTGACGGGTTGGAGGGGGAGATTTTTATGGGTTTGCCTAATTAGAAACCCTAGAGGGGTGCTACTTGTTGCACTTGTGAGGCAACTTTGAAGAGGTAAGAGACACATTAGAAAGATAGAAACAAAAGAGAGAAAACTTCCGGCTCGTTTTTCTCCTAACAGCTTCCACCAAACTGTATAATGGCGAAATTTTAACCGTTGGATCGTGCTGAAAGTTTTCCAGCTTGTTCAGGTCTCACAGGGCTACATTTTGACCTGTGGGATCGTCATTTGATGCTCTAGATTGTCTGTTATCACAGCTGGATAGAAGGCTGCGTTTTTGGTGATATTTCTCTTTTGTTCTCTAGTTTGTTATCTCTTATGTATGAAGTTGTTGGTGGGTCTTGAAACCTTTGTAGACTGATTTAGGTTTCTTTTACCCTCAATTTTATCATAATAAGAGAAGAAGAAAAAGGTGGACTCCTCATAAGTCCCGTGGTTTTTATCCTTCTCATCGAAGAGGTTTTCCACGTATCCGTTTTTGTGTTCTTTTGTTACTTATGGTTGCTGCCCGGTTTTGCTCTATTGTTTAGTGGTAATTTGTACTGTTGGATTGGTTTTGTTCTTGTTGAACTGGGTTGATTGTCTTGAGGTTGATTTTGTGTGTTTTATGGTCATCGACTTGGAACCCTTCAATTTTCTCTATATATTGGACACACTTGTACTATATTTATCCTTAAAAGATGCCCATATCAAATGGGAACATTTCTTTGGGATGGAGGGAGTAATCCGTAGGTCTTTTCTGAGAAGAAATAACCCATGAATAATGAGGGAAGAAGTGATCGGTTGTCGGCAAGAAGAGAATCATGATTACACCATTAACTTTTATTCCCATGACACTTAGATTTTACATCATGAAATAGGTAGGATGTTCATGGTTACTTGATTGTTTTTGTTTAGCATACTTCTATTCCTATACTGTTCCTTCTACAGCTCCAAATATTTCTCTTCATCTCCATGCAATCATGCAATATATTCAGGCCGGTCTAATGGGGGGAGCTGTCGGTGCATTTGAACCGGACCTCCAAATTATAGGGCATCATAAATTAAATTTGGTGTTCAGATTCTGCAGTTATGTAAAGTTGCCTAGATGGTTGAATTGTTGGTTTCTCTACAAGAGGGCAAGAGTTTGAGTCCTTTTGGCCCCATTTTTCTTCTTTATATTTTATTGGTTACTCAATTCATTAATTAATCTCTTTATGAAAATTTGTGTTAATTGACAAAGTTTATCATATTGAGATCATAATTTAACTATATCTGCAATAAATAACACAAGTTTGTAATATAAATTCTCTTGTTTCTCTTTTTAAAAATTCTTTATAACCATTCATTTACCCATAAAAATTATACTCCGTAACGCCATATGGAGTAAAAAAAAGTTTTGAATTAAAACGAAAAGAGATACAAAGTGTGGACACCCACATTTGGCTGCTAGGTGTCTATAGCAGTTTCCAAAGAACACCCGATGATGATCGGACGCGAACGTGCTTTTACGCGCTCGGATATGGGCTCAAAATTGTTAGTTTCTGGCTTGGACTTTTTACGGAGTACAAATCTCACAAAACCAACCTCAAATTCAGGCCCAGCGGGTCGTTTCCAATCAAATAAGACTAAGTTGGGTCAAAACCGACACCGGAAATAAAACCGTCTTTTAGCGACCGGGTCAAACCCCGGTCAAAGTCGTTTCCGAGACACAAAACGACCATGCAAATATGAAGAATCGAACCCAAACACAAAATCTTCAAAATATCTTGTCCGCCTCATCCACTCGATCGAGGGTCAGCTCACTCGATCGAGTGAGCCTCCAACAGGCCCGCTGTCTTTTTTCAGTTGGGCCACTCGATCGAGTCCATCAGGGCACTCGATCGAGTAACTCTAGACGAGAATGGGGATAATTCCTATATATACACCCCTTTGCAACACAATTTACACACTTTTCAAGATACGACTTTCAACCCTACAATTACACATCCTTCCTCCAACCTTAAACCACCATAACTTTTCCTACGTAGTCTCGAAACTCCCGTGCTTAAGCCACAATTAGACGAGTTCCATACCGAGAGTACAAAGCATGTAGGTTGAGGGTGCAAATAATACCAATCTTTTCCCTTTTTCTCTTCTCTTCTCTCGCGTCGTCCCTCCGTCCTTTTAGTGTCGTCGTCGCGTTTTTTTTATTTCTTTTCTTTTTTCTCGTTTCTAATATCGTTAATAATTACTATCAAAACATCTTAAAATATTCGCCTATTCGTGTCGAATACAAGGGATGACGGGATAAGGAAATCCGAATACAAGGGTCTCGCACCCAATGTGGCCGGTCGCTTATCCCGACATCCCAAGTATTTGATAGTTGAAGTGAATCATCATCAACAATATCGTCTTTTATTTATCACGTCGCTAGTCTCATCTTAATATTTACATAATCGTCTTTAAAATCACACGTTCATCAATTTCTAAAATTATTTCGAATCGAACACATTTAAAGGCGATATTCGCCTAAGACCCTTCTAATCCTTTTACGAGTTGTAACAGTGGTGGAGCCCTCTCGAGGAGCCCGCCCCTAAACACTCAAAGGCATGATGGGATCGCGAACACTCCCCTTTAAACGCGTCCGATTCCTTTTTTAGGTTAGACCGAAACCTGTTGATGCAGATCTGACATCACATAATCCGCAAGGATTAATTGCGGTGTCGAGATGCGGAGGGAATCTATTTTCGGATCTAATCAAACAAGCAAAACATCTTTCTTTAGATGCGATATCGACTCTATAGTCGAATATCATATCTAAACGAATTAGTCAATAAATTTAACTAGCGCGAACTCGTTGATGCTAAATAATTGTCACGTAGTCCGAAAGGATTAAATACGACATTATAACGCGGAGAGAATTTATTTTGCCTTAGTTCAATTTAAAACGACTCATAAATATCTTTTCCCAAAATTCACTCTAAATATTCGATATTAATTCCATAGTCAAGTATCGGATATGATGAGTATCGAAAATTCAAGTCGAGTATAAATCGTATCATATTTTTACACGACTTGGCAAAATTATCGATTTTCAACATTAAAAAGCAACTTCGAAATTCAGGCAAAATTGCGAAACGAACCATAGTTCGTACAGGGGGCACTTGATCGAGTGCCTAGCCCACTCGATCGAGTGGCACCCCAAAAACTGGGCAAAAGGGTTTTCCGAAGACCACTCGGTCGAGTCCCTCTATGACTCGATCGAGTGGCCTCCTTCACGCACCAAACGTGAGCCCTTCAACATATTTCGAGCCAATATTTTTATGACTTCGGTCAACACGTGTCAAGTCCATCACGTGTCCTACCCTTTCTAAAACCGAGCATCATGTCGTTTATGTCAGTCTATACTATTTGCAAACCGTTATTTATCGTTACTAACTCGTTTGTTTATGCCTTTTCATTTTATTTTTATTGTTTGTTTTATTGTACTAAAACGAACCTTGCATGCTAAATACAACTTTGAGGTTAGTTTAGATGCATTAAATCGACATAGCAACTTATTCAAATTTTTGCATGTTTAGTCAAAATACTGTTTGCATAACATCTCCACGAACTACTAACGCGTGTATTAAAACATTGAACGATATCTTAGTAGAGGCCGCTAAGTGTGGGCGGGGTTGGGTGTTCTTTGTGAACTTCCTAACACGTACCCTCACCCCTTACTTAGAACCGTGGTTTCCGGATGTCCGAAACCATTGGCGCACGAGAGTCATTCAATACACGATATCCGATAATGTCGGTATCGGTATCACGATGTAAAAGGACGAACCCCATAAACTCTGAGATCTAAATGGGCCGTATTTTGTACACGGCCCACTAAGACATAGAGTGGGTTCGAATGGGCCCGAACTCCCACAAAGTTTGGTGGCGACTCCACTTCGATTTAAATTTCAATTCGAGATCCATCTCACAAGAGATTCATTCGCCTCCCCAAACCCGCGCGTGGCCGCGTCGGGGTGGACCTATGTCATGTCCACACAGAGTATGATGCTTATAATGTGATTTACGGAGTACATGATATGATATTTAATAAATATGGCTATAGTAACGAATGATTGAGTCACCAAGTAATTACTCACCAATGGGAGAAAATTTATAGATAAATGATTGTTTTACTAAACAGGTAGGGAAAAACATCATTCAAATAACAAAATTTATTGTGAAAAAAATGGCATAATGCAACTTGGACATTCTATTTATAAAATTATTACTCCGTAATATTGATCAAATGGGGCCTTCATTTTAAAGTTTGCACCGGGCCTCCGAATTTCTTGAGACGACCCTGAATATATTACTGCTATACCTTTATTTATTTATCTACACTAATTATTCTTCATGCACCTTAATGCTTCAGTTTTAGATGTGTGACATTGTAAACAGAGAACAGTACAGCAAATAATTGTGTTTTGCTGTTTGTATTATGTTACTAGATTAAAGTCTGTGCGCTGCGCGGGTTAGTTGACTTAATTACATTGATGATGTACATTCGTTAAGTAAGAAACTTAATCAGACTATGTCATTACAGTAAATAAGATGATCACATGATATTAGTAATCAAACTTAATTTAGTTGAATTTATAGTCTTTAAAGCTCATTTTAAAAGTCAAAATAACATATGATTG
The DNA here is from genome assembly GCA_958450325.1 of Agrostemma githago. Classification (NCBI taxonomy): domain Eukaryota; kingdom Viridiplantae; phylum Streptophyta; class Magnoliopsida; order Caryophyllales; family Caryophyllaceae; genus Agrostemma; species Agrostemma githago. Next base: position 26,148,253 of record OY288248.1, on the reverse strand, counting down.
CTCTTATTTATAATATAAAATTTCACCAGCTTATTATAATTTTTCAATGTAAAAATAATTTTACGTTTGTAGTCTTATTAAGAGATTTTTTTAAGACTCAAAAGTTTTTTGATTGCTATCTAAGAACGAATGAATTTTTTTGATTGATTTCTAAGAACGAAAGATTAGTCTTATTTAATATACAATATAAGATTCTATCGCCTAATCATAATTTTTTGATGTAGGAGAAATTACTCAAGTTTATAGTCTTAAGATCTGCTTTTAAGACCTAGAAAAACGCACGATTACTCTTATTTATAATATAGAATCTATCACCTTATTTTAATTTTTTCGATGTGGATAATTTTAGGTTTGTAATCTTTTTAAAAGCTTTTTAAGACTCAAAAGATTGTTGGTTGATATTTAAAACCGAAAGATTACTTATTTATGATATAAAATTTCATCACCTCATCATAATTTTTCGTTGTGGTATAATTTACTTAATTAAGTTTGTAGTTTTAAGAGCTATTTTTAAGACTTAAAAGATATCACTAGTAGAAAAAGGTGGAATTGCGTCTCCCCATTAGAGGCGTTTTAGGCAAGTAGCTGCAAATAATTTAACTTTATTTTTAAGAAAAAATACTTGGTTGAGTCACTTTTAGAGGATAAATTGCAATAAAAGTCAAAAAAAATTAATAAGAGGCGTCATCCCTTATTGACGCCTCACCATATCCTTAAAAATGGAGTGTTGCTGCGTCAAGTTTGACGCCTCCCCATATCCTTTATTATTTTAACTTTTTAATTTATTTTAAAAAAGGAAATGAAAGCAGGTCAACCCACTCCCCCTTATTCAATTGATTTATCCCCAAACCCTAACCTACATTGTCATCCCACTTCTCCCTCATCCCCGACAAAATCCCTCGACGAATCCCGCCCCAGAAACTGCCGCAGGTTCACCGGAGTTTTCAACTGCTCATCCCCAGAAACCCGTCGTAGGCTCGCTGCTCATCCACTCTTTATTTCAACTGCTCGCTGCTCGCCGTCTTTCTGCTAGGCCGCCGGAGAAAAAAGAAACCTGAAATACTATTAACGGAGATACTGATAATCAAGGTAATAGTATTTGTTTCGGACTGATTTCTGTTGTTTTCATGCTTGATTGATTGAGCAATTCTTATTTCAAAATTCAGTTCGTTGTTGATGGCGAACTAATTCGTAAATCGTGCCGGCGAACTGCGAATCTGGTAACGCTGGTTTTAGTTCTATAGTTATGTTGTGTGTGACAATAGTGGGAAAAGGTGAGATGTATGGATTCTGGTTACTCTAGTTTAGGGTGATTGTGATGACGATGTATTGCTTGACAAACTTTCGTCGGATATTTGGAAACTTGTTTTTTGTTCATTATGTCTAGTTAGTTAAGAAGAAGATACATCCGGGCTCAGGATCTTACATACATACATACATAATCCTACTCAGTTCGAGTCGTATTTCTTCTTCTTTTAAGGTACACGGAAAGAATTATCGTCATGTTTCTTCCGAATTGAGTTTCTTTTCTTATAATGAATGCCAGATGCATCCAATGTTCAAGGCTTTGAGCTTAATTTTTTTAAATAAAAATAATACTTACTGGTTTACGATTTGGATCGAGTTAAATTACATCAGGTTAAAATATGTTGTAAATTGACTTACAAATTGATGCATTTCAAGTCAATTCGGGTTGCTTCGAGTTACAAAGTTATGTATTTTTAGGTCAATTTGGGTTGAGTTGAGTTTGGGATGAATTTGGTTACAAGTCAACTCGGGTAGAGTCAATTTGGTTCGGGCCAATATCATTTTGGGTCCTATTGGGTTCTCGGTTTACTTTGGGACGGGGCAATTCGGGCTCCGTTAATAGTATTTTGGGTTGTATCGATTGCAATATCATGTTTGCTCCGTCTATTTTTTCTTTTGCCTTTAATTGAAGCTCTTGTATTACTAATTGTTTGTTAGGGTTGAGGCGAGATTTCGTGTTACCATTTATGAGAGCACATCAGTACATCATTGCCATATGTATGCTTCAGATCTTCAGTAAACTGGAGCATTATTCGTATGCCTGAGCTGAGATACGAAGGTGTTAGGTGTATAGTATATTGTATGCAAATCCAAATAGCTAAAGAGTAAAGTAGTTTATTCACCCATGTAGTTATAAATAAAGTACACAAATAATTTGTCCTAATTACTTAATTTTTTTTTCATTTTGAGTCGGAGTTCTTTTTTTGTTTCTTTATGAATTGTTTAATCACCTGGTTTTGTCCAAAATTGTAGGCAAACATGAAGTTGATATAATGTGAGTTAGGACTTAAGAGGGAGGGAATAGATATAATGTGAGTTAGGAGGCCAAGTTGGTTGGAAATCTTAGAACTTGAGAAGGATTAAGGATCATTTACTCATTTCACGTCTAGATGGACACACTACCCAATTTTCAAATCAATGAATGCTACTTCACTGTAAGACAGAGTTTTGTCTGATGAGTGTTAGGCTTAAAATTGAAGAGTGGTTATTATCTAATTCTTTTGATTTTTGTTCTCCCAAAACATACAACAAACGAACTAGAATTGGAAACGGAATTTGTAGTATATAGGTATGATGTGTTTTTGTACGACAATCTGTGTGTTTCTAAGGTTAAATTTTATCTTGGAGTGAAAATGATTGTTGTTTTGTGAACCATTTTACGAGGAGCATAGTCAAGTATTACCCATTTAAGGGTGTGCTCAATATGTGTTGATGATCTCGAAATAGAGGATGCATATCATGTTAAGCAGCATGCAATATAATCTGCTCTTGAGAATCTATAACTAGAATTGTGACATAGAGCTCCGTTTTTGTAATTTTGTCTTATCATATATATATTCGACCGATTTAAGACTAAAATGAATATATGTACCACTTCATTTGATATTAATGTATCATTTAAGGACCTAATTGGTGTATTTTTAGCTTTTTATACATGTGATGGACCGCAATTGGATGTATGGTAAGCGTAATTCAAAGGAGTTTAATAAGGGAGCGGAAGAATTTTGTAGAGTTGCGCTAGATTGTGCCAAAAGTACGGGCGATGAGGGTTTTTATTACCCTTGTGTTGATTGCTCTAATGTGGAAATGCTTAACGATATAAGGTTGTTGAGGGAACACATTACTTGTCGTGGGTTTAGGATAAATTATCACATATGGATATGGCACGGTGAAGGAGGGGTTTACAAGGAAAATACCAATGTAAATGATCAGATGAAGAAACATCCCGAGACCGTGGACCATGTAACGGAGACCGAAGACCTTACAGAAACCGAATACCACGTAGAGGATGATGTTCTAGTTGAGGATGATGTAATTGGTGACGAGGAGGAAAATCTGGGTGATGACGGTGATGAGGATGACAATGATCGGTTAGACGAGATGTTTGGTGATGTTGAAGATCAATTTAGCAGTCGTCGTAATGTATTTGAGAATTTGACTGAGGCATCTAAAACACCGTTATATCCAGGGTGTAGCAAGTACACTAAGTTTTCAGCGGTGCTTACATTTCTTAACATTAAATCAAGGAATGGTTGGAGTGACATAGGCTTTACCGAATTGTTAGAAGCATTGCAAGATATGCTCCCTGATGGAAATCAAGTCCCTAAATCTAGTTATTATGCTAAGAAGTTGATTTGTCCATTGCGTTTAGGGTACCAGAAAATTGATGCATGTCCAAATGATTGCATATTGTACTGAAATGAGTACTCTCATTCTCATGAGTGTCCGCGATGTGGCAAGTCACGTTATAAGTTGCGGGATGGGATTAAGTTTGAGGCTGGTAAAAAGTATGCATCAGCAAAAGTGTTATGGTACCATCCAATAATACCACGTTTCGAAAGGTTATTTTCAATTAAGAGTGACGCCAAACATTTAAGGTGGCATGCAGATCGAAGGAAGAAAGATGGGAAGCTTCGACATCCCGCAGATTCTCCTCAATGGGATATCATCGATAATAAGTATCCTGAATTTAAGAAGGAGGTGAGAAACTTAAGACTTGGGCTTAGCACAGATGGTATGAACCCGTATGGTAGTTTGAGTAGTTTACATAGCACATGGTCAGTCTTATTAGTGATTTATAACTTGTCTCCATGGTTGTGTATGAAACGTAAGTACATTATGTTGTCACTTCTCATATCTGGACCTAAACAGCCAGGTAATGACATAGATGTGTACCTTGCGCCTCTTATTGATGAATTGAAGCAATTGTGGACCGAGGGTGTAGTGACATTTGATGCTTATGCTAAGGAGAACTTCAGGTTGTGGGCTATGCTTTTTTGTACTATCAATGACTACCCTGCTTATGGTAATTTATCGGGTTATAAAGTTAAGGGAAAGAAAGTGTGTCCTATCTGTTCTGATGATATGAAATCAACGTACTTGCCTAATTCTGGAAAATATGTGTATATGAATCATCGAAGGTTCCTGAATCGCTTTCATCCTTATCGCAACAAAAAATTACCCTTCAATGGAAAAGTAGAGAAAGATGTGGCGCGAAGACCATCCAATGCAAGAGAGGTTTATGAGCAACTAAAAGATGTTGAAAGTGTTTTTGGTAAGACATCCAAATCAAAAGACTCCGGAGGTTTATGGAAAAAAAAATCAATATTTTGGGAACTTCCATATTGGGTAGACTTGCCAGTAAGACATTGTCTCGATGTGATGCACATCGAGAAGAATGTATGTGATGCTATTTTGGGCACACTTTTCAATTTAAGTGGAAAGACAAAGGATGGCTTGAAAGTGCGTAAAGACATGGAGGAAATGAAGATTCGTCCAAAGTTGTGGCCAATTGCAAAAGACAAGTCCAAGAAAGGCAAAAGTTCATCCTTCTATCTTCCCCCGGCTTGCTACACCTTGTTAGTGCAATGGGCATAGGAGAAACATTTTCGATCCACTTTGATGCGGACTCCCCACTGTTCTATTACAAAGAGGAACGAAAAAATGAAGTGAACCAAGGCGACCTGAATCAATTTCTTCAAGGGAGTGAGCTTACTATTCCAATTATGCAGATTTTTATGAGGTTATGTGCTAACCTATCCACTACAACCACTTAGTTACTTTTTATTTATTGAAGTATAACAATGAAAGCAATTTATTTGTTTCCAAGGGCATAATTTTAATGTATAATGTTTGTATAGGGCTCTTCAAGAGGACCTAGTGAAAGACAAAAGTGGAGTACACATTGGATGGTTATGCCCTGCCATTACGGCCGATGGTAGATTGATGAAAAAGATGGATGATGCAACATCGTATATTAGTAATGCGTTCTTAAAGTCTACTGCTACTCTTAATGGCGATGAATTCATATTGGCACCAATAAGTGATAGGTAGTACTAATAAACCTTATCGCATCATTGGTTTTTCTTGTGATTTGTCATTTATTTAATATTTGAAACACCCTAATATCTTTGTGTTTTCTCTAATGTAGTAAGCATTGGGTCTTACTTGCGATTTGTCCTCAAACTTTCACAATTTATTTGTTTGATCCAATTACTCTCAAAGATGGTAGAAATTTACGTGTGAAGATGGTCATTGATTTGTAAGTAAAGTTAAAACTTTTATTTTGTTTCAACAAAGTTTTAAAAGTAATTAAATTAATCAACATTCAACATGATATCTTGTTTAGGGCCTTAAAGAAGTTCAAGATGAGTGGTGGTCATATGAAGATGAAAAGATATGAGCCATTATGGAAATCTATGAAGGTAAATAACTAAAAGACTACATTATTTTTCTCAATTTTTGTTTACACTTTAATTCTTACAATCCGCAAAGTTTTGAAATTATGAATATTTTCTGTTCCGTGGTAGTGTCCTCAACAAAGTGGAAGTGTGGACGATGGTTTGTTCGTGATGCGGTTCATGTACGATATAGTTAATCGTTGCTCAACTGCAAGTGACTTTGAAAAGGTAAGCAATTGGCCAGTTAATCATTTTAAGTTTTCTTTTAATCTTTCTTGCTTAACTCCATGATCCTTTCCCCAATCATCTCATCAATGCCAAGTTATTTGTTTATCCGAGCTGAGCCATTGTTACAAGGTAATTTTATAACATTGAAGGCATTTCAAAAGTAACCCTCCAACCTCCACAAATTAATCATTTTTATACGGTAGGCTGATGCGGAGGAGATGTCATTGAGTATATGTTGGGATATATAGTACAAAAGATGGTTTCTTTGTAGTGGTCAAATTATGTTTAATTTGTAGGCATTCTTTGTAGTAAAATTGGAGTTTGTAGTGGTAAAATTAGGTTAAATTTGTAGGCATTGTTTGTAGTAGTAAATAAAATTTCTGAGGTGGGTGTTTGTTTAATTAGTTCATTGCAAACTCGTTGATGTTATAAGCTACCTATAATAAGCTACCTACGATCTTTTTACATGAATATATGACTTTATTATCATATTTATGTGTTCAATCGATAATAATTCGTCGTTCTTGTGTGTTTTTAAGGTTTGGATCTCACAAAATGAGCAACCCTACACTTACGGTGAAGATGAGATGAATGAATTACGGGACAAGTGGGCTACGTACTTTACGAATCGTTGTTGTACTTGAAGTGAACTAGTTAATTGGAGCATTTTGGCATGACTTGTGTGGTTTAATTGAGGTTGGAATTGTATCCATGCCACTTTTTGGACGTGTGAATGTAGGTATGTAGGTTTGGATGGATAGTTCAAGTATATTAGTTAATTGCACCATTTTGGCATGACTTGTGTGGTTTATTTAAGGTTGGAATTGTATCCATGCCACTTTTTGGACATGTGAATGTATGTATGCAGGTTTGGATGGATAATGTAAGAATTTTATTTGGTTTATTGAAATGCAAATGGTTGCTGTCGAAATTATTAAAAAATTATATATTTTTTGAATAAAATTAATATTGCTTGCGACATTTATTTGGAGTAGACGCTTCTAACGATCTAATTAAATATGTAAAATATGGTGATATTTGTGGCATCGAATTGTAAATGATGCATCAAATTTTGGCTCTATTAGAGGCGTCATATACCAAAAGAAGCCAAAAAAAAGGTGTCATTAGACGCGTTTTGTCCATAGAAGCCGCAAAATTTTTAGAGTATTTGAGGCGCATATTTAGAAAAACGCCGCAAATAGTCCACTATTTGAGGCGTCACTTTAAAAAACGCCGCGAATAGTCCACTATTTGAGGCTTCTAAACAACGCCGCACCATAATTTCCAATGTGCGGCCCCCCCGTATGAGGCATCATAAAAGTGCCTCTAATGGGGGGTTTTATGGAGCCTCGAATCCATGTTTTTCTACTAGCTAGAGTTTGTTTTTATATCTAAGTTAAAAAAAGACAAACGATTACTCTTTATTTATATAATCGAATTTGATCATCTTATTATATATTTTGGATGCATGATTAATTACTCTATTTATATAATAAAAAAATTCACCTTATTATAATTTTTCGATATGAGATAATTTTACTTAACTTAATTTAAGTTTAGATATAGTCTAATTAATGACTCTTATTTATAGACGAACGATTACACTTATTTATAATTTTTCGATATGTGATAATCTAATTTAACTTTATTTGTAGTCTTATTAAGAACTTTTTCTCAGACTAAAAAGTATTTTTGTTGATATCTAAGGACGAATGATTATTCTTATTTATAATATAGAATGTCATCACCTCATCATAATTTGAAGAAATGGTTACTTTTATTTATATAATAGAATTTCATCGTCTTATTATACTGTCTTCGTTCACTATTTAAGTTTATATTCTTAATATATATTTTAAGACTCAAAAGATTTTTGGTTAATATCTAACAGCACATGATTACAACGGAGTATTATTTATAATAAAGTTTCATCACCTTATTATAATTTTTCGATGTGAGATTAGTTTTACTTAAGTTGTAGTCTGATTAAGAGACTTTTAAGACTTAAAAGTTTTTTTGATTGATATTTAAGAACGAAAGATTAGTCTTATTTATAATATAGAATTCATCAACTTATCATAATTTTTCGATGTGGATAATTTATTTAAGTTTATAGTTTCCATCAACTCTTTTTAAGACTAAAAAAATCCATCATTACTCTTGTTTATAATATAGAATTTCATCACCTCACTATCATTTTTGTGTGGGATGATTTTAAATTTGTAGTCTTATATATTAAAAGTTTTTTTAAGACTCAAATATTTTTTGATCCATACTTAAACCCTAATGATTACTAATATTTATAATATAGAATTCCATCACCTCATCATAATTTTTTGATGTAAGATACTTTAAAAAAAATTCTTGGTCGATATTTGAAACCGAATGATTACTGTTATCTATAATATAAAATTTCATTACCTCATCATAAGTTTTTGATATAATATATAATTTCATCACTTCATCACAATTTTTTAATATAGGATAATTAATTGAGGTTTATAGTCTTAAGAACTCTTTTTGAGATTCAAAAGACTTTTGATAGATATTGAATAATGAATGATTACTTTTATTTATAATATAGAGAATTTTATCATCATATTATAATTTGTCGATATGGATAATTTTACAACTATTATATGTAATAAATTCATCACATAATGTGAAACAAATAATATGAAATTTATACCCTAATGAAATCATTTTTTACCACGAATCTAATTATTTCATTTTTTAAATTTATTTTACGATAATGTTTTTATAAAAAATGAACTCTAAAGATTTTTAACTCAGAATTGTAAAACATTACATTAATATAATAAATTACATATATATTATAATAATTAAAAGATTCTCTAATTGATTTTTTTATTATTTATGATAATTTCCTAATTTGAGGTTTGATGAAACGGACCAATGAGATCGCTCCAAAAGAGCCTTATATATATATAGATAGATAGATAGATAGATTCGGGATCCATTGAGGCAGCCAAACTCTCTGCAACTATTGAGGCACAATCTGGACCGTTAGATCTGATTGAGATCAACGGACCAGGCTTGATCAAAACAACAAATCATACATATAAAAAAAATTCCCAAATCATTGTACATATTTCTATATTAGTTGTACATAACTCATCTAAAGTACTACTTCGCGTTTTGTCGTACATAGGTCACTACATAATGTATATATTTACTTATCAGTTGTACATAATAATTTGATCATGTGCAACACATAGTAACTAAGATTTATGTACAACACGTTGTAACTTATCTACATCAAAACAGACATTGTTTTAACTATGAACAATTTTCAACATGTACAACACAAAGTAACTTATCTACATCAAAACAGACAGTGCTTTACATATGTATATTTGTTGTATGAGTTATATACAATAAATTTTAACTTATCTACATCAAAACAGACCCTAGTACAAATTTCAACATGTACAACACATAGTAACTTATCTACATCAAAACAGACAATATTTTACCTATGTATATCTGCTTTATGAGTTATATACAATAAATTGTAACTTATGTACACTAAAACTGACACTTACTAAACAATATGGCGTGAAACCTTTGCCATGCGTGAAACCGATTTCGCCCGTCCATCTCCGCTTTGCTTGCCCCGCGATATTCTTGCTTTCGCCTGATGTAAAATTGATCGATTCGATTTATGAGCTCGTGTCGCCGAAATTTGGGTTGACGTAGTAGGGCGCCGGTTTAACTGGTGCTGCTGGTGGTTGTCGGAGCAGGGGAAAGGAGCTGGAGTATTGGCTTGTTGGCCGGAGATCTGGTGACGCGCGTGAGATGGTCAAGGCTGCTGTTGTTGTTGTTGGTGGCTCACCGGAGTTCAGATGTTGCTGCGCTTCTGGTGTTGCCGTCGCCGGAGTTGATGGACGTGTTTGACGAAGAGAGCTATGGTGAGGGTGAGAGGTGCGAAATGGAGCAGAGTGGAACGGAGTATGATAGGGTTTGAATGGAATGATGAGGTGAAGATGGTTCATGGTTGTCTGTTGATAAACAGAAGGTGAGTCTGTGACAGGGGAGGGGTGTGAGAAGGGTGACACGTGTTTTCTGAGTATTTAATCTGGACCATTACATCAGATCTTAATCTAATGGTATAGATTGTGCTTCAATGGTGTAAGAAGTTATCCTGCCTCACCGGAACCCACCTCTCTCTCTCTCTCTCTCTCTCGCTCTCTCTCTCTCTCTCTTCTCTCTCTCTCTCTATATATATATATATATATTGATTGATTGTGTCAGTGATGGCTTAACAGTGCTATGTGTAACGCAACAAACTACTCCTTCCGTTCCGTTCATTTATTTGCCTTTTATATTCTTTGTGGAAAATATTTTAATCAAAGATAAATAAATAAACGAGACGGAGGGAGTAACATTCCGACGCCAAGGATAAGGACTCAAACTTTAGCATTCTTTATGCTTTGACTAATTAATTAAATTATGAGTCGAATAATTTCATTGGAATATATTGTGTTTTTGAATTAGTATCATTATTGTCTCACTTTTCGTAACAGATAAATGGATTTGTAAAGCTCATTCAAGAAAATGGAAAAAATATTATGTACTCCACATAAAGGACGGTTGAACCAGTTTACGTGATTCCCTATGCATCATGTACATCGATTAATGTATTCAATACGCGCCTAATAATAGTTAGAAATGGTAAATTCTAATCATTGTTATGGAAAGGTGAAAAAAGGGAGAAAAAGTTTCAATCAAATACTCAAAATCAGGGTCGTCTAATAGCATGTTCAAACCGTTCTAAGAACAAGGGCCCAAAGAATAAATGACTCAATATATGCATATAGGTTTAACATGGACACAGAGTACACAATTTAAAAGATGTGGAATATGTTACTACAATTTTTTATTTTTGTTTTAAAGTCCCCTAATTAACATATTATATAGGACGTCTTCCCAAAGTAATACCAACTATAGGACGTCTTCCCAAAGTAATATCAATTATAATAAATTTGAGAATAATACGTATTATTGAAGTAGTTAAACCAGAGTAGTATAGGTGACCGGTTACCTGTAGAACTCTTCCACCTTTATTTTTCACCTTTAATTTTATTTAACGACAATAATATCAACTATAGAGCGTCTTCCAAAAATAATTCCAATTTTAATAAATCAGAGAATAATACGTATTTTTGGAGTAGTTAAACTATAGTAGTATAGATGACCAGTTAGCGGTAGAACTCGTTCACCTTCTTTTTTCGTCTTTAATTTATTTCATATTACTTCACTCCTTTTCACTTACTCAGTGTACGGAGCATTAAACATTATTAATATCCTCTGTCTTTCTATTCTTTCAAGTCTTCAACCTCACCAAATCTAGCTAACAACACAATCCTACACCAAAATCAACACGTTAATCTAAACGAAATGTATAGAAAATAAACTGAAGAAGGATGAAGGATAATGGAGAGAGAGGATGAAGAAGAGAAATAAGGAGGGGTAGCCTTGACAAAACTGACCCGACCCGAATAAGTCAGATTAAACCCGACATGACACCCGAATTGAAGACCAGATTTTGACCCGTAATCCGAATTGACATGAGCTAACCCGACTATTATTATAGAAAACAAGTTGATATCCCTAAAAAAATTGAAAATAGCAAACCCAAGAATGACCTGAACCCGAAATTATCCGACCCGACCCGAAGTCAACCCAATTATTATAACCCGAAAGCGGTCTGACCCGAAGCTGGCCCTACACGATTCACCCGGGTTAGAATATCGAGGTCGAAGGAGGGGGATGGAGGATAAATAGCAGGTTAAATATTAATTAGGTGACTTGATGTAGCAGGTTATAAAGTCACTTATACTAATGTTGTTAACTACTCCAATAATATGTATTATTCTCAAATTTAATGAAATTGGTACTCCCTCCGTTCCAATGAATTGTTTGCCTATTCCATATTGGGACGTCTCAATGAATTGTTTGCCTTTCTATTTTAGGAATGTTTTTTATATGCAATTTGACCCTTCTCATGAGTTTTGCTCCACATGTCATTCCCTCATTGGATCTCTTACCCTTGATGCCAAAACAAAAGGCAAACAATTCATTGGAACGGAGGGAGTATTATTTTGGGAAGACGCCCTATAGTTGGTATTATTGTCGTTAAATAACCCTATTATATATTCATTTTATAATGTTTACAACTTTACGACCAAGTACTCGAAATCGTTGGGACTTCATTTTTACTTACAGAACATGACCTCGTAAATTAATTTGATGGGCCTGCTCAAAATGGTGTTGAAATGGTCATAATAAGTCAAAAAATCTTCTTTATATAAAAGAAGGCGCCTAAAACCAACAGGTGGCACCCTTCTTTGATCTCCATTTGAGAATAAAGCCCTTTTTTTCAATTTTGTTATTTCGAGTGTAATTAGTAGAGAATGTGCATTGTAGATTGTAGATTAGGTGTGAATGTAATTGTAATTACTGCATTCATTACTCCACCGTAATTAATGCACTTTGGAACCCTTTTTCAAATCTAATCGCGTAATTAATATGCTCTTATATCACAACAAATCTATTCAAATCAATACAAATCAATTCAAATCTATTCTACATATTTAATGCAACTCGAAAAAAAAAGTTCAACACCAAATTAATACGTTTATTGCATCAAGGCTTCGTAAATAACATAGGCATCTCTTCGGTTCTATTCCTTGCTCTTTCCACTGATACTTTGCATTTCCTAGCTTCCTCATTAAATTGACTTGATTGCTTAAATTGCATTTCTGAACAATGATCAATTTCCATTCGAATTCTGCTACATTCTTCACCATCTTTGCAAATTGTTATACATCATCATTCAAGGTGACATCTCCTTCAGTCATACTTCAAGAGACAACAATTCAACCACCATGTTGGAATGACAAATTCATAAACTTTAGGCCATATTATGAGCAATTTTCTTTACCTCAATTTTAAAAGGGAGACAACTTCTGTTTGATGACTTCAATTGAGCACACCAAAGGCATCTCCTGACTAAGTCACTCACAAAATTCTTCCTCATTTAAGTTTATCCAGTGAAGCATAATTTCCATGAGATATATATGAGCATGGTGTTGTGCATGAAGATGGAGGATCAAGAAGCGTTTGAGAATGATTTCTGACAGTTGAAACATTATTATACAGATGCACGGTAATATCAAAATTACCTCAAACACACATATATCGACTTATCAAAAACTATACTGAAATTTATCAACGTTTTGTTGCAGAAAAGGAAGACAACAATGGAAAAAAGAACCAAGAGGAGGAGGTTTGAAAATAACTCATTTACCAAGTCATAATATTTGTAACACCCCGTGTTTAACAAACGTTATTAAAGTTTTAAATCTATTGTTAAACAATCTTTAAAACAAGAAAAATATTTTACGAATAGTAAACCGTCGTTTTTGACAATTTAAAATAATTTTCCATCTTGCAATAAATAAGGACGATTTATCAAATTTTTAAAATAATATTTCGAGACCCGGTTACGCGAAGACGTAAACAAACGACGGAACAACGCCCGTAAATGTGACTTGTAGTCTACTGAGGCTAATTTTCAACAAGTAATGATTACTTTTAAATTATTGTCCTTATTACTATTCATCGTCTGTTTTGCACATCGTAACACCATTTCTGTTTCAAAAATAAATATTTCGGGTTCCGTTATTTTATCCCGTAAATTTCATATTTCTATTTTCGAGAAAAAAACGAGCTTATCTTAACCCGTGTTAAAATTCAATTGTCAATATTTTCAAAACGTTTTTAGTTTTCTAGTTATAAAACAATCGAGGTTATTAAAATATAAATTCTCGGTAGCAAATTTACGTAAAACGGAACGAATTTTGAGAGACCGGAAACTGACCCATTTGGGCCTCTCACACTCACGTCATATTTGGTGCTTGCTAAATACTTGGGATATTTGTTCCACTCCCATTATTTACTCCATATAATAACCACTACTACTTTACTACATTCATTTTACTACTTACCCACATTCATCTTACTTTTTTACATCTTATTTCTTACTTCTTACTACAACTCCATCCTCATAAACAAAACACAAGCCAACCTTTATTAAGAAACACTTCTTTGAAGAAGAAGACCTTTCCAGTATCGACGATATTATCGACCCCGACAATCTTTAGTTTTTAATATCGTTATTAAATAGTAGCTAACAAGGTAACCAAGCTTTTCTTCTAACATCCTTTTTATATATAAGTATATTTATGTTACTAATATAGTAATATGCTTAGTTTAATATTTAGGCTTATTTTATGACTAACATTACTAAGTAATATATATAAAAATGTTATATGATTAATTTTAATGCTTTTTATTTTGGTTATAAGACTTATAGTAAATTTGATTTAGAGGACGTAGAGTTACTATGGGACCGAAATGTACTTGTAGCGGACTTCGATTTAATTTTCGTTATGTAGTTTCTTTTATGACTAAAATAATGTCTTGACGAAAGTTCCACTATTAAATTTCTCATCACTTTAATTTTTGTTATATAAAAGAAAATAGATAAAAATGGTTAAAAGAACCTATAAAGAATAAAATCAATTTTTGTTGTTTTTGGTATCTCTTCAGTTTTTTTATTATTTATGTATTGTTTATTAATTGCATTATATTCCACTTTACTTTTGTTTTACATTTCTTGCTAATTAATTACTTTGTGTATTATGGTTTTTGTTCATATTTTTTTATTTTGGTATTATTTGTACTTATTTATATTTTGTAACAATGTGTAAGTGGGTAACATACAAAAACATTTTGTTTTAATCACATTTTATTTCATTTTAAGAAGATGGAAACTTTAAAGGTTACATCGGATATACTAAATGAATTTATTTTACTTTGAAAATTTTACCCGACATTCATAAATATTATAAGTAGTACCACGTCAAATTTCATAATTTTTAGATAAGTAGAAATTTAATTATGAAATTTTCATTATTTAGGTTTTAAGGAATTACGTAAATTATTTTATCACTTTAAAAATTTGGAAATAAATATGGTAATTCTAATTACAATTCAAAGTTATGTCCTACAAATTTTCATAATTTTTTATCGATTTTTAGATCACCAAACGTAATTTACAAATATATTACTTAAAACCAAGTTTTGATAAAAATCGTGTTTACTAGTTTAAAACTTTGAAAAATATAAAATTATTAAAATATGACTTGTTAAATAAATTTTCAGAAACTATAAAATTTAAAAAAAAAAAAAATTATCTAACTTTAATTTTTATATAAATTAAAGAAGTGCAAAATCGTTAAAGAAAAATGCGTTTTAAATGTATAGAAACGTCAAGATCTCCAAAATCAATTAAGTATGACTTAATATATACTTTTCGGAAACCTTAATTCACAAATAGTATTTTATTATACCTTAGTCTATCTTAATAAAACCTTATTTAAGACAATTCCAATTTAAAAATAAGTTTAAAATAAAGAAAACTTGTTTAAAGGTTATTTTTAGAAATGGACAAATAGTAGGACGACACATGTCTTGTGACCCTATTAAATTTTAAATCTATATTTCCTAAATTTAAATTTATAAACAAATGCAAAATATATATATATATATAAGGACTCAACGAAATAAATAAACATTTATATCCAAAATAACGTATTTAGAAATAATGTACCTTCTCAAATAAATGTTGTACGATATTTGGAATAAAATGTTTCAAGTGACAATTGAGGATTAAAGTATAACACTGTCACCTCGAAAGTAAGAATCTGGTAATTTGACTGTTTCAAATGAGTCCGACCAATAATTAATAAAGGTCACCAAATAAAATATTACTTGATCACGGGTGACTTTTATATAAAGTTTACAATGCGAGTCTGGGGTCCGGATAGCTTGTGTTGGATACGTCATTGAGATGTCATCGACTGCACTTGTAATGAAAAGCAGACTCGGAGGCTGCGGTCAAAGAGTCGACCTAGTGTTTAAGGTAGTCGTCCTATGACAGTGAGAGTTGCGGTTCAAGAGTTTGTGTAGGGTATGTGCGCATATATAGACAAGTACTTGATCAGTATTACTACCTAGGTAGCGGGGGCAGAACAGGATTCTGACAACTGCGGGTACCCTCTTGTTGATGCAGAGAATGTAATCATCAGCTTTCATTCCACCCAGAGCCCCGTTTGAATAAACATATAATATAATTGAAGTCCGACCCAATTGAGTCTTATGGGTGAGATGTAAACCTCATAAGATCAGTTCGGTCTACGAGTTGGTAACACGGTTACTCTTATTGGTGAGATGCAAGTCAATAGGGTGTAGCGGTGGTACTAGGAGCCACGACTCGTGTATTAATCTGTTTATGTGAAAACAAATCTTTTAAAAATCAAATGGCTGCCAACGTTCCATCTTTAAAAACTTTACCGTTCTTCATCACCTCACATGCTTGTTAACTGAATTAAGGGAAACTATTTGTTAAGTGATATCCTTTAATATTTCTGTAAGCATGATATTTGTTAGTCACATGATTGTCTTATGTGTATAAAGTGATGTTAGAAGAACGGTTTGGTTGCTGTCCCGCTCAGCGTCCACTGTTTTATTTTTTTGCAGGTAATAGACGATGGGGGGAAATCGAGGAAAGATTGTAATAAAAATAAGTAGTGTAAAACGACAATTTATATTTCTGTACTAGTAATTCTAGACTATGTAATATTTATAGTCGCATTTTGTAATGGATCCGTAGCGATCCGGATTTCTAAAACATACTCTGATATTGTATAATTAAATGACTTAGATAATCTTCCGCATTATCTATTAAATTAAGTCATCGAAAATCCGGGTTGTTACAATATTGTACACTTTTTCAGAGTAATTTGCTACATTCTTACCTCATTTAAACCGTCAAAAAATTCACCATCGAATCCCGTTCTCTCTCTTTTGAACGCCATTGGACTTCTTAGTGTTGGTGTGCTTGCAATTGGCTCGAAAGGACAAGGAAACTTCAAAGGCAGTGACTGAATCTGTAAGTCCTCATCAATCTGTTACTATTGTTTAGACATACATATCTTCAATCTTTCTCAATAGTTACCACTTAATTTCTCTCACAAAAAAAGCAAATAATAGATGACTAATAAAAAAACAGGAAGGAGTATAGTATTTATTGTGTACCTAACTAACTTAATCTATTTACAGAAATAATTTGGAGTACGTTTTAGTAAAATTATTTACAATTATCACTTTATCAAATGAGGGGTTACGATTTTATGAGAGTTATTTTCGTATTATCGTCTACAGTGTTAACTCCTATACACTATCTTAAAATATACGGAGTTGTAATTTTTTTTTGTTAAAATCAGTATCGTTTGATCATATAATCAAAAGAAGGACAAAATAATAATGATGATATCACAGGTCGATTATAATAGTACTCCGTACTTACAAACTTGATCATAGGTTAAACTAAGTTTTAATAGATGGAGCTACATGATATGGACAAATTCAGTACTAACAAAATTTGAACCGACTTCGTTAATGATCGTTTCATATAATTAGGTTAGTTGACGTTATCACGTGTAAGGCTGCAAATCGGTCCAGGATCGGACTGGACTGGACCGGACCGAAACCGTTTAGTACCGGAACCGGGATCGTCAGATTTGGTGGACCGGGACCCGGACCTGTATCTAAAAAATTGGACCTGGACCAACTCGGAAAAAACTGGTCTTAGACACGAACCCGACCGGTTGTAAAAGTGAACTACTGAACTGTAAATCAATCGTAAACGAAATTAACTAGATCAATTAAGAAATTATAAATGAAATTGAAAACAAAATAATGAAATCATTAAATTTATTTTCCAGATTTGAAATAACAAAATTAAAAACGAAAAATTACATATTTAATCAGTGATAACGAAATTAATAATGAAATCAGTAACAACTAACAAAATAATTAAAATCTAAAAATTTACTTAAAAAATAGAAGATCTGCAGCAGCGAGCCAGCGACAGATGATAGTGTAGGCAAGACACGTCAGAGGAAAGGGAGGAACCGCATCAGAGGAGCGGCGATGAGGACTCGAGACCAACGGCGATGGAGATTGAGAATGATGAGGGGTTGGGGTTTGATAGTGAGGAGTGAGGAGTGAGGAAGTTGGGAACTAGGTTTTGAGTGTTAGCTTTGAGTAATTAGTAATGGGCCGCTATATACATGGAAACCCATACAAAAAAATAAAGAAACGGGTCTTTCCGATCTGGACCGGTAAAATTCAGATCCGACCCAGTCCGGGCCGGAACCCTGAATCCTTGATTTTGATGGACCGTGGACTGGACCTGTTTTCATTTTTCCAATTCCGGCCTTCACTATTCCAGTCTAGACCGGTCCATTTTCTGATCCTACCCGGTTTTTGCACAGTCCTAATCACGTGCTTAATCTAAGTAACAATAAGTCTTTTATATATTGTCAAACAAATTCTTGGTTTGTGACGAAAATATTTGTTAATCTTTGCTTGCTTACAGGGAGAAACGGACGTCAATTTGGAGATCAAATAACAAGAAATAGACAAACATTGATGATCATAGGAAGACACTTAGACCAACGCCCAAAAAACACAAACAACTACATTTGCAATTACTCTCAATGGTTAAATAAGAATCAAAGCAACCATATATCGACAACATAAATTTAGCTAATTATAATAGTAATATTATTAGTTTTTATAAGTATAATAATAATTGTCCTCTCCTTCTGGAGAATTTCGCCCCCATCAATTGATGGGTTTTGCCCTCTCTTTTAGGAGAGATGCTTGAATTTATTATAACGGAGAGGACGCGGAAGATCAGCACCACAATTGTTCATCATATGGTATCTCAATTCATGTCTGACTGTCGGCTACAATCTATTAGGTTAGATGGAATCACTTCTCTTCAAAAGTTTGGAAGATCCAAAGACCCTCTTGTGAAAAGTTGTACCATTAAACAGCGATATGTTGAAAGAGAATGTGCAGAAGCGGAGATCAAAATCTTAGTGAGAGATATTTGTTTAGATGAGAATTTATTTCCCTTAAATTTTATAGAATTGTATCCGTTCAATTACGATATAAGTTGTAGATATCGTATGACTTTTTAGTAATGAAATGATCTATTCGCTCAAAAAAAAAATATATTGACACCGTTGCAGCACTTCGATCAATACCCTAAATTTTTGTTCATTTTAATTTCATGCAAAGGTCAATTAGTATCAGGATTGATTGAAAATTATGGAGAAATTTTCACTGTGAGCACAGAAACGGTTTATGAAATTAATATTGAGTAATTAATTAAATCAAATGACTCTCAAATATGCTAAATATACAAATTAAGAGATCAAAATGCAATACCATATCTGATTCTTGAAGACGCCTAAACACAATCCCAGAAATCCAGAAAAGCTCCTCCGAACTAGAGAACATCAAATTAATTGAGTGAGTCAAAGCTTTATATGAACATGAGTAAAAGATTTGGTAAATACAATTTGTAAGTTGATCGGGGTTGATAATGTTTGCATCGAACCTACGCCTGAATTGATTGTGCATCAATTTGGTGTTTTCTCAAGATTAGATTCTACGATAAATTTGCATTGACAAATAATTAGTAATCGTTAGTTTATTAAGATAATTTATTAATTTATTTTTTAAATAATTAGTTAGCCAAATCAATATACCAAATTAATGCTATTAAGGTACCAACGTAAATTTATATAAAATAAATTTAAAAATATAAAATAATTTTTTTCAAATTATTTTATAAATTTAAAGTATGAAATAAATTTTTTTCTATTTAAAATATCAAAATAATAAAAGTATAAAAAAAATTATCAAATAATTTAAATCTTTACTATTTAAAAAAAGCATTAAAGGATACACAGTGAGCTAAGACTTCACAACTTTCCAAATGAGGCTTTAAATTGTTTCTGCCTCTTTCTTTTTTCATGTGCATTGAGACTTGAAAGTTAAAACCAAAAGTTCTATTGGTCCAATGTCTTATACGGAGTAAAAAAAATATTGAATGCTTAATTCAAACAACAAAACATAAATTAACTTTAGTCAACCTCATTAATGAGACTAGATTAACCGCATTAATTGACAAGAATTACACCACTAACATAATTCGATGTATGGAAAAATAAAACAAGCTTCTTCGTATCCTACGTCTTCAGTCTTCCAACTTCCAAGGATATCCATTTATGTCTTCGTTCTTTAAATTCGACAAAAGGAATTCGTTTTGCACTTCATTCTTTAAATTTCACTTCACTGTTATTATTCACTTCACATCTATTCTTCTACAATTTTTTTGTCTTCGTTATATTATCATCATAAATCTCCAATTCTTTTACATTAATTGTCATATGTCTTATTTCCTGTTTTTATTCTTTTGCTAAAATTTGATGATTTTTATACTAAATATTGATTTCTTTTGTATTGCTAACAGATGAGAAATAGATCGAGATTCATTAAAATAAATAGAGGAACGAGAACCGGTGCTCGATAACCGTAGCCGCGCACGACAAATACGGGTCGGTCAGATATGTGTCGAACTATGTTGGTCATGGGTCGTGTTAGGTCAAGATACAGGTTAGAAATAGTTATATGCCAATTTTCAGGGGCGGCTCAGAGGGGGTTCAGGGTGAGCAAGGGAACTGAGCCTCCAATTTTATAGTGACACGTAAATGAAATGACGATCTTTAAAAGTCGGCGATTTTTAAACATCGTCATTTCATTTACGTGTCCCTATATATGAGTTAACTCTTTTTTTGCATTGATTAACGTGCCTATTAAATCTATAACGACCCAAGAAATTATCATGTCTTTTTATATCGAACTTATAGTCTGAGTAACTGAGCACCGCACGAGTGGTGCTTTTTCGAATTATTGACCATGTTGGGTTCGAGTTTGGGTCACACCGTCACAATTAAGTGAATGTAGCGGGAGACAATTCTTTATGTATATGGGTCGATAGGGTTAAGTGTGTCGGTACACACTTTCTTTATGTGTAATACAAGAGGTCATCAATGGGCCGGGCCAATGCGGGCTTGGGCCGGGCCTTAGCAATAAAAATGGCCCACATGAGCGGGTTGGGCCAAAAGAGCGGGCCTATCTTTTAAGCCCAAACCCGACCCTAGCGGACTAGAACGGGCTTTTCGGGCCAAAATGGACTTTTTGGGCCCTATAATTTAATGATCTCGTATGAAATAAATATCTTAATATCACTGTTTAATAATTTAAACTTATGTGTTTCTTTTATAAATTTTATAATTTCTTTAAAAATTAATGATACACAACAATATCGACATACATATATCACTTCAAATATTATATACTCCGTAATGAATAACCTAACAAAATTAAAATGTTTAATAAAATATACATGAATATAATATATACTCGTATTGGGTATTACTTTGAGTAATTACGATCATATTACGAAGATATTAATCATAAATTACATAGGACTATATAAGAATTTCTAAAGAGAGTTATAATCTTATCACTAAGTTTAAAAAGTAGTAATAAAAGTTATCTATTTTTATTAAGTATGGGCCGGGCCGGGCCAAAATTTGGGCCAAATTCGTGGCCCAAACCCGGCCCAAAAATACTTCGGGCTTTTTAGGGCCGGTCCATGGGCATTTTTGGGCCATAATATAAGCCCCAAACCCTTCAAAAAAGCGGGCCGGGCCAGGCCATGCTTATGTACTTGGACCATTTGATCACCTCAAATTAAGAGTTAATACCAATCCTGCCTTCCTACATTTCAAAATATCAATAAAAGTAGCACAACCCGCGAAAGTTTTCACAAATACCACACTAATTTGACATAAAACATGACTTAATTACCATGATACCATATCCAAATAAAAAAAGAAAAGAAAAAACAAGATGACTAGAATAGGGTAGTCCCATGTAGGAAAACAAGAGATTGTGTCATTCCAAATCCAACAAAAGTTAAGAGAGTATTGTTCAAACATCGATAAATGTCAACATAACATAATGTAAACATTTATTGTAATCCAAATACAATTAAGTAATAAAATAATGTACTGTATGTAGATTTTGAGCAGTTGAAACGGACAAACTCTAATTAATGGATTTAATAAAATCATGTGTCCTTGAATTGGGTTAGTAAGCAGACTTTGGCCCTTTTTCATAACCTTTTTGGATTGAGAATAAAGAATTAGAACAACCACAATGGAAGAACATATATAAAGTTCTTCTTATGACCAATTCATTTTACATCATAATTTAATTGTAAGAACTTTATATCTCAATGGAAGAACTTTAAATAAAGTTCTTAAATAATATTTCTCCATTAATTTAAATTAAGAACAATTATTTAATTGGCCTCCTTACCTTGTTTTGAGGACAAACCAAGTTATTAAATAAGAACTTAATTTCTTAAAAATAGTAAGAACTTTTGTCCACAATAGATAAACTTTATCAAATAAAATTTGTTTGACAACCTCAAGGGTAATAACTACCTATTGTGGTTGCTCTTGAAACAAGTGAGACGACCGTATTTGAGGAAGATCACACAAAATCCGATCTTCAGAATCTTAACTTTTGGCTCTTTTTGCTCACCTTAAAAATACCATTCTTTTTTCATATTTTCACAAATACGGAGTATATAAATACAAACTTTTTTTTTCCTTCTCTCTCCGTAGTCCCTCCACAAACAAACAAGAAATACCAACCATAAAGCTCGTTTACCCAGCTCATTTCCTAACAAAAATCCCTGCATTGAATGCCCAAAAATCCTGTCTTTTCAGTTTTCCTCCCTTTTACTGTACTATATTCATATAAATTTGTTGATTTTACTAACTGTAACACTAACCCAAATTTCTAAAAAGTAAAAAGAGACTTTATATTATAGAATAAAAAAATAAAAAATAAATGTCAAGAGTTGTTGTTGGTGGTGGTGGTGGCGGCGGAGTTGACAGGAGATGCTCATCTGAGTTGATTCAGGTTGCTGATATGCCTTGTTTGGAAGAATTTCATGTCTTGGCTGTTGATGATAACTTTGTTGATAGAAAGGTCATTGAGAGACTCTTAAAGATTTCATCTTGCAAAGGTTGTCAGCCAAACTAATACTACTAACATTTCATGCATGTCATTTTAAATGATTTTAATTTGCTCCTCATTCTACAGCTGCTTATCTCATCTTTATTTTCTTGGTTAAAAACCAAAACCAAAATTATAGCTAGGCAGTTTCTGAAAAAAAAAAGTTGTAGGAGGGAATTTGAGTTACATGTAAGAAATTAGTTTTTATTTTTTTTTTATGATGAGATGGGGTTGTGTTTGAAAATTATGTTTTTTGCAGTGACAGTAGTGGAAAGTGGTAAAAGGGCATTGCAGTATTTGGGACTAGATGGAGAAAATGGCACTGCAGCAGGAATTATTGTATGTGAAATTTTAGTGTCGTTTTATCAATAAATTCATGTTTCTTATGAAAAGTTTTCATCTTTGATAATACTCCTTTACTAGATTAATTCATGAATGATAATGTTAAATGGTTTGGTGTACTAGGGATTGAAGGTGCATTTGATTATAACAGACTACTCAATGCCTGGAATGACAGGATATGAGCTGCTTAATAAAATCAAGGTTTTTTCTTCTTCTCCACTTTTCATTCTTTTAATTGTAAATAAATATACGGTTTTTTTAAATGTGTGCTCACTAGACACACGTTAAGATGTTAATTATTAATTCTTTCTCTAATTAGCATCTTAACGTGTGCCCAGAAAAACTGATGAATGTAATAATCCTTTCCATTTTTAGGTTTTTCCTTCAAAGTTACTGTATTTTGTTTTCAGTTTTAGCTGTTGTGTTCTTTGTTTTGGTCATCAGTTCAGATAACACATTCACACTGCTGAGACTGCGGCTGTTTTTGCCATGAATGACATGTTCTAGAATCACTTTTTTCTCTCTCGATTGCTTGCATTTCAGGCTTTCATATGTATGATACAGTTTGACATCATATGTTTATGTTTTGCATTTAATGGTTTCTTTTATTTTTGCTAGTTGATTGTTATCTGAATTAATTAATGATTTCTGTCCATATCTAGAATTGCATATGATATATAAGAGGGACCTTAAGCACTAAAGTAGGATTCAATTGAGGAAAGGTGTGGCTCTAAATATTACTGCTCCATTCAAATCCAAAGAGAAAATGTTGTTGGTGCCTCGAGCCCTCGACAAATGTGTCAAAAAGTATGCACTTTAGGTTTGAATAGAGAGAGGATTAGTCTAAGATTCAATAGATGGGCTTTGCTAGGAATATTGCACATGAAAACATTTGCTGAATAGCGTGACATTGGTGCTAATAAGGATATATTTTTGCTGTTCTAACAGGAATCGTCGAAGTTCAGGGAGGTTCCTGTGGTGATAATGTCTTCTGAGAACATTCTAACTCGAATCCACAGGTACTGCATAAGATGATCTGGAGTGTTTGTGTCTGAAGGGTCGACTGTCGAGCGCCACCCACTTTGCCAATTTCAATTCTGATAATTTTTGGAACCCCAATTATGAGTAACACGGCAACCAAGTAACTTTACTAGCTGACTTTTGCATGCCATAGAGTTACATGTATAAAAATGCCCCTTATGAATGTCATTGTCCTGGATCCCCGTCATCTAGTTCGTCAGTGTTTGACAAGTCCTCAAATTATTTTTATAACAAAGTCAATAGGTTGACTTCTTAAAATCTAATTGCTCCTGTTTCATCAGACAAGAAGTTTATCTCTCTGACTTGTTATTATAAGAACCTGTTAAATTAAAACTAGGACATCCGTTTGAATCTTAATATTATACCCCGTATATAATTATATATATACCATGACATGATATGAGTATATATAATTAGTTTCTGTTATATTTTTGGAGTAGGTCGTCCAGGGCTGTTTTCCGTCGTTGTGACTGATAATGACTCAAAACTGGATTATGGTGACCTTTAAAACCTTTACAAACGATCGGTCACAATTCTATGTTAATAATCAATACTACCATAGATTGTGATGGCCTTATGTTATTTGTATTTAATTGAAATATGAATGTCCTTTAGGTCTTATTCATTGTCCTATTGGGCATTCTGGTTTTAACTTGACTTGATCAAGATATAGAGATCAGTTGACTTATATTTTAATTAATATGTCAAGATCTTCTAACTGCTGTAATTAGATTGTGTCTGGTTTAAATATAACTAATCTGAGTAGCATATTCAAGGAGTATAAAGAACAATCCTTTATTTTTATAAGGCAAGCAAATCTATGACTGCATTATTTTTATCCATAAGCTTTACATTAAAAGCAATCTGTTCTCAGTTCATGGTCTGCACTACCTCTTTGAAAGCTACAGAACCATTGCGCTTAGACAACCGCTTACTTGTACCATACATAATTGTATATTTGAAGTCCTTTTTTCAAGTTTTTTGCCATTTGATTACAAATCAGTTAAGCATATGATAATTATCATGATGATAGTATTACTGCATTGTGGATTTGCTGTGAGTAGCTATGTTATTTTGACTCACAAGATGTCTGCCACGACATTTAGGGATATGTGTGAAATTCTTACTAAACGGCCATCTTTCAGGAAAAGAACCAAGATAGCAGAAAATATTATTAACGTTAAGCATATAGAGAGTAATCTATTTCATTTCAGTTTATAAGCCCTAAACATTTGAAACTTTATACTGGCACCCATGGAGCCTTAGTAAGAGTAATAAACATGTATAGCCAAGAGTGGACTTAAGTGGTTGGAGAGTGGAGTAAGGGTGGAGATGGGAGGATGGTGGAGCTGTGGAAAGAGGATGGAAATATTATTAACGGGTCTAAGGGTCGGGTCCGGGGCTGCATTGTAGGACCCGGGCCCGTAAATTTTTAAGAGGACCCATGTCCGACCCGTACCCCACAGGGTACTTGATCCATTGTCATCCCTAGTCAGAGGTGTATGTTGTCATCCCTAGTCAGAGGTCTATTTAACGGATTTGGATTTTATCAGTGGCGTCTATAAACTTGTTAAAAGTAGGCCTTATTCTCTGCGACCTTATCCTCAATTCAGTTTAGTTTTGCTTAATTAGTTCAGGCCCATTAAGTTTAATTTCTCTCAATCACTTCAAATCAATCCAGTCTAGTCTATCTAGTATAGTTCAGTTCAATTAAGCCTCTTTTTGTGAAACAAAGAACAAACCTTAGTCCATTAGGGAGTCTCTTTTTGTGAGACAGTACTTCATTAGTCTAACTTGATGTAAATCTAACAGATGCTTGGAGGAAGGAGCAGAGGAGTACCTGCTAAAGCCAGTGAAATTAGCAGATGTGAAGCGCCTTAAAAACTTATTCCTTAGAAGTCAGTCAAACAGAGTCGAGGAAACTAGCACTTCTAATCCAATGCTCCATGAACTTCGCACTCATTCGTCATCAACATTGCCTTCATCATCATCCTCGACAAAAGATATCAATCCTGTCATTCTTAGCTACCCTTGTTCCTCCCCAAAGAGTGTTTGTGTTTCAAAGCGTTCACGGCTTCGCAGCAGAAGCTCCAAGTACCATTCCGGGCTGTCGCTGCACTGAACACTCTACACTGAATACCTTGCTGTTAGATTTTTGTGCCTTTAGAGCAAAAACGTGGCATTTTATAAAGGTAACAGAGGGAGATTTTGATGTGAATATGAAAGGTGAAGGTAAAAAACCAGAAGTCTCAGAGAGGCAAAATAGCATTAATCAAGAGACCATGTTTTTTCCCACTCTCAAAATTATACTCCAACATGGAACGTACGTTTTTTGTTGAAACTGCGGATGACTCTCTGTTGTGTGTTCTTGGCTTCCAGACTCTTGACAAGTAAATTATTATTTGCTAAATGTAGCTGATAAAAAGTCGGGTTTGTTTTAGCTGTAGAAACTTTACTGAAAGTGCACCCGTTATCTTATTTTCGTGCCTCATCATCTTCTGTCTCAATGGTCGCATTACCTTTAATTTCGATAAATCATCTTCTCAGTCTAATTTACATTTTCTTTTCTAGCGAGGTTGAAATGTTTTTTTTGCCAACAATTCAAAATACATCCTATTACAAAGTTAGAGTAATTACCTTTGTTTAGGGATCGAGTTACTACATAATACAACATATAACTAAGAGATTCAGAGAACGGATAAAAGAAATGAAGATTGTGCCAAAGAACAAAGTGTTGGTAATGAGCCGTAGGAATGACACGAGATGCAGCACACTTCACATCTTCATGGTTGATCAATCCGGTAGACAGCCTACTCCTCTGACCAGGTATGTGACAAGAACAAGTTGCACTTACGTCACAAGGACGTAGAATGGAAACGGGAAAAAATAGACTAAAAGACATGTCCAAGATGAAGATAAAACTCCTGCAACTTTGTAAATGAACTAGCAGAGCAAAAGACCAACTATCCAAGGGAAAGAGCAACCCCACGAGAAGGCAAGAGGAACACCCCCAACCATATTTGTAACCATAACCACCACAGTGAAGCCAACACACTGATCTAGCGTGTTTTATATGTGTTTATGACAGAGATTTAAGCTAGATTTGATGATGAAAGTTGTAGATTTAGAGTGGAAATCGTCTAATTGGTTTTATCCAAGAAATTGTGTTTTATTGAAGAAAAGACGGTTTTTAGAGCTCTAATTCCTTTATGTGTGATTTGGGCTCGAGACGGAGAGTACGAAGAACAAGCTCAACTAAACCCGAGCGAAATATCAAAGCGCAGCTCGGGGATTGAAGACGGAACTGCCTCGGGTTCCATGTCAGCTTAATTATTATTTATTATTATATTATTATTGGAGTTAGGAAATTACTAGACTTTCCAATTATTATCTATACTATATAATAAAACAGAAACCACTACATTGATGTTTTGGCGCCAAAACGCACTTTCCAAAAACATCAGAATTTTAATATTAATCTAATATAATAATAATCATTAATATAATATAATATTATAAATAATTTCCATATTCACAAGATATTTCTGGTATATAGACCTTAAAATGTCAAAGATACGGGATTGAAATAATTTGATAGTAATATAATTTATTTAAGCGGGTTAAAAATATTTGAAAAGCTTTCTACAAGGCTACAGTAATACGATTTAATGAATATAATAAATTATATTAATGGATCGCGATATCCTAGAAACTAACCCTCATTTGTATTTGTTCTTCTTTGATCTATTACCAATCAATGGGATAACCTTCTTACAA
Source organism: Agrostemma githago (assembly GCA_958450325.1). Taxonomy (NCBI): domain Eukaryota; kingdom Viridiplantae; phylum Streptophyta; class Magnoliopsida; order Caryophyllales; family Caryophyllaceae; genus Agrostemma; species Agrostemma githago. Next base: position 26,120,051 of record OY288248.1, on the reverse strand, counting down.
AAATATCCTTAGAAAATACTCTACCAACTTAATTAAAATACATAAAGAACAAGAAATGACACCCGCAAAATATAATTTATATATCTATTTAATATGTAAAATATAATATAGAAACACTTACTCCCTCTGTTCCAATGAATTGTTTGCCTTTGGTTTTGGCACCAAGGGGAAGAGATCCAATTAGAAGGTGACATGTGGAGCCAAGAGTCAAATTACATATAAAAAACATTCCTAAAATAGAAAGGCAAACAATCCATTGAGACGCCTCAATATGAAATAGACAAACAATTCATTGGAACGGAGAGAGTATATTTTTCCATTTCATTACACGTGAAGTCATGTTTCAAAGTTAATTCTATCTTACATCAATATTATAGGTCCTTTAGTTGATTAACGCTCATTTATCAATATCAATAAAAAAAGGTACTAATTTTTTTATTTGCTAATAAGTTAAATATTATGCTTTGATCTTTCATGAGGTTCCAATTAGGGGTCAAATTTTTTAGTCATGATTTCTTGAAATATTATGTGGTAATATTCTCATAGTATTATATTGTTCTATTATACGAGTAGAATTTAACTTAGATTAAAAAAACATAAGTTAAAACAGATTTACTTAGTAAATGATTGTATTACAAGATACGTGTATAAACATGATATCGAATACATGTCTAAACATGCACTATATCTTACTCCCTCTCATTCATTCAATTCTTTATATTTACAATAAATGGACAATCCAATCAATTCTTTATATACATTCTTCTTTTGGCAAAAAACTTTACCTTATAATCCTCATATTCTTTATCTATTTACACAAATTGCCACTACTTTTCCTTACTTTAAGTTTGGTGGACCCATAATACTGTTTGATTTACCAATAATACCCTTACGTTTACCACTTTTCTTAAAAGTGGTGAAAAATCCTATGTCAAGGATTGAATGGATGAGAGGGAGTACTATTGATGTTAATGGATGAGAGGGAGTACTATTGATGTTAATGGATGAGAGAGAGTACTTTGATTTTAATTTTGTACTTTTTTTAATATTATAAATTGTATAGGTTACTGTACTAGAGATTGAACATTCGTATAAGATTACCTATGTAATTCTTTTATTTAAAACCCGTGCAACGTTGGGTGTTAACCTAGTTACTAGATTAAAGCCCGTGCGCTGCACGGGTTAGTTGGCTTAATTACATTGATGATGTACATTCGTTAATAAGAAACTTAATAAAACTATGTCATTACAATAAATAAAATGATCACATGATATTAGTAATCAAACTTAATTTCAGCTGAATTTATAGTCTTAAGAGCTCATTTTAGAACTCAAAAGAATACATTATTGCTCTTATTTCTAATATAAAGTTTCATCACCTTATTATAATTTTTCGATGTGAGATTATTTTTACTTAAGTTTGTAGTCTTATTAAGAAATTTTTTAAGACTCAAAAGTTTTTTTGACTGATATCTAAGAACGAATGAATTTTTTTATTGATATCTAAGAACGAAAGATTAATCTTATTTATAATTTAAGATTCTATAGACTCATCTTAATTTTTCGATATAGGATAATTTACTCAAGGTTTATAGTTTTAAGATCTGCTTTTAAGTCCCAGAAAAACGAATGATTACTCTTATTTATAATATAAAATCATCACCTTATTTTTTGATATTTAAAACCGAAAGATTACTCATTTATGATATAAAATTCCATCCCCTCATCATAATTTTTTTGATGTGGTAATTTACTTAATTAAGTTTATAGTTTCAAGAGCTATTTTTAAGATTAAAAGAATTAGTTTTTATATCTAAGTTAAAGGATAGACGATTACTCTTTATTTATATAATCGAATTTGATCATCTTATTGAAGTATATATTTTTGATGAATGATTAATCTTATTTATATAATTAAAAAATTCACCTTATTATAATTTTTTGATGAGGGATAATTTTACTTAAGTTTATTTTAGTTTATATATAGTCTAATTAATAACTTTTATTTAAAGGCGAATGATTACTCTTATTTATAATATATAGAATTTCATCACCCCATCTTAATTTTTCGATGCGCGATAATTATACTTTAACTATATAGTCTTAGTCTTAGGAACTTTTGGTTAATATCTAAGAACGAAAGATTACGTAGAATTCTATCACAACTTTATTTGTAGTCTTATTAAGAACTTTTTTTAAGACTAAAAGTTTTTTTTGACATCTAAGGATGAATGATTAGTCTTATTTATAATATAGAATTTCATCACCTCATCATAATTTGGAGAAATGATTACTTTGATTTATAATATAATACCATTGCCTTATTATGGTCGTAAGAGTTTTTTAATTAAGACTCAAAAGAGATGAAGCATAATTTTTCGACGTGCGATAATTTTCTTAAGTATATAGTGTTAAGAGTTTTTTTAAGACTCAAAAGATTTTGATTGATATCATATCTAAGAACAAATAATTAGTCTTATTTATAATATAGAAATCTATCACCTTATTATAATTTGTCGATGTGGGATAATTTAACTACAATTTGTAGTCTTATTTATATTATAGAATCACCATCGTACCTTATTTTAATTGTTCCGACGTGGGATAATTTTAACTTTGTAGTCTTATTAAGACTTTTTAAAACTTAAAATATTGTTAATTGATATTTAAAAACAATGATTACTCTTATTTAGTAGAAATTCATAACTCATCATAATTTTTCGATGTGCGAGAATTACTTAAGTTGGTTGATGTCTGTGGACATGACATAGGTCCACCCCGACGCGGCCACGCGCGAGTTTGGGTAGGCGAATGAATCTCCATATGAGAATGGATCGAATTGAAATTTAGGTCTATGTGGAGTCGCCACCGAATTTTGTGGTTATTCGGAACCATTCGAGCCCACTCTATGTCATAGTGGTCCGTATACAAAATACGGCCCATTTCCAATGTCAGAGTTTATTGGGCTTGTCCCTTTGCATTTGATACCAATACCGACATTATCGGATATTGTGTATTGAATGACTCTCGTGCGCCAACGGTTTCGGGCATCCGGAAACCGAGGTTCTGAGTAAGGGGTGAGGGTACGTGTTGGGAAGCCCACAAAGGACACCCAATCCCGCCCGCACATTAGCGGCCTCTACTAAGAATTCGAATGACTTACAATACGCGCGCTAGTTAAACGGGAAAATGCTTATGCAAACATTGTTATCCAAGGCATGTGAATTGAATTGAAAGGGTTTCTAAGTTGATTTAATGCAATTGATTCTACGTCAAAGTGGAATTTAGCATGCGGGTTCATTTAGTAAAATAAACGAACAAAAATTAAATTGACAAAAGAAACAACAAACGCGTTAGTAACGATGTAACGATATTTAATGGTTTATGCAAATATGAGATGAGATGAAAAGATGCAAATATGACGATGCACGGTTTGAAAAGATAGTATACACGTGATTAATTAGACACGTGTTGACCTAAATCGTAAAATACTATCGAATTTGAAAAGAAGGATGTACGACTCGTGTTTTGGTCGTTATGAGGTCACTCGATCGAGTGGTCGATAGACTCGATCGAGTAGACCCTGAAAAGAGGTTCCTGTTTCGCGTTTTAGACCATACTCGCCCGAGTTATTAACCAACTCGGTCGAGTACATAGCCACTCGACCGAGTCATTGTGAGACTCGATCGAGTGAGGGTCGTGAAAAACATTCTGATTCGGCTTTGGGGTGCCACTCGACCGAGTGGGCTAGGCACTCGGTCGAGTGCCCCCTGTACGAATTGTAATTCGCTTCCAAATTGAATTGATTTCGAAATTGCTTTTAGTTTTTAATAATTCGACAATTTTACCGAATCAGACATAAATATTGCACAATTCATGTTCGACTTGGCCTTTATATAAATCGCGAATTTTGTTGAACCGAATATAAATATTGTTGAATGTATACTCGATGCTAATTCTGAATACTCGTTGTATCCCATATTCGATTATTTGAATCGATATGGAATATTAGAGTGAAGTAGAAAAAAAGATAAATTGATTTTAGTCGTTTTAAATTAATTATCGTGATATGAACAAATCGCGTTAATTAATTCATATGACTTGATTGTTAGACTCGATATCCAATTACGGAATTGGTATCGAATCTAAAATCGACGCTTTACTTGAATAAAAAGAAACTTGATTCCCTCGACTTCTCCGACATCGAAGTAAATCCCTAGGGATCGTGATGTCGGATCCGTGTCAACGGGTTTCGACCCTTATTGAAGTACGATGTTTGTTCTTTGAAAATCGATGCTATTACGTAACTTGAATGACAATAATGATACAAACGATATGAAAATTATTGTTGAAGTTAACCTATCTCAATAACCAAGTAATCGGGATATCGGAACAAGCGACAGTCAACGCTGTGTGCAGTACACTTGTATATTCGTGTTTCCTTATTCCGATATCACTCATACTTGACACAAATTGATAGGTATTTTAATGCTTTGATACTAGTACTATCGATATTAATGATGCGATAATAACGATAGAACGAAATAAAAAAAAAAAACGCGACCCGTATAATGACGACATGACGCGAGAAGGAGGAAAAGAAGAGAAGAAACGGGGTTTTGACACCCTCAACCTACATGTTCTTGTCTCGGATTAGAACTCGTAACCGTGGCTTTAACACTAGAGTCTTCGAGGTGGATGAAGGTTAAGTTATGGTGGCTCGGGTTGGTTGATTCCTAAACTAGGTTTGGGGTTTTTGCTAGTGTATTGCTTAGGGTTTGCTTAGGGTGTATTAGGGTTGTAAAAGTGTGAAAAAGAGGTTGAATTTGGGGTGTAATAAGATGCTTCAAAAGATGTCCTGAAGTGTGTGCAAAGGGTTGTTTATATAGGAAAAGCTAGGGCTCCGGTTTAGGGTTACTCGACCGAGTAGGCAGCTGACTCGGTCGAGTGGCCTTGTGCGTCAGCCGTCGGGCTTGAATAAGGGCCCACTCGATCGAGTGGGTGGGTCACTCGATCGAGTGGCCCAGCTGGGTTACGCGGGTCAGTCTTTTGGACCTTGACTTTGGATGCTTGATGGGCTTTGTGTTTGACTTGGACTTTTGATGGTTGTGGGTTTGTTTTGTATGTCTCGGAAACGACTTTGACCGGGATTGACCCAATCGCGACAAGTCGGTTTTAATTCCGGTGTCGGTTTTGGCCCAAATTAGTCTTGTTTGACTCGGAATGATCCACTGGGCCTGGATTCGAGGTTGGTTTTGTGAGATTTGTACTCTGTAAGTGTGTTAGCCAACGATTAATGGATTTGAGCCCGTATCCGAGCGCACAGAAGCATGTTAGCGTCCGATCATCATCGGGTGTTTTTTGGGAAACTACCATAGACACCTGGCAGTCAAAATGCGGGTGTCTACAGAGCCCCCACTCTGACTGAGGCTTGGACAGGGCGAAAGTCAGAGTATCCACCAGGCCAATCGTGGATTGAAACCTGGCGGACTTCCGGCCGGGTCGTTTATAGTCCATTAGACTTGCGTGAAGGGCTCGCCAGCCGTCAGTTAGAAGTCATACCTGAGCTGATGATGATAACTCCGTGGGGCATTTGGACTTGTCGTGTAAGTCCTGGGTGCGCCTGTGTGTTGGCCCATCCCGCGAAAATGCTGGGGAGGTGTCGTGGGTTGCACGTCCCTGTTTGAGTCGTACCTGTATAAGTCACATAGAATGCATGCAACACGTAGGTAGTAAAATGACTCGCGCTGGGGAAGATGATTTTGACATTTTGAAAATATGAATTTTTGAAATTTTGAGTTTTGAAATCTTGAAACTTTGAGATTTTTGAAATTTGGAAACTTTGATATTTTGACTCCTAACAAAGATTAGGAAAGTTCGGGATGGAGATTTTCGTGCTAGTATCGAGACTAGGGTTGCGGTTTGATTCCAATTAGGATTAGGAAATTTTCCTAAACGGTTGGCAAGGCTAATGCTATATATAGCCCCTTCTTGCTCTTGATTTCTTCATAAGTCCCATCACAAAAGAAAAGTCTCTTTATCTTCCTTTAAGGCAAAAAGAATGTCTCTTTTTCTTCTTAAGAAGTTTAGCCATGGGAATCGATAGATTGACCATTATGCTGCAGGAGTGGTCCCGTCGCTTTAGGGACATGGATAGGGTGGCTTTAAATCAGACGGGGATAACCCAATTGTACCCGTTCCGTCAGATGGTGGTTGACCGCTATTTTCTGGACGCTTGCTTGGCTTATTGAGATGACATATATCATGTCTTTGCTTTCCCTCGAGGCGAAGTCTGCCCTCTACCTGAGGAGATTGCCGCTATAGGGGGATGGAACCCGATACTCCGTCCCGCCGTCCCGTACTCGATCTATGACCCGAGGAGGAAGCTGCAAGAATTTTTGGGGCTCTCCCACAATGAGGTGTCCCGTATGATGGAGGGTGATAATATTTCTCTGATCGACTTGGCTGAGAAATTTATGAATCCTCTTGATGTTCGGGTTAGACCGGCTTATGGTCGTAGGGCTTTCTCTTTTTGCATGCTCCATGTATATGCTTTCGAGGGTCATATGGATTTGCTATCTTGCATGGGAAGCACCCGTCTTTTGACCGTAGTAGATTTGATGGAGACTGAACACAGCCCGGCTTGGCTGATTACGGGCGAGATTATCCAAGGATTGGATAACCGTAAGAGGGACTAATCAATTCGTCTTACTGGGAGTACCCGCTTGTTGCAAGTATGTCACTTGGCCTTCTTTTCAATTTTTCGATTTTTGATTTTTTTTTTTGCGAAAAATTTTCTTTTACTGCAGGGGAGTACTCGATCGAGTCACCCAGGCACTCGGTCGAGTACTCTCGATGAAACCCTTCTGATCTGTCTTCGGAGGTGCCACTCGATCGAGTCACCCTGGCACTCGATCGAGTGCCCTCGTAAAGAGCCTCCTGTTTGCATTCAGGGGTACCACTCGATCGAGTGTCCCAAGCACTCAGTCGAGTGGCCTTAGGCGAACGCCTATTTTGCCTTGGAAGCTCATGCTTTTGTTTCATTTTGCAGATTTGGCTATATGAGAGGCTATCAGTGATAGATCCTCCTCTTGATGCGGGCAGCTACCGTCACAACCAGGTGATGACGAGGAGGCGGGCCATTGACTTTTCTCGTCAGATTACGCAAAAGTACTGGGACGAGGTTTTGTCTTTCCATGGTGGCCCGTTAATTCGATGGGTGGTTCCGTGGTGGCCCATCTACCTTTGGAGTGGCTTGGACCCGAGGGACAGAGCCCGCTATCAGGTGATCCTTTCTTTCAGGCAGACGGTTCATCTCTACCCAGATCGCATACTAAGGCAGTATGGATGGACCCAACGAATCCCTGAAGTTGAAGCAGTTGTGAGTGACCCTACCCAACTGACTGATGTGATGTGTGATACCTGGATGCAGAGATGGTTCACACGGCATACTTGGCCCATTGTCAAGTCTCACCGCTCAATCTGGGTTTCAGATTCTTACACAAAGTGGACCAAAGCAGGAGATGCTAAAGCCCGAGCCGCTTTGAAAGTCGATGAAGCCTTCGACCTGCTGAGAAGAGAGCAAGCCAAAGACAACAGGGGGTTCTTTGATGAAGGAGACACTCCAGCTACCCTAGTTCGTCTAATGTCAGGTCACAAGAAGAAGACTAAGACTCAAGCTGAAGGGTCTAGTGCTAAAGGTGCTTGGGGGAAAGTGTGCCCCCAGACTGACTTGGAAAGAAGACTAGGCCCTAGGCTAGCCGTGCAGGTAGGGGTGTTAATGAGATGAGACAACTCGCGAGCAGCTCGAGCTCGACTCGGTCAAAGCTCGGTCAAAGCTCGGCTCGTGCGAGCTCGACTCGAGCTCGGGCTCGGCTCGACAACTTAACGAGTCGAGCAGAGCAAGGCGTGGCTCGGCTCGAAAAGCTCGCGGGTAGCTCGATTTGATGTGATTAGTTAATATTTTACTCTTATTTATTAAAAAAATACTAATAATAGTTACGTAGTTTTTTCACCATATAAAATGTTATTATTGATTTGCCTAATATGTTTGTATATATTTTTTGGATCACAATTTATTAAAACTCATCGGTGCAAAAGTACGTAAATTTTAATAATTATATATAGGCTCGAGTTAGGCTCGAACTCGGCTCGAACTCGCATTTTAGCTCGTGAGCTTGGTTCTGAGCTCAATTTTTTCAAGCTCGGGTAAGCTCGAGATCGGCTCGAGTTCGAATTTTTCTTAACGAGCACGAGTCGAGCAAGGCCAAGCTCGTGCTCGGCTCGGCTCGTTTACACCCCTACGTGCAGGACCGACTTGGCCCACGGGATAGGCTACCCGAGCATGTGCGGGCCCGACTTGGGCCGAAGACTGTGATTGAAGACCCGTCGTCAAAGAAGCGGGTTCGGGCTAAGGAGATTCCCCTTGTGATTAGGGAATGCTCACCTTCACCTCGACGACCTCGGGCTCCACGTGACCCGAAGGACAAGGGAAAGGGGAAGATGCCCGGATATTAGTCTTCTTATTTTATTATTTGAATATTATTATTATTTTTGTGGTGTGATTTTTGTGTGTGTGCCGTTTTGGCGTTTTTTTTGTAATCCCGAGTTTATCGAGATATTAATAAAAGACATATTATTGAACACCGTTCCCGTCTTTTCGTTTATTGCAGTGGTTGTACCCTTTTGAGGGGTTGCCTACGTATCCACAAATAGCGGAATCAAACCAAACGTAGTTCAGAATTTGATTTGATTGATTTTTTTTGCAATTTTCGAAATACATCAAGATTATTAATTCAAGATGTGCGACAGTAGAATAATTAATTCTAGCTTATTGACTTGTCTATAATTTTTGAAAATTTATAAAAAGACAAATTTTTATAAATTTTTGCAAATGACATTGAGATGGGGGTTTATGGGTAGTAGCGCTTCAGCTGGTCCAAGTTGGTTGGGTTGACAAATTCGTTCCCGTCCAAGTCTGTCAGCATTACCGCTCCTCCTGATAGGACCTTCTTGACTAAGTATGGCCCAGCCCAGTTGAGTTTGAATTTACCCCTTGGGTCAACCGGTAGTAAGGCACGAACCGATTTTAGGACCAAATCCCCTTCTTTGATGTTTCGGGGTCTAACCCTTTTGTTGAAAGCCCGTTGGATCCTTTTTTGATATATTTGGATATTGTTGAGGGCCCGTGATCGCCGTTCGTCTAAAAGGACCAGCGAATCGTATTGGGCTTGGACCCAATCTGTTTCAGGTACTTGGCTTTCAAGTAAAATCCTGAGGGATGGCACTTCTACTTCGACTGGTTAGACCACTTCCATTCCGTATGTCAAGTAATACGGGTTGCCCCGGTCGCGGTGCGGATTGAGGTTCGATATCCCCACAGGGCAAAAGGTATTTTGTCGGGCCAGTCCCGGTAATTCTCAGCCATCTTTTTAAGTATGGTGACAATTATTTTATTGGCTGCTTCTACCGCTCCATTTGTTTGAGGTCGGTAAGGCGAAGATGTATGCCTTTGAATTTTATATTTTGCCAGCAATGCGGCAGTTTCGGCTTAAAAGTGGGTCCCGTGATCGCTGATGAACTCGTGAGGGATCCCATACCGGCATATTATTTTATTTTGGATAAATTTGGCCACGTGCTTGGCGTTCAAGACACGGTATGACTCGGCTTCGACCCATTTGGTGAAGTAGTCGATGGCCACTAAAATGAAGCAATGACCTCCCGTCCCGGAAGGATGCACCTTTCCAATTATGTCTATACCCCACGTCGAAAATGGCCATGGTGATGTCATGGTATATAAGAGGGAAGATGGCATATGCTGTACATTGGCAAAGATCTGACAGTTATGGCAGTGTTTGACATAAACCTGACAGTCTGTTTCCATGGTGTTCCAATAGTACCCGAGCCTCATGATTTTTCGGGCTAGCATATGGGCGTTCATATGCGGGCCGTTTTCACCGTCGTGTACTTCGGCCATTACCTTTTCGGCCTGTATTTTATCGATGCATAGGAGTAGAGCCCCCTGTGCCGTCTTTTTGTACAGTTGCCCGTCGTCCGTGCGAACGAATTGGGTTGCCAATCTCCGCAGGGCTTTCTTGGCCCGGTTTTCAGTTCCCGGGGGATATTCTCCCGTTGCCAAGTAGGTTAGGACAGTTTGATACCATGGTTCCGGATCGGTTAGCTCGATATCTTGGATGACGTGTACATACGCCGGCTCGGACCGTCTTTCGACACAGATTGGCATGCTGGTCAGGTGATCCGGGATATTCAGTAAAGATGCTAATTTGGAAAGTGCATCTGCAAATTTATTTTCTTCCCGGGGCAGATAAATGTACTCTACCTTTTGGAATTGTTTCTCTAGAACCCTTACCCGTGCTTGATAAGCCACGAGATTGGCGTTCCGAGTTTTCCATTTTTGGAGCGCTTGATTGATGACCAGCGATGAGTCACCGTGGACCCGGAGGTTTGTTACCCCTAAATCGGCGGCGGCTTGCAACCCGTGAATGCATGCTTCGTATTCGGCTGCGTTGTTGGTCACGTCGAAGTCCAACTTGATGGATAAGGGAGTGTGTTCCCCTTGGGGTGAAATTAACAGGATTCCGACCCCAAATCCTCGGAAGTTGGATGCCCCATCGAAATATAGATCCCACACCTCCGTATCGGTATGGAATATGTCTTCATCAGGAAAGGCCCATGTATCGGTGTGGCCTTCTTCAGATATTGGGCTGTCAGCGAGGAACTCGGCAACTACCCGACCTTTGATGGCTTTTAATGGTACAAATTTGAGGTCGAACTCGGACAACATTAAAGTCCATCTTGACATCCTGCCGTTGAGGATGGGCTTCTCGAATAAGTACTTGATAGGATCCATTTTTGATAACACATGTACCTCGTGACTGAGCATGTAATGTCGGAGCTTTTTAGTGGCCCAAACCAATGCTAGGCACGTCTTTTCGAGCATTGTATATTTGCACTCATATTCGAGGAACTTTTTACTGATGTAGTAAATAGCCCGTTCTTCTGAATCGACTGTCTGGGCTAGCATAGCCCCCATGGCCGTCTCAGTCGTCATTAGGTATAATGACAAAGGCAGACCGTGTTGAGGTGGCATTAGTACCGGCGGAGCAGACAGAATCTCCTTGATTTTGTCGAAAGCCGCTTGACATTTGTCGTCCCATAGCACCCGTTCTCCGATTTTTAGCTTTTTGAAGATGGGTTCGCATACCATGGTTAGTTTCGAAATGAACCGGCTGATGTATTGGACTTTCCCGAGAAACCCCCTTATTTCCTTTTCGGTCTTGGGTGGTTGCATCTCGGTGATGGCTTTGATTTTAGCTGGGTCGACCTCGATGCCGCATTGGCTAACGATATGGCCCAGTAATTTGCCCGACGTTACCCCAAAACTGCATTTTTGTGGGTTCAGTCTCATGTTGTATTTACGTAGCCGGGTGAAGAACTTTCTTAGGGCTGAAATGTGCCCGCTTCGGTCCTTGGATTTGACGATCATGTCGTCCACATAGACCTCCACTTCCTTATGCATCATGTCGTGGAGCAAAGTAGTGGCGGTTCGTTGATAAGTGGCCCCGGCGTTGATAAGCCCAAATGGCATGACGGTGTAACAGTAAGTACCCCAAGGTGTAATGAAGGTGGTCTTACCCATATCCTCTTCTGCCATTTTAATCTGATTGTACCCGGCATACCCGTCCATGAACGATAGAAGGGCATGATCGGCCGTGTTATCCACCAGTATGTCGATGTGTGGTAACGGAAAATCGTCTTTTGGGCTTGCCTTGTTAAGGTCCCGAAAGTCCACGCAAACCCGCACCTTGCCGTCCTTCTTGGGTACCGGCACGATGTTTGCAACCCAGTCTGGATATTCAGACACTTGTATAAAGCCTGCTTTGAATTGTTTATCGACCTCTTCCTTGACTTTAAGAGACCACTCGGGCTTCATTCTTCTGAGTTTTTGCTTTACCGGCTTGCACCCATCTTTGATAGGTATTCGGTGTTCGGCTATCTCCCGGTCTATACCCGGCATGTCCTTGTAGGACCATGCAAAGACATCTTTGAATTCCTGGAGGAGGTCTGCGAATTGTTTTCTCTCCTCTGGATCTAAAGATAGGCCCAACTTAAGCATCTGGGGCTCTAAAGTGGTTCCCACATTGATGGACTCGGTTTCTTCGATTACCGGATCTCGGGATTCTCTTTGCTCGAGCCGCTCGACCAGATGTTGAGGTAGGGGTACCTGTTCGTCGGGTTTCTCAATGTTATTGCATATAAAATTTTTGAAATTGAGAAAATTTTGGAAATAAGACAAGTCGTAAGCAGAACGGTGTTCGTTATTATTATTGATGGTAAATTTTTAAAATAGCTCGAATAGAGCTGCCATCTGATCATTGGTCAGTGGCGGGATAGGGAGAGGTCTTGGGACAGGCCCCGAGACCTCAGTGGATAAGGAAAGAGGGGTTACAGACTCGACTCTAGCACCAGACCCTCTAGACTCGGACTCAGACTCCGACTCTGACTCTAACTCAGACTTGGACTCGGTATCCGGCATGTCTCCCTCGCCGGTGGTCAGCTTGTAGACCCGTCCTTGGCCATCGGTCCATTTTATGGTCTTCCTCCAAGCCCTCGTCTCGGTGTTGGTACCGACCTCGGTGATTAGCTTGGTTGGGTCAAACCGATCGCTGCGAAGGATCAGGTTGACCAAGTCGTCCTTCGGAGCGGGGATGGCCTTGTCTTCTCCGAATAAGAGCCCCAGCACGGGCTCAGAGTTGTTTTCGCCCTCCTTTGATTCGGCCTGGACGATGGTGAATATATCATCAGGGATGAAATTGCATTCCCGAGCCTTTTTGGTCTCGGGATATGTGACGGTGGGTCGGTAAAGGCCCACTTGGATAGCTCCGAAGACTGGAGTGACGAAGTAATCCGTTAACTTCGGGCTATAAGGGCTTATGTAAGCACCCTTGAAAATGTCGATGGCCTTATGAATACCGGCCCGAACCACGTTTTTCGGGGTTATAGCATACCCCAATCCGAAATGTGATTCGCCATCATTCAGGACCTCGATAATCTTCCCAGCTAGAAGATATGGCCTTGAGGTTATTCCGGGTAGGTAACCCAGATTTTGTAGCATCGTGTCGATGCTAGTTGTGAAGTAGGGCCTAAAGAGATATTCTTCTTCGATCATACCCACGAAATCAAATCCTCGTGGGTCGGCCCGGCCCGTAGCGTTGTAGCTTGCTACGGTAATTGGGGTCGCCTCCAGCGTGATGATACCGTCTTTAAGGGGCATCTTGACTTTTCGATGGAGGGTAGATGACACGGCCTTGACCGCGTGGATCCAAGGCCTTCCTAATAAGAGATTGAATGATGAGGTGACATCTATCACCTGAAATTCCAACTCCTTTTCGATTGGGCCTGTTATGATCTTCAATTTCACGGCCCCGGCGACAAGTTTTGGGCTTCTGTCGAAAGCCTGGATAGTCTGCGTCGTCGGAAGGTAATCGGCGTCGGTGATGCCGAGTGCTTTTGCGGTCCTTAGAGGAAGGACATTCACGGCTGATCCATCATCGATAAGGGTCATCGGGAGGTATTTATGCTTGCAGATGACCGTGATGTACAGGGCCATATTGTGATTGGGCCTAAACGGTGGCAGGTCAGCTTCGGAGAAGGTTATGAGCGGACCTTCTTCTTTAGATTTGCCCTTAAGGTAGAGCATAATGGTGGCTACCATTTCAGTAGGGGTAGCTTCTGAATCAACCTTGATTTCATCGAGAGCCTTAGTCAGTGCTTCCCGATGAGCTTGCGAGCTAACCAATAGTTGCCATATGGTTAGATCAGCTCGGACCCTCTTCATTTGCTGGACCAGAGCCGTGTCCGGGCTAGGTTCTTCGAGGGTAGGTTCCGTCCTGGCAGGTTCAGTGACAGATATAGGAATGGAACGCCCACCTGCGGCGAGGTGATTGGTGGCTAAGGCTTTGAACTTAGCCTTTCGGACCTCCTCAAGGGTGATGAGGACAGCTTCCCCTTTGGTTAAGTATACATCGTCCTCGTCGTCGAACCATATCCCGTTGATTTGTGGGATATAGGGAGAGATGAGGTGAGAACAGTCCATTACCTCACCGGTGAAGATGGCATGGGCGCTGAACGGGTTTTCTTTGTTGCTCGGCTTGTCTCCGGGCAACGGGATTTTCCCGCTCTCGATAAGATCTTGGATCAGGTGTTTTAACCTCCAACACTTTTCAGTATCATGCCCGTTACCCCGGTGATACTAACAGTAGGCTTGGGCATTGTAAGTTTTGGGCCTCTTTTCTACTGGAGGTTCTGCAGTTGGGCCTATCGGCTGGATCAGGCCCTTTGAAGATAGCCTTTGTAAGGCGTAAGTATAGGTAGTCCCTATATCTATGAATACCCGATTTGGTGTATTCTTCTTAGATGAGGTGTCGAGCAGGTTTACCTCGTCAACGATGCTGCGAGTTGCAACCGCAGGTGTGGGCTTGATCGTAGATGAACTTGCCCCTTGATAGCCTTTGGTAGAGGCCTTAGTCAGGCTCTCTAGTCTCAGGTCATCCTCGATTCTCGTGCCCATTTCAGTAAGGACAGCGAAGTTTGGGATGATAGCATACCGGAGATGGACCCGATAGGATGGGAGTAGATTTTTGACGAAGGCTTCCACTAGGGCCTTCTCGCCGGGCTTGTCAACCAACTTCACACTCTCAGCCCTCCACCTTTGCAGATATTTTGTGAACCCTTCTTTGGGCTCTTGAGCCATTACCTCCAGAGTACGCATTGTAGTCTGGATTTCAGTGTTATCGGCGTAGTTCCAAGCAAATTCGGTCGCCACATCATCCCAAGTCTTGTATTTCTTGGGGTCGAGCCTGTAGAACCAGGCCCTGGGATGCTTTTCCAAAGAGGAAGGGAATAGGTGCTTGAACATGGCGGACTTTACCCCCTTGACTGCCATGAAGTCTTTGAAGGCCCGGATGTGATGGACCGGGTCTTCGGTACCCTCAAACATAGGAATTCCCGTCAAGTTGAGGTTGGCCGGTAGCTCGTTACTCAAAGGTGAATAAATGCGAGCATTTTCGGAGTGGATTGAATTGCTTGTTGATAAGTGAACTTGCTCCTCGAGCCTGCGAACAACACTGACCAATTCGGCTATGGGCCCAGTGGACTCAGCTCCTTTAACTGGGACCGTCTTCTCCACAGTGCTCAGGCGAGTGTCCAAAGTTGCTTGGTTAGCAAGGATGGAGGTCAGTTGAGTCTCGATTTTGGCTAGGGCATTTTTCAATTCTTCCATCTTGCGTTGATGTCGGGTTACGGCTGGCCTGTCTGTAAGAACACCGCATAATCAGAAACTAGCCCGAAATTCCGGAATAGAAAGTACATCCCGAACGAGACTAGAAGGGAAATGACTCGAGAAAGACACCTAGAATGAATCTCCATATGAGAATGGATCGAATTGAAATTTAGGTCTATGTGGAGTCGCCACCGAATTTTGTGGTTATTCGGAACCATCCGAGCCCACTCTATGTCGTAGTGGTCCGTATACAAAATACGGCCCATTTCCGATGTCAGAGTTTATTGGGCTCGTCCCTTTGCATTTGATACCAATACCGACATTATCGGATATTGTGTATTGAATGACTCTCGTGCGCCAACGGTTTCGAGCATCCGGAAACCGAGGTTCTGAGTAAGGGGTGAGGGTACGTGTTGGGAAGCCCACAAAGGACACCCAACCCCGCCCGCACATTAGCGGCCTCTACTAAGAATTCGAATGACTTACAATACGCGCGCTAGTTAAACGGGAAAATGCTTATGCAAACATTGTTTTCCTAGGCATGTGAATTGAATTGAAAGAGTTTCTAAGTCGATTTAATGCAATTAATTCTACGTCAAAGTGGAATTTAGCATGCGGGTTCATTTAGTAAAATAAACGAACAAAAATTAAATTGACAAAAGAAACAACAAACGCGTTAGTAACGATGTAACGATATTTAACGATTTATGCAAATATGAGATGAGATGAAAATATGCAAATATGACGATGCACGGTTTGAAAATATAGTATACACGTGATTAATTAGACACGTGTTGACCTAAATCGTAAAATACTATCGAATTTGAAAAGAAGGATGTACGACTCGTGTTTTGGTCGTTATGAGGTCACTCGATCGAGTGGTCGATAGACTCGATCGAGTAGACCCTGAAAAGAGGTTCCTGTTTCGCGTTTTAGACCATACTCGCCCGAGTTATTGACCAACTCGGTCGAGTACATAGCCACTCGACCGAGTCACTGTGAGACTCGATCGAGTGGGGGTCGTGAAAAACAATCTGATTCGGCTTTGGGGTGCCACTCGACCGAGTGGGCTAGGCACTCGGTCGAGTGCCCCCTGTATGAATTGTAATTCGCTTGCAAATTGAATTGATTTCGAAATTGCTTTTAGTTTTTAATAATTCGACAATTTTACCGAATCGGACATAAATATTGCACAATTCATGTTCGACTTGGCCTTTATATAATTCGCGAATTATGTTGAACCGAATATAAATATTGTTGAATTTATACTCGATGCTAATTCTGAATACTCGTTGTATCCCATATTCGATTATTTGAATCGATATGGAATATTAGAGTGAAGTAGAAAAAAAGATAAATTGATTTTAGTCGTTTTAAATTAATTATCGTGATATGAACAAATCGCGTTAATTAATTCATATGACTTGATTGTTAGACTCGATATCCAATTACGGAATTGGTATCGAATCTAAAATCGACGCTTTACTTGAATAAAAAGAAACTTGATTCCCTCGACTTCTCCGACATCGAAGTAAATCCCTAGGGATCGTGATGTCGGATCCGTGTCAACGGGTTTCGACCCTTATTGAAGTACGATGTTTGTTCTTTGAAAATCGATGCTATTACGTAACTTGAATGACAATAATGATACAAACGATATGAAAATTATTGTTGAAGTTAACCTATCTCAATAACCAAGTAATCGGGATATCGGAACAAGCGACCGTCAACGCTGTGTGCAGTACACTTGTATATTCGTGTTTCCTTATTCCGATATCACTCATACTCGACACAAATTGATAGGTATTTTAATGCTTTGATACTAGTACTATCGATATTAATGATGCGATAATAACGATAGAACGAAATAAATAAATAAAAATGCGACCCGTATAATGACGACATGACGCGAGAAGGAGGAAAAGAAGAGAAGAAACGGGGTTTTGACACCCTCAACCTACATGTTCTTGTCTCGGATTAGAACTCGTAACCGTGGCTTTGACACTAGAGTCTTCGAGGTGGATGAAGGTTAAGTTATGGTGGCTCGGGTTGGTTGATTCCTAAACTAGGTTTAGGGTTTTTGCTAGTGTATTGCTTAGGGTTTGCTTAGGGTGTATTAGGGTTGTAAAAGTGTGAAAAAGAGGTTGAATTTGGGGTGTAATAAGATGCTTCAAAAGATGTCTTGAAGTGTGTGCAAAGGGTTGTTTATATAGGAAAAGCTAGGGCTCCGGTTTAGGGTTACTCGACCGAGTAGGCAGCTGACTCGGTCGAGTGGCCTTGTGCGTCAGCCGTCGGGCTTGAATAAGGGCCCACTCGATCGAGTGGGTGGGTCACTCGATCGAGTGGCCCAGCTGGGTTGCGCGGGTCAGTCTTTTGGACCTTGACTTTGGATGCTTTATGGGTTTTGTGTTTGACTTGGACTTTTGATGGTTGTGGGTTTGTTTTGTATGTCTCGGAAACGACTTTGACCGGGATTGACCCAATCGCGACAAGTCGGTTTTAATTCCGGTGTCGGTTTTGGCCCAAATTAGTCTTGTTTGACTCGGAATGATCCACTGGGTCTGGATTCGAGGTTGGTTTTGTGAGATTTTTACTCTGTAAGTGTATTAGCCAACGATTAATGGATTTGAGCCTGTATCCGAGCGCACAGAAGCATGTTAGCGTCCGATCATCATCGGGTGTTTTTTGGGAAACTACCATAGACACCTGGCAGTCAAAATGCGGGTGTCTACAATGTCTAAGGAAGAATTATTATTAGTCTTATTTACAATATAAAATTTCATCACCTTGTTATAATTTCTTACTTTAAGTGTATAGTCTTAAGAACTTTTTTAGGACTCAAAAGATTTTTGTTTGGTGAAACTTTATAATTTTTCGAATGTGGGATAGTTTTACTTAAGTTTATAGTCTTAAACTCTTAATATATTTCTACGACTCAAAAGATTTTTGGTTAATATCTAAGAGTACATGATTATCTTATTTATAATATAAAGTTTCATCACCTTATTATAATTTTTTGATTAAGACTTAAAACTGTTATGAAATCATATTAGATGAATGTCCATTGGGCTTTTGACCCATATGTAAACTCCCTTATCATTGCTAATGTACTATATATATCCCTCTCAATGACATGAATAAGATAACTCTCTCACATATTTCTCTCTACTTTTCCATTCTCTCTCGTTTTATAACACGTTATCAGCACGAGACTCTAATTATTGAGGAGAAAACAATTGAGAGGAGTTCATTTTTTTTCTTTGGAGTTCATTATTTTCTTTTTCAATCCTTGCATCTCTTAAGCAAGGAACTCATTAATTTTTCTCTCAATCCTTGCATCTCTCAAGCAAGGAGTTCGTTATTTTCGTTATTTTTTTCAATCCTTGCATCTATCAAAGTAAGAAGTTCGTTATTTTTCTTGATTCTTGCATCTTTATAGCAAAGAAGACGTATTTTATTTCTCAGTCCTATATTAAGAAGTTAATTCATATCTTTTGTAGATACACATATGATCTATTATTACCCTATGACTATAAGGAGATCATAGTATATATATATGGAGTATTTTCAACGCATCTCCATATTTGTATCCCTGTGACAAAGAATTATATATATTAAAATAGTCATTTTAAAGATTGAGATATATACTTTAAAGCATAATAGTTAAGTTCCTACCATTCTAATATTTTGTTTGTCTCTTTGTCAATATATTTTAAACGAAAAATTGACAACTTTATTTTATTTCAACAATATAATTTAGATGTTAATTTGGATGATTATCTCAAATACATATTTCCTAAAGTCATAGATTTTGATATCAGAAATATTTAATTTCTATAATAATATATTCTCTACCTTATTATAGCTATGTAGTTATGGTAGTAAAATTTTCGTAATTATGGTAACAATCTTTCTATTTTGCTACATATTATATTGTATGAAATAGTGATGACCATCCTTAGGGTATTACAAATTCGTAGTGACATGATATACTTACTATTAGCAATTTAGAATGTTAAAATTTTCATAATTATGTTCATTATTTTTTAAGTTATATTTGTCACGCAAACTTGCATTTCATTGTAAGTTGTTTAGCGATGATTTAATGTGAGACTGTCTTCTATCATTTTAATGTGAGACAATCTTCTATCAAATTTTTTCGCCATTACAATGTGAGTAAGTCTTCTATCACATTAATGTGAAACGATATTTTATCGGTATAACGGGAGATGATTTCTGTAAATTTACGATCTTCGATCGCTATAAGTTCAGTCAAGTCTCCCATGAGTTTAATGTGAGATAATTTATTTATGGAGTAATCTTACTCATAATTATTCTCCAATTCTTTACTCGATTTGGAAGTCTAAAATATCTCACTTCACAACTCTTAAATATTCATCATTTGAGTAATTACTCAAACAGAATATATTGTTATATTTCCCAAAAAGATATTAATATATGACAGATCTTGCAAATTTACATGAGACACTAGAAGTGTATCATTTTGCGAGATGAATACAATGTTTGTGTCATATTGAGTAAGTTTAGCATTCAATAGTTTGGCATGCAATTGCTAATTATACATATTGAGATCAGCTAACTTCGCATATGCATTATTGCAATTAATTGCGAACAAATATTAACATTTGACGTGAACTGATTAAGCATATGTGATCAACAAGTGCTTAAAAGTATGGGTTTAAGAATTGTGAATTAAAATTGACTATGAATGATGATATTTGGAGATCCAATTGCACATTACTCGAGGTTGAATAAACATATTTTAAGTTCAATTCTACGAATTGATCAATATTGTTTTAAGTGGCTTGGACACCACATATCAAATACGAGTAATTTGTGTTATTAGATCATAATTCACAATTTGATCGTTATCATATGAATAAATTGATCTCTTAAATTTGGCATTTAGAATCAGCCATTAAAAGTCAATTATTTTATGAATCACGTACTCTCCGAAATATATCATAATCTTGCAAAAATACCTATCAATGAAATCTTATTTGCATATGATATGATAAACGCATTCTAAGGTGGTTAAGTAAATGATTGCAATCTATCTTGAATATTTTTTTTACCACCTTAGGGGGAGAAAGTGAATGACAAGTTGGTAAAACAAAAGAAGTTTTATCATATCAAATTACGCGTTATTTATCGCGTACAGTAATATATAAGTAGAATGACGATTCTACAAAATTACATCGATATGAAATGGCTACACATTTGTGCGCAATATCAAGTGGCCTATTGAATAATTATTTTATAAATCCGTACGACCGTCGACATATTTATTGGTATCAATGAGCTCATAATCCTGAAATTCATCAAATTTATTGATGATATTGAAAAGTATACAATACAGTTTGCATTTCGAGTCATCATGCTGATATATAGAAACTAAGTATATCATTTCATATTAGTTTTCTTATCACATCGTTGCATCATTTCATATTCATATAGTAAATTTAGTCGCATATTATATTCGTGCAAATTATTGATAATCTGACTATACTTTGAAATGTTGAAGTGATATTTGGATGAAGACGCAACAATCAAAGACTATCTTCATATTATCCGTATACCTATTTGAAGATCAATGATAAATTTTTAATTATCGAAGACATCTATGGAGTTTATCAAGTATGATGATTATTATTTCAAAGATCGAGATTCATCATCACATCATGGATAAAATTATTATTTTCCGAGTGATGTAACTATCAGGGGAAGTATGCACGCGTTGTACTCTTTTTTCTTATCTATGGTTTTGTCCCACCGGGTTTTCCATGGAAAAGTTTTGATGAGGCAGCATCATATGCGTGTTTGAGGAATAATGTGCTCTATTTTACACTAGTTTTTCCCACGGGTTTTTTTTTTTCGAGTGATGTTTTTATGAGACATATTATTCTGTAATGTACATTCAAGGAGGAGTGTTATGAAATCATATTAGGTGAATGTCCATTGGGCTTTTGACCCATATGTAAACTTCCTTATCATTGTTAATGTACTATATATATCCCTCACAATGACATGAATAAGATAACTCTCTCACATATTTCTCGCTCTATTTTCTCTCTACTTTTCCATTCTTTCTCGTTTTATAACAAAAACGTATTTTAATGAAATGAGGCAAAAAATAGTGACCGAATGGAATATAATTTTTTTGATGTGGGATAATTTACTTAAGTTTATAGCCTTAAGAGTGTTTTAACACTCAAAAGAGAGGGATATAATTTTTCGATGTTGGATAATTTACTTAAATTTATAGTCTTAAGAGTTTTTAAGACTCAAAAGATTTTGATTGATATCTAAGAACAAATAATTAGTCTTATTTTATAATATAGAAATCAATCACCTTATTATAATTTGTCGATGTGGGATAATTTAACTAAAATTTGTAGTCTTATTTATAATATAGAATCATCACCGTGGGATAATTTTAAGTTTGTAGTCTTATTAAAACTTTTTTAAACTACCTAGAATTACTTAAGTTGGTTGATGTCTAAGGAATTTTTTTATTAGTTTTATTTATAATATAAAATACCATCACTTATTATAATTTTTTTATTTAAGTGTTATAATTTTTTATTTAAGTGTATTGTCTTAACAACTTTTTTAAGACTCAAAAGATTTATGTTTGATGAAACTTTATAATTTTTCGAATGCGTGACAGGGGTAGTCGTATCCCTAATCAAAGATACCCTAAGGTCCACTAACTAATGTAGATAGTGAAGTAGGGGTCGAACCACCAGGAGACGGGACTCAATTACTTGTTCTAAGATCTAGACTAAAGATTACGGGTCACTGTTTTTCTGTTTGTTAAGTGGACTGACAACAACTGCTATAAAGTAAATCAATAATAAAAAGGTCTATGGTCTCAGGTTCACAATGAATATCAATCGGGTAAGGGAGTCAACTAACAGGTCAATAATCGAACTGTCTAAGGTGTAGGTCCGGTCGGTACTACTACAAACTTTAGAACTAAACTTAACCTGCGGTCGCTAGAATTAAGCTAGTCTACCCAAAATGTCGTGACCTAATTAGTCCTTAACCCGGTCGGCGAAATGTCCTAATTGTGATACTAACTAATTAACCCTGGCCAGTAATTAATCAATCAGAATTAAAACAACATTCAGGCGACAGTTCATATGATCAGAGACAAGTCAATTTTCTATAACCCAATTAACACCCATCGACCCTCTTAAACCCTAGATAAAAATTAGCTACTCATGATGATTGTTCTAAAACTAACAAAATATGAATTGCAATTAAACATGATGAATACGAATTAAATTAAACTACAAGACTGAAATCAGATAACTATGAAAACTAATAACGAACTAAGACAAGAATTAAACTAGAGAATTAAGACAAGAATTAAACTAGAGAATTGAAATAGAAATTGAAATTAGAATTAAAGATAATCAATACCAAACAATTGAGATCTAAAAGAAGAACGGAATTCGATGAACCTTGCGAAAGAAAACGAAAACGAACATAGTCTTCTATCCTAGCCAAAAAGTAACGTAATGTATGTTTTTTTCAAGTCAAAAGTATGTGTGACAATCCTCCTCCAACTGATTTAAAAGAGATCAGTTGGGCTTACAAAACAGGCCCATAATTCTAAATAAATGAAAATCCAATTCGCGGCCTGAGTGTAACGCACTCGATCGAGTACATGCGTGCACTCGATCGAGTGTATCCGTATCTGCAGTCTGGTTGAGCACGGAAATAGGCACTCGATCGAGTGCTTAGCACCACTCGATCGAGTGGGTGCTGCTGAGCTCGTGATTGAGCTATTCATTTGCTTCTCGGCTTTTTTCGTTTTCTTCCTCGTCCTTCGTCCTCGTCTCGGCATAGAAATCAACATTAAACATATAGTTATGGAGGAAGAAAAGCTCAAAAACGGTTGTCGGGGGACAATAAAATACGATATAAAATACGTTGATCAAACTCCCCCAAACCAAACCTTTGCTTGTCCTCAAGCAAACAACTAATATATACAAACGAGGACAAGTGATCTGAAACACGACTCAGAGCTGAATTACAATCATTCTCCTAAAATCGACTAAAACCGACGAGAAAACACGTAATGCTCAAGAATGCAACGAGATCAATAATCATGCCATAATCAAACAATTGCCTGCCAAACTTTCAATCTTGCAAGACCAATAATGTCGGGGTAACACGGGTAATCTATGTCAACCAAAATTTCTAACGACATTAATGAAAGCCTTTGATAGTACTACAACACTTAGGGTAACACTTTAAGCAATACTCTATGATCCCAAATATTCACGATGCATCCATCAAATAAGCATTAGGTAAGAATCCCAAAGTAATATTATCAGTTACACTTAGTTCGGTTCTAGGTTAGGTACTTGGTATCCATCAAATATGACAAACTCTTACTACTCCAAAATATATTCAACTCTAAGTACTCCCAAATAATCAAGGTAACCTATAACCCAAAGTTAAGTGTCTAAACTATCAACCTAATTCCATTAAGCAACAAATTGTCATTCAAATCAATCCACAAGAATTTCTTACTTGCTTAGAAAATAGGGTAGACTCACAATCCTCAAACCAGGTAACAAGGGTCTACTAAACCTCAAACATCTATAACCTTCCACGGGGTTCACTGGGACGGAATTCGGTCAAACCAAAGAATCTCAAGAGGGAAGATGGTAAAATAAAAAAATTAACCGAAGATTTATCTCAAGAATGAAGACGTGAATTTAAGAGAAGAATTGGAAAAGGCAGAAGCAGGAAGAAAAGAATCAAAGATTCAAGCTAATAAAGACCTAAACGAGAAGGGAAAGTTTGGACCTCTAAGGTTCGCGAGGGAACCAAAAGGATTACTCCATCTTCTTGTAGAGGAACGAGCACACAAGTCTTGGGTCGCTCCATCTAGACCTACTGCAACATCATGGAACATGAATCTAGCCTTGATCATCTAACTTGTAGCTTGAGCAAACTAAATCGGAGCTGAAAGGTCATATCGGCATCTTTCTTGGAGCACCAAGTTGTCCACTCGAGTTGACGGGCGTTGAGAGTTCTAAGCGGTGTCTTGTTCCGATCTAGAGCAGCATATCAACATCTCGTTCTTTCATCTTCTTCTCGACACAAAAGAAACAAATATTCAATGCTAGTCATTGAGTTACAAGAACAATTAATCATAACAGTTAAGTCCTTATTTTGTTTCTACCCATCTCTCACTAATATTTCTTTAATGTTCAAAACATTTACAAGTAATTTTCCTAGAATCAGGTGTAAGCGTCGGGAGCAACAATGCTCTGATACCAACTGTAATCCCCTAGAAAATCTAACGCAATACAGTGACGGAAACACTGTAGATTTGGGATTAAAACACACTGACAAACTATATCTTATTAAAAGAAATGGTAAGTCAATACAAAGGCCTCTTTTTACAAAAGGGCTAAAAAGAAATTCTCCAAACTGATTTATACAATTTCATAAATTGTGAATGAAGAAAGAGTAGGATCCACGCTACTCGCTAGCTCACACCCAAAACCCAGCAGCAAATACCTGTCATGTTATAAACATAACAGCCACGTCAGTGTGGAGTAACTCGGACGTTCTCCCAGCCATATTATCATATGGAAAAATAATAGTATTATTGTAACACCCCTAATTTTTATAAAATAAATTAAATTAAAGTTATACTCGTATTTTTATTTTTTACGATTTAACTCATAATTTTTAAAATTATTATAAAACGAATTTATCGTTTAATCGTTTCAAACTCCTAAAATTCTGTTTGACTCGGAAACTCTTCTTATATTTAAAACATATTTTTATTTCTATTTCGATTCATTTTATACTTTCAATTTAATTCATGTCGAAAGTACATTTCGACGATTTAAATTCTAAATTTTATTTATTTATTTATATTTTAGTTCGAATTTTCTATTTACGGCTCGAAGCTCATTTATTTAAAGTTTCGTCAAAAAATTTATTACCTTTTCTCGAGAAATCAATTTAATTTACTTCATCGAAAATTTATTATTTATCGGAAAATATTATTTCATCGACTAGTTATTTATTTCTATTAACTTCGTTTTCGTCTCGAGTACTTTATTTACTCATTTTATTTATCGGCCGATTATTTATTCATTTTTATTAACTCGATTTAATTTGATTTGTGGGTCAATCAACTATCGTATCGAAATTCGTCTCGATTCATTTTATTATGCTGATTCAGCCCCTCTTCTTTTTATTTTCCTCTACTCATTAATCCCACTTGTTTAATGATCTTTCAACTCCACACTAATTCATTCCCTTTGCCTTCCTAATTCATCCCACCGCTTCATCCTATTTATTTGACCTTCCCATTTAATTAATTTCATTCTCCTTTTCACCCTGGTCACCCTCTTCGGTTCTTCTTCTTTCTTCTCCGTTTTTTTGTTGTTTTGTCCGGCAACCTCTCCCTTCCCCTTCTTCTACTCTATCAACTCCATCAATTTCTTTCGTCTCCCTACTTCTGCCGCATCACGCCCCCCCTTTTTTCCTCTGTTTTGTACGTTTCCTGCTGCTGCCGCTGCGACGTATTAAAGCTGTGTTGTTGCCTGAGATCGCTGCATCCGTTTGCCGCTATCGTTACTCTGCTGTTGTTTTTAACGTGAGATTCTCTTCTCTTCTCTTCTCTTTTCCTTCTTGTTCTCCTCCCTCGTAATGTTGTTTCGCTTCCCTTCTTCCATTTTATTTCCGTCTTTGCGTCTCGTTCGCTGCTGCTACTGTTATTAGTTTGTTGCTGTCCGTTTCCCCTTCTTTCTGCTGCTGCGCTGTTGTCTTTGTTGTTTCTGTCGCATTGATGCTGTCCGCGTATGTTGTTGTTGCTCTATTTTTCTGGTACCCTCGTTTTCTCTCGCTTCTTCTTCTGCTGCTCGGTTTTGTTTCCATCCCGTTACTGTTGCTTTTGTTACCCCTGCCACTTCAACCTGTGTTATTATCGTCATTCATGTTCATCTCCTTCACTGGGGCCGTGTGTGCATTTCAGTTTTGCGTACAGATGTTGTGTCGTTGTTCTCTTATTGCTATCGTCATCCTTGATGCTATTGCAGGTGATGTTGTTGTTTGTTGGTGCATCTTCTGATGTGGTCTGTTTTGTTACGTTGTCGTTCCTTCGTGTTCTTCTTTCTTCTTCTTCATCTTTGATGTTGCTGCAGTCCTTGTTATTAGTGATGTTGCTGCAGTTGTCGTTTTTGGCATGTTCAGACCGATTCCTTTCTTCGTTCTATTACTTCCTCTTCTTCCTCCTATTTTCGTTCTCGTACATCTTACTGCTCCTACTGTCATTTCCTTGTTATGATGTTCGGGTCTTAATGCCGTCGCCTGTTTTGCTGCCGTCTCGATACTCTACTGCCCTTCTGTTCTACAGTTTTTTGTTCGGTATCGTGTGCCTGATTCTTCATTGTTTTGATCTTGTTCGTGTCCCGGTTTATTGTATTGTTCAGTTGGTGCTGTTGCGATTCTGTACGAGCGATGTCCCTCCAATTCATTACTCCGTTCTTGCTATTTTTTTCCATTCGTCTCCTAGTTTTCGGGATTTCGTGAGGACCAAGACGAGGACAAGCACGTGTTTGAGTCGGATGTCATCTAAGGTAACTTTAGGACGTTACTCGGTATTATATCGTATGTTTGAGTAGTAGTATGTAGTAAATATTTTAACTTCGTTTTTTCTACTTTTAGCTATTTATTATTTGCTAAAAATATTATTTTAAAACGTATGCCTTATAATTATTTTACAAGTTTTGGATATCGTTTTATAAATCATTAGTAATTTAATTATTTACGCTCGTTATAATATTTTGTTGGTTATCGTGACAATAGTAACTAAATAATAACGATTTCATATTTTCTTCATATTTCGTTAATTTATAATTTTAACTCAAAATCGTATTTTTATATTATAATCGAGATTTGTATACTTGTTTAATAAATTAATTAACGTTTTACGATTTATATTAATAAATGAGAAATAGTCGATTTTGTTTTAAATATTTTTAGTCGATACTATTTTCACTAATAATTTCCTATTTATTTCCGATTGACTATTTTTATTAAAATACCTATTATTTATTAATGAAAACTATTTGTTAAAAATAATTTGAAACCTTTGGAAGATTCATTTCATTTATAAAACTCTTTGACTAAATTAATTTTGATATCGTATTTCTTAAAACATCTATTTTCTAAAATTTATAGTTTTAACTTGATTTTCTAATTATTTATAAAATACTATATATTGACTTATTATATTTTATTTATATTTTGATTAACGAATTTAGAAATATATTAAAGTTACGATAACGACGATAATAATAAAATGTTAATTTTGTTAGAAATGGTATTTCTATACATTTCACTTATTTTAATACTGAAGTATTTTCTATAAGACTATTTCTATTTTAAGTAAGATTCTAAAATTAGTAAGTTTCTATTTATAGAAAGTTTCCCTTTTTACATAAAATGTTTATTCCTTTTTCCTCATATTATTTATAATGATTATATCTTTTGTATATGTATCGATAATGACTTGTTTTGGAGTTATGGAATAAGGACCGGTGTGAGGTTAGAGTAATATAATCTGGGGTTTACGGTTTTGCCATCAACTATAAGGCTAGTGTATCAGGAATCGGTACATTGGTTGTTGAACCGGGTGACAGGTATCCCGGGAGTTGTGTACATTTTGACCTTAAGCTTAGGCCTCGCAGTAAGTCGCCGTCATAAGTTGAACTGGGTGACAGGTAATCCCAGGAGGGGTGTACATTGTCTTAAACTAGGGCCACGCATTTATAAGTCGCCGCTCTATTATGGTTGAGTAGCCTAGTTAGAGACCGAAGTTTCATTTGTTTGAACTAAGTTCTCGAAGCTAGTTTTAGTATTCTCCTAGTGAAAGTCTAGCCGTCTACACTAAACTTATCCATAACGCCATTTTGAATATTTTTTTTACCGATACATTTTTGATTTGCAGGTTGACAAATATTCGAAGTTTTCTTTTGAAAACTTATTCTGATTTTATTGTTCCAATATTTTAAGTTTTCGGTGAAAACTTATTTTCATTATATCGTTTTAATGTTTTCTGTTTTTAAATATTTTGATATAATAATACTATTATTTTTCCATATGATATATTATGGCTGGGAGAACGTCCGAGTTACTCCCCACTGACGTGGCTGTTATGTTTATAACATGACAGGTATTTGCTGCTGGGTTTTGGGTGTGAGCTAGCGAGTAGCATGAATCCTACTCTCTCTATTCATGTAATTTATGGTTTTGTATAACCCGTTTGGAGGATTTTTTTTATTTAGCCCTTTTGTAAAAAGTGGCCTTTGTGTTGACTTACCATTTCTTTTAATAAGATATAGTTTGTCAGTGTGTTTTAATCCCAACTCTACAGTGTTTCCGCCACTGAATTGCGTTAGAATTTCTAGGAGATTACAATTATTATATCAAAATACTTAAAATGAGAAAACATTAAAAACGATATAATAAAATAAGTTCTCGAAGAAAACTTTAAACATTTGACATCCTGCAAATCAAACCAATCGATAATAATAATCATATTAAAAAATGGCGTTATGGAAATTCGATCAGTGTGCACAAGGCTATACTTTCACTAGGATAATACTGGAAACTAGTTTCGAGAACTGTAGACTTAACTCATAACAGAATCCAGTCTCTAACTAGGCAACTCAACTATAACAGGACTGCGTGCAGCGAGGTCCTGGTTTAAGTAGTGCATACCCCTCCTAGACAACAAATATGTCTAGTTCAGCTGACGACGACTAACACGATGCGATATCTAGCTTAAGGTCAAAACTTACACTCTCTTGGGCGAAACTATGCCCAGTTCAACGAACAAATGTGCCCCATATAAGCACACCGGCTTTATAGCTGATGGCAAAAACGTACATCCCAGACTATATTACTCTAACCCCACACTTGTCTTTATTCCATAACTCCAAAACAGCCATTATTGATATTCAAAAATAAATATAATCAATATAAATAATATGGGGATAAACGGAATAAACATTTTATATAAAAAGGGAAACTTTCTATAAATAGAAACTTACTAATTTTAGAAACTTACTTAAAAATAGTCTTATAGAAAATACGTAAGATATTAAAATTAGTGAAATGTATAAAAATAGCATTTCTGACGAAATTAACATTTCATTATTATTGTCGTTATCGTAACTTTAATATATTTCTAAACTCGTTACTCGAAATATGAATAAAATATAATGAGTCAATATATAGTCTCTTATAAATAATTAGGAAATCGAGTTAAAATTATAAATTTTAGAAAAGAATGTTTTAAGAAAAACGATATCAAAATTAATTGAGTCAACGAGTTTTATAAATGAAATGAGGTTTACGAAGATTTCAAATTATTTTTAACAAATTATTTTTATTAATAAATAATACGGATTTTAATAAAAATAGTCAATCGGAAACAAATAGGAAATTATTAGTGAAAATAGTCTCGACTAAAAATATTTTTAAAACTAAATCGACTATTTTCTCATTTATTAGTATAATTCGTAAAACGAAAATTAATTTATTATACAAATCTCGATTATTGTATTAAAATACGATTTTAAGTTAAAAATTAGAAATTAACGAAATATGACAAAAATATGAAATCGATATTATTTAGTTACTAGTGTCACGATAACCAACAAAATATTATAACGATTGTAAATAATTAAATTACTAATGATTTATAAAACGATATCGAAAACTTGTAAAATATTTATAAAGCACCCGATTTAAAAGAATATTTTTAGCAAATAATAAATAGCTAAAATTAGAAAAACCGAAGTTAAAAATATTTACTACATACTACTACTCAAACATACGATATAAAATCGAGTAACGTCCTAAAGTTACCTTAAGGTGAAAATCCAAAACGATCGCGTACATGTCCTCGTCGGGGTCCTCGCGAAATCGTAATGGATAAAGGGATGAAATAGGGTTCGAAACAATGAACGGAAAAAGGACGACAAGGGCCTGCCCAAAACTGGTCAGCAGTACGAATAAGAGCAACAGCAACAACAACGACTCCGTTGTCAGTATAGCAGCAACAACAACGACTCCGTTGTCAGTACAGCAGCAGAATATCGCCCCTAACACCAGTACATTAGGCAACAAAGAAAACAGGACAAGGTAAGAAATAGGAAGAAAATAGAGGAGACGTGCCGATCAGAGAAAAGATGCAAGAATAGAGCAGATAGAGCGAGGAGGGAACGATGAATGAACGATGTTTACGGGCTGAAAAGACGTGAATCAGGAACATGATGAAGAGCAGCGAAAATACGAACAAGAAGAAACAACAAGATCGGAAGAGGGCAAAAGCAGACGAGAACAGTAGCATAACTAACAGCAACGACAACGAGACGACGAAAACCAAGGATAACAAGGTAGCAACAGTTACGAAGCGACAACAAACAACAACACACGAGCCAATAATAACAATGGACTCTAGGAGGAAGAACATAACAATGCCTATGAGCAGCAGTCCAACAAGAATAGTAGTAGTATCGTACAGCAGCAGTAACGAACCGACGAAGAAGCATAAGAACGAGACAACAACGTGACCACAAAAAACGACAGTATCGAGATCCAACTAAACAAGGATGAAGGTGGGAAAAACGACATCAATATCCTGAGCAGGACACCAAAGCAACAAAAACAAAAAGAAAGAAGAAAACAAAGAAGAACAAATGCAGCAGCAGACGACAAAGAAAAAAAACAGCAGCATCGGCGCAGGATAGAAACATCGATCAAACAGCAGAGGAAAAATAACGAAAGGAGAAGCAACAAGAACGAAAAGAGGAGCAACAGAGCAAAAAGAGGAGAAGAATGAAGAGCAGTAACACAGAATGACGCCTACACAAGACAAACAAGAACTGCCGTACCAACATAAAAATGGAGAGGAAAAGAAGAAGGACAAGAAGAATAAGGAATCAGTGGGGACGAAGCTTACCTCTCGCCGAGTCAGGGAGCAAAACAAAGCAGTAGAAAAAAAAGATGAACAAAGATTGAAAAGATGGAGAGGATGAAATGGGATGAATTAGAGGGTGCGAAGGTGAAGACGAAAGGGAGGTAGGCAGGGGAAGTGAATGTGAGATGAAGGAGTGCAATTGAAGCGGTGGAGAAAGAATAAAAACAAGGGGAGTGTACGTACGTAAGTGGGTCAAAAGAACCAAAAGTATTAATTAAATGAATTCGATAGGGGACGAATTCCGTACGATAAGTTGACTAACCCAAGAATCGAATTAAAACAAATTAATATAAGTAATAAATAATCGGGCCGACAGATAAAATGAGTGAATAAAATATTCAAGACAAAAACGAAGCTTATAGAAATAAATAAGTAGACGATGAAATGATATTTCCCGATAAATAATAAATCTTCGATAAAGTGAATTAAATTGATTTCTCGAGGAAAGGAAATAAATATTTTTGACGAAATTTAAAAGTAATGAGCTTCGAGTCAAAAAATAGAAAATTCGAGCTTAATATAAATAAATAAATAAAAAGAATTTAGAATTTAAATCGTCGAAGTAGACTTTCGATAAGAATTAAATTAAATGTATGAAATGAATCGAAACCGAAATAAAAATACGTTTTAAATATAAGAAGAGTTTCTGAGTCTAATAGAATTTTAGGAGTTTGAATCGATTAAACGATAAATTCGTTTTATAATTTTAAGAATTACGAGTTAAATCGTAAAAATAAAAATACGAACATAATTTTAATTTAATTTATTTTATAAAATCAGGGGTGTTACACCATTATTCTTGTTACGATTATTTATTTTATTCACACATTAATTTACATCGTCTTCCCTGCGGATTTGACACCCGAGTTACCTCTACTATATTGTTAAAGGTAATAGGACCTAATTATTTATATTTGGGAGCATACGACCTAGGCTCACCAGCGCCTAGGCAAGAATGGGAATGTGGCCGAGGACGGAGTGAAAACCCAAATGGGCGCTCCGGGTAAAAAGAAAAATCAAGTTGCGTGCAACGAGAGTAGTGTGAGTTTGAAAAAAAAACTAGAGTGAAATTCCGCAAGGGCGGACACTCTAGGCAAAATGAGGGATTTAGGAAAAAAAATTCACATTTACTTTCTCCATTCTTGGTGTTGGTGTCATAAGAATAGGGGTGAGCAAAACCGGATATCCGATCCGGTTTTGTAAACCGTATCGGATATCTGGTTTTAAAAATCAAAAAATTCCCGATCCGTATCCGATCCGGTTTTTTCCGGATATCCGGTTTTTTCGGATATCCGGTTTTCGGATATCCGGTATCCGGTTTTATATTTTTCTTCTATTTTTCTTTTTTCTAAAACAATTTTTTTCATTTTAATTAAGAGTAATTAATTGATTTTTAAGCAACGTTACGTTTTATATAAATTGATATAATAAAATATATTAAAAAAAACCTCAAAAAAATGGTATATATGTCTTACGGTACAATTATTCTAACAAAATATTACGTTTCAATACATAATATCATAAATTTACTAATAGTTTTGTTTTTTACCTTTGAAAATAATTGGTGGGTTTTGAATTCTTTATTGTATAATTCATATTAGGATTATATTTTTCATATTTTTTATTGTTTTTAAAAAACCGGATCGGAAACCGGATATCCGGTTTCTATTTTCCCCGATACGTATCCGCTACGGTTTTAAGGAAAACCGTATCGTATATCCGGTTATTCGTATCGGATATACGGAAATTCGTATAATTGAAAGCGTATACCGTATCGTATACGTATAATAAAACCGTATCGTATATTTTTGCTCACCCCTACATAAGAAGGGTGACATAGAAGGTCGGTCGGGTAGGATAATTGGTTAAGGTGAGAAGAATCGTGGTGCGTTGTAGTCTTAGCACTAAATATTATGCGATGAGAGTGTTGTTTTGTTTTGTATTGAGGTGTTAGAGGCGTTAGGTCGATCACATGTTTGGGTTGTGGAGAATAGTGGTATATATCTTTTACCATTTGTGTCATTTGTAGCACATGTGATCTTGTTTAGGAATTGGAGAAATAAGGGACGTAGTGTCATTTTCCGATGATTTTGGGTGTTGTTTTGTGGTCACAATCTTTGTTTGTTGTAGAGAATTTTCATGTTATTGTGACCTTGTGCATAACCTTAGGATGATACAAGGAGGGTGATTGAAGAGATGAGTTTATTGTTTGATGTCGAGCTTCCCATATTTCTTTTGCAAGATCCTGTGTTTTATTGTTGATGTTTCCGAGTTTTGTGTGGGGAACTTGATCTAGCGTGTTTTGTATGTGTTTATGACGGAGATTTAAGCTAGATTCGATGATGAAAGGTGTAGATTTAGAGTGGAAATCGTCTAATTGGTTTTATCCAAGAAATTGTGCTTTATTGAAGAAAAGACGGTTTTTAGAGCTCTAATTCCTTTATGTGTGATTTGGGCTCGAGACAGAGAGTACGAAGAACAAGCCCAACTAAACCCGAGTGAAATATCAAAGCGTAGCTCAGGGATTGAAGACGGAACTGCCTCGAGTTCCCACTACAACAAATTGGCACTTGCGCCACGAATTATGCCACTGGAATTTTCTATTTGTGGCTAAATTTTACCTAGCCACGGGAAAATTTTGATTCGCTAGTTGGGAAAAAAAATATGCCACGGGAACATTTTTTCCCGTGGCAAAAATTTTCTTGCGCCACGAATTTTATTAAAGTCGTGGCCAATAATCACTCTTGCCACGAAAGATGCCACACCCATGACAAAAATATGTTTAGCCACGAATTTGTTCAGTGGCAAATATTATTTAGCCACGACATAATTTACTTCCGTGGCGAAATTAATTTTTAGCCACAGATTTAATAAATGCATGTGGCTAATGGTTCTCCAAACTTTAATCAAATTAATTTCAACTTAAGCCGAGTGTCAAATATTGATCTTAAAAAATTCATTAAAATTCAAAGTTAAAGATAATATGAAAAAAAATATTAACTTTGAAAATATTTTATTAATAAAAAATTGGTATTATTATATTTAGTTTTAAGAAAAAAAATTGATTTTTTTGTAAAATTAAATACAAGAAAACTTTGGTTGTCTAATTTGTTGATTTTTTACTAATCATCATTTTTGAAGTAATAGATTTCTTTTAATTTGACAATATGTTTTATTAAAATACTGTAATCTTAAGTATGACTTTTGAAAAACAACTAACATTTACATAGTGTTATATATGCTAGCTAAAATGTGGCGTACATAGCATATGAAGTAAAAGAAGCATGCGATTGATCATCCATCATTGAGACGTTTAATATTATTTAAGATTCTTTCATTTTGACCGCTTAATTAATTAATTTTTTCACATGTAATACACTTCTTTTTAAGACAAAAAAACTTAAAAAAGAAAGTGACTGAGAATGATTTTTTTTCCAAATTATTGATTCTCTTACAATATTTTCATTGTGAAAAAAATTGCTTTATTAAATTCGTATTTAAGAATTCTAATCAGTCTATATATTTTTATGGAATTAACTTTGACTGTGAAAACAATAATTATTTTTGTAATTTAAATGTCTTTCAAGTTGTTTGGTTTGGAAGAAAGATTAATGTATTAGAAAGTTGTGCCTAAGTTCAAAAACAAGTCAAAATAATTTTTCAAAATAAGAGAGGTATAAATAAGAAAATCAAATAATTAACAAATACAAGTAAGAAAATATAATAATTAAGGACTAATAGTGAGAAAATCTAAAATTAATTTATCGGCAACTTTTTAATTCAATAACTGTTCTGTAATATTATTTGGAAGATATTTTAAAAAATGAATTTAAAATAAAATTTACTTATTGAAAAATAAAACTCTGGTAAAACTTGAAGTAGGCAAGAGAAAACTCAATGAGGATAAAAAAATGATGAAATAAAATAATGACCGATAACGAAAAGAAAAAAACATATCGAAAGAACTAGCAATAAAAGAACGTGGAAAATAGAAACTAAAATAGAAATATCGATAAATTAATGAAATCGTGAGTCCGAAAATCAACTTCAGAACTCTTTTTTTCCGGAATAATAATTTTTTAGTCATAATATGTAAATCATTGGGAAAAGAAATTAATTACTCAAAAGTAAATGTAGTTTGTGAAGAAAAACATCACTTTAAAAGAATTCAAACCAATGATTATGTCAATAAAGTTCAATTTCATTTCTGGTAGCTGGCCATAAGAACTCCACAGTTAAGCGTGCTTGAGTGAGAGTAGCATTAAGATGGATGACCTCCTGGGAAGGCCCTTCGATGCGTATGGTGAATTAAATAATATTGGAATAACTCAGCAATAAAGCTAATAATCGTTCCAGATGTGACTACTATAGGGGTAGAGAATTCTTACGGTTATTAATTTATTTAATTTGTTATATATTTTGTCACCGGAATAAATGTTTTGCTACAAACATAATTAGCCACGGGACAATCCGTGGCAAAAAATTAATTCTAGCCACGGGAGACTCCGTGGCAATAAAATCAATACTTGCCACGTTTTTTTTTTCTCGTGGCTATTTGTTTGCCACGGCCACTTGCGCCACGGATGGTCTTTCCGTGGCGAAGTACTTTAGCCACGAAAATTTAGCACTTTTGCCACGAATTCAACCGTGGCCCAAGTGCTCATTTGTAGTAGTGTCCATGTCAGCTTAATTATTATTTATTATTATATTATTATTAAAGTTAGGAAATTACTTGACTTTCCTATTATTATTATTATTAGACTACATATTATTAGATGAAGACTATCATATTCATCATCAATTACATTACTTTCATTAGAAGAGAAGAGAAGGAAAAAAACCTAAGCATGTGTAACTAATCTTTCTTCTCGCATCAAGGATTTGAAGCTACTAGTTAATTGATTGTGAAACTTTTCTTAATCTCTATTTAATTACTTAATTATTGTTTATTTCTTATGTAAATTTTATGATTTTTGTTTGTTTAATCTTTTTAGCCAATTTATTATTTCAATCTTCAATCTATTGCAATTCTTTGTGTTTGAATCCGTAATTGTTCAATTCATTAGATAAAGTTGCAACCTTTAAACCTGATTATTTGTATGCGTTTAATCGTAATTTGAGTAAAGGGAGGAATTAACATATAATTCGAACAAATAACCGCGTGTGTTAAAGGTCGTTATTTCTATTGATTTGTTCAAATCGTTCATGCTGTTATTGAATTAAATCTAGACGCGTGGATTAGGTTGTTAAATAATTAGGTTGCTTAGTATCGCGTTTCGACCTAAGTAATATTATCTACGAAACAATTGGAACTTTCAGTTTCACAATAGAATACTCAAAGATTAAATAAAGGTTAGTAGTCGATGATCAATTGTTTAGCTAGTTAGTAGAGTTTCTTTGAGTCGAATTTCTTAATCATCTGATTTCATCATTATTAGTTATTTTACTTTCGTTAATTTAGTTATTGGTCTATTCAATCACAAAACCCCCGTTATTCTTGTTACGTTTATTTATTTTATTCACACATTAATTTACATCGCCTTCCCTGCGGATTCGACACCCGACTTACCTCTACTATATTGTTAAAGGTAATAGGACTTAAGTATTTATCGTTGGGAGCATACAACCTAGGCTCACCAGCGCCTAGGCAAGAATAGGAATGTGGCCGAGGACGGAGTGAAAACCCGAAAGGGCGCTTCGGGTCAAAAGAAAATTCAAGTTGCCTGCCACGAGAGTAGTGTGAGTTTGAAAAAAAAAAACTAGAGTGAAATTCCGCAAGGGCGGACGCTCTAGGCAAAATGAGGGATTTAGGAAAAAAAGTTCACTTTTACTTTCTCCATTCTTGGTGTTGGTGTCATAAGAAGGGTGACATAGAAGGTCGGTCGGGTAGGATAACTGGTTAAGGTGAGAAGAATCGCGGTGCGGTGTAGTCGTAGCACTAAATATTATGGGATGGGGTTGTTGTTTTGTTTTGTATTGAGGTGTTAGAGGCGTTAGGTCGATCACATGTGTGGGTTGTGGAGAATAGTAGTATATATATTTTACCATTGGTGTCATTTGTAGGACATGTGATCTTGTTTAGGAATCGGAGAATTAAGGGGCGTATTGTCATTTTCCGATGATTTTGGGTGTTGTTTTGTGGTCACAACCTTTGGTTGTTGTAGACAATTTTCATGTTATTGTGACCTTGTGCTTAACCTTAGGATGATACAATGAGGGTGGTTGAAGAGATGAGTTTATTGTTTGATGTCGAGCTTCCCATATTTGTTTTGCAAGATCCTGTGTTTTATTGTTGATGGAGTTTTGCTCGGGACGAGCAGAGGTCTAAGTGTGGGGAACTTGATCTAGCGTGTTTTGTATATGTTTATGACGGAGATTTAAGCTAGATTCGATGATGAAAGTGTAGATTTAGAGAGGAAATTGTCTAATTGGTTTTATCCAAGAAATTGTGTTTTATTGAAGAAAAGACGGTTTTTAGAGCTCTAATTCCTTTATGTGTGATTTGGGCTCGAGATGGAGAGTACGAAGAACAAGCCCAACTAAACCCGAGTGAAATATCAAAGTGTAGCTCGGGGATTGAAGACAGAACTGCCTCGAGCTCCATGTCAGCTTAATTATTATTTATTATTATATTATTATTAGAGTAAGGAAATTACTAGACTTTCCTATTATTATTGGAGTTCATATTATTAGATGAAGACTATCATATTCATCAATTACATTACTTTCATTAGAGAAGGAAAAAAAATCCTAAGCATGTGTAACAAATATTTCTTATCGCATCAAGGATTTGAAGCTACTAGTTAATTGATTGTGAGACTTTTCTTAATATCTATTTAATTACTTAAGTATTGTTTATTTCTTATGTTAATTTTATGATTGTTGTTTGTTTAATCTTTTTGGCCAATTTATTATTTCAATCTTCAATCTATTGCAATTCTTTGTGTTTGAATCCGTAATTGTTCAATTCATTAGATAAAGTTGCAACATTTAAACCTGATTATTTGTATGCGTTTAATCGTAATTTGGGTAAAGGGGGGAATAAACATATAATTCGAACAAATAACCGCGTGTGTTAAAGGTCGTTATTTCTATTGATTTGTTCATATCGTTCAAGCTGTTATTGAATTAAATCTAGACGCGTGGATTAGGTTGTTAAATAATTAGGTTGCCTAGTATTGCGTTTCGACCTAAGTAATATTATCTACGGAACAATTGGAACTTTCAGTTTCACAATAGAATACTCAAGAATTAAATATAGGTTAGTAGTCGATGATCAATTGTTTAGCTAGTTAGTAGAGTTTCTTTGAGTCGAGTTTCTTAATCATCTGATTTCATCATTATTAGTTATTTTACTTTCGTTAATTTAGTTATTGGTCTATTCAATCACAAAACCCCCATTATTCTTGTTACGTTTATTTATTTTATTCACACATTAATTTACATCGCCTTCCCTGCGGATTCGACACCCGACTTACCTCTACTATATTGTTAAAGGTAATAGGACTTACGTATTTATCGTTGGGAGTATACAACCTAGGCACACCAGCGCCTAGGCAAGAATAGGAATGTGGCCGAGGACGGAGTGAAAACCCGAAAGGGTGCTTCGGGTAAAAAAGAAAAATCAAGTTGCCTGCCACGAGAGTAGTGTGAGTTTGAAAAAAAAAACTAGAGTGAAATTCCGCAAAGGCGGACGCTCTAGGCAAAATGAGGGATTTAGGGAAAAAAGTTCACTTTTACTTTCTCCATTCTTGGTGTTGGTGTCATTAGAAAGGTGACATAGAAGGTCGGTCGGGTAGGATAATTGGTTAAGGTGAGAAGAATCGCTGTGCGGTGTAGTCGTAGCACTAAATATTATACGATGGGGGTGTTGTTTTGTTTTGTATTGAGGTGTTTGAGGCGTTAGGTCGATCACATGTGTGGGTTGTAGAGAATAGTGGTATATATCTTTTACCATTGGTGTCATTTGTAGCACATGTGATCTTGTTTAGGAATCGGAGAAATAAGGGACGTAGTGTCATTTTCCGATGATTTTGGGTGTTTTTTTGTGGTCACAATCTTTGGTTGTTGTAGACAATTTTCATGTTATTGTGACCTTGTGCTTAACCTTAGGATGATACAAGGAGGGTGGTTGAAGAAATGAGTTTATTGTTTGATGTCAAGCTTCCCATATTTCTTTTGCAAGATCCTGTGTTTTATTGTTGATGGAGTTTTGCTCGGAACGAGCAGAGGTCTAACTGTGGGGAACTTGATCTAGCGTGTTTTGTATGTGTTTATGACGGAGATTTAAGCTAGATTCGAAGATGAAAAGTGTAGATTTAGAGAGGAAATCGTCTAATTGGTTTTATCCAAGAAATTGTGTTTTATTGAAGAAAAGACGGTTTTTAGAGCTCTAATTCCTTTATGTGTGATTTGGGCTCGAGATGGAGAGTACGAAGAACAATCCCAACTAAACCCGAGTGAAATATCAAAGTGTAGCTCGGGGATTGAAGACAGAACTGCCTCGAGTTCCATGTCAGCTTAATTATTATTTATTATTATTAGAGTTAGGAAATTACTAGACTTTCCTATTATTATTATTAGAGTTCATATTATTAGATGAAGACTATCATATTCATCATCAATTACATTACTTTCATTAGAAGAGAAGAGAAGGAAAAAAATCTTAAGCATGTGTAACTAATCTTTCTTCTCACATCAAGGATTTGAAGCTACTAGTTAATTGATTGTGAGACTTTTCTTAATCTCTATTTAATTACTTAATTATTGTTTATTTCTTATGTTAATTTTATGATTGTTGTTTGTTTAATCTTTTTGGCCAATTTATTATTTCAATCTTCAATCTATTGCAATTCTTTGTGTTTGAATCCGTAATTGTTCAATTTATTGGATAAAGTTGAAACCTTTAAACCTGATTATTTGTATGCGTTTAATCGTAATTTGGGTAAAGGGAGGAATAAACATATAATTCGAACAAATAACCGCGTGTGTTAAAGGTCGTTATTATTTCTATTGATTTGTTCATATTGTTCATGCTGTTATTGAATTAAATCTACACGCGTGGATTAGGTTGTTAAATAATTAGGTTGCTTAGTATCGCGTTTCGACCTAAGTAATATTATCTACGAAACAATTGGAACTTTCAGTTTCACAATAGAATACTCAATGATTAAATAAAGGTTAGTAGTCGATGATCAATTGTTTAGCTAGTTAGTAGAGTTTCTTTGAGTCGAGTTTCTTAATCATCTGATTTCATCATTATTAGTTATTTTACTTTCGATAATTTTGTTATTAGTCTAATCAATCACAAAACCCCCATTATTCTTGTTACGTTTATTTATTTTATTCACACATTAATTTACATCGCCTTCCCTGCGGATTCGACACCCGACTTACCACTACTATATTGTTAAAGGTAATAGGACTTAATTATTTATCTTTGGGAGTATACAACCTAGGCTCACCAGCGCCTAGGCAAGAATAGGAATGTGGCCGAGGACGGAGTGAAAACCCGAAAGGGCGCTTCGGGTAAAAAGAAAAATCAAGTTGCCAGCCACGAGAGTAGTGTGAGTTTGAAAAAAAAATAGAGTGAAATTCCGCAAGGGCGGACGCTCTAGGCAAAATGAGGGATTTAGGGAAAAAAATCACGTTTAATTTTTCCATTCTTGGTGTTGGTGTCATAAGAAGGGTGACATAGAAGGTCGGTCGGGTAGGATAATTGGTTAAGGTGAGAAGAATCGCGGTGCGGTGTAGTCGTAGCACTAAATATTATGCGATGGGGGTGTTGTTTTGTTTTGTATTGAGGTGTTTGAGGCGTTAGGTCGATCACATGTGTGGGTTGTGGAGAATAGTGGTTTATATCTTTTACCATTGGTGTCATTTGTAGCACATGTGATCTTGTTTAGGAATCGGAGAAATAAGGGACGTAGTGTCATTTTCCGATGATTTTGGGTGTTTTTTTTGTGGTCACAATCTTTGGTTGTTGTAGACAATTTTCATGTTATTGTGACCTTGTGCTTAACCTTAGGATGATACAAGGAGGGTGGTTGAAGAAATGAGTTTATTGTTTGATGTCAAGCTTCCCATATTTCTTTTGCAAGATCCTGTGTTTTATTGTTGATGGAGTTTTGCTCGGAACGAGCAGAGGTCTAACTGTGGGGAACTTGATCTAGCGTGTTTTGTATGTGTTTATGACGGAGATTTAAGCTAGATTCGAAGATGAAAAGTGTAGATTTAGAGAGGAAATCGTC
Source organism: Agrostemma githago (assembly GCA_958450325.1). Lineage (NCBI taxonomy): Eukaryota > Viridiplantae > Streptophyta > Magnoliopsida > Caryophyllales > Caryophyllaceae > Agrostemma > Agrostemma githago. The sequence continues at coordinate 26,078,446 of OY288248.1, read as the reverse complement.
TAATTGGTTTTATCCAAGAAATTGTGTTTTATTGAAGAAAAGACGGTTTTTAGAGCTCTAATTCCTTTATGTGTGATTTGGGCTCGAGATGGAGAGTACGAAGAACAATCCCAACTAAACCCGAGTGAAATATCAAAGTGTAGCTCGGGGATTGAAGACAGAACTGCCTCGAGTTCCATGTCAGCTTAATTATTATTTATTATTATTAGAGTTAGGAAATTACTAGACTTTCCTATTATTATTATTAGAGTTCATATTATTAGATGAAGACTATCATATTCATCATCAATTACATTACTTTCATTAGAAGAGAAGAGAAGGAAAAAAATCTTAAGCATGTGTAACTAATCTTTCTTCTCACATCAAGGATTTGAAGCTACTAGTTAATTGATTGTGAGACTTTTCGTAATCTCTATTTAATTACTTAATTATTGTTTATTTCTTATGTTAATTTTATGATTGTTGTTTGTTTAATCTTTTTGGCCAATTTATTATTTCAATCTTCAATCTATTGCAATTCTTTGTGTTTGAATCCGTAATTGTTCAATTTATTGGATAAAGTTGAAACCTTTAAACCTGATTATTTGTATGCGTTTAATCGTAATTTGGGTAAAGGGAGGAATAAACATATAATTCGAACAAATAACCGCGTGTGTTAAAGGTCGTTATTATTTCTATTGATTTGTTCATATTGTTCATGCTGTTATTGAATTAAATCTAGACGCGTGGATTAGGTTGTTAAATAATTAGGTTGGTTAGTATCGCGTTTCGACCTAAGTAATATTATCTACGGAACAATTGGAACTTTCAGTTTCACAATAGAATACTCAATGATTAAATAAAGGTTAGTAGTCAATGATCAATTGTTTAGCTAGTTAGTAGAGTTTCTTTGAGTCGAGTTTCTTAATCATCTGATTTCATCATTATTAGTTATTTTACTTTCGATAATTTTGTTATTAGTCTAATCAATCACAAAACCCCCATTATTCTTGTTACGTTTATTTATTTTATTCACACATTAATTTACATCGCCTTCCCTGCGGATTCGACACCCGACTTACCTCTACTATATTGTTAAAGGTAATAGGACTTAATTATTTATCTTTGGGAGTATACAACCTAGGCTCACCAGCGCCTAGGCAAGAATAGGAATGTGGCCGAGGACGGAGTGAAAACCCGAAAGGGCGCTTCGGGTAAAAAGAAAAATCAAGTTGCTAGCCACGAGAGTAGTGTGAGTTTGAAAAAAAAATAGAGTGAAATTCCGCAAGGGCGGACGCTCTAGGCAAAATGAGGGATTTAGGGAAAAAAATCACGTTTAATTTCTCCATTCTTGGTGTTGGTGTCATAAGAAGGGTGACATAGAAGGTCGGTCGGGTAGGATAATTGGTTAAGGTGAGAAGAATCGCGGTGCGGTGTAGTCGTAGCACTAAATATTATGCGATGGGGGTGTTGTTTTGTTTTGTATTGAGGTGTTTGAGGCGTTAGGTCGATCACATGTGTGGGTTGTGGAGAATAGTGGTTTATATCTTTTACCATTGGTGTCATTTGTAGCACATGTGATCTTGTTTAGGAATCAGAGAAATAAGGGACGTAGTGTCATTTTCCGATGATTTTGGGTGTTTTTTTGTGGTCACAATCTTTGGTTGTTGTAGACAATTTTCATGTTATTGTGACCTTGTGCTTAACCTTAGGATGATACAAGGAGGGTGGTTGAAGAAATGAGTTTATTGTTTGATGTCAAGCTTCCCATATTTCTTTTGCAAGATCCTGTGTTTTATTGTTGATGGAGTTTTGCTCGGAACGAGCAGAGGTCTAACTGTGGGGAACTTGATCTAGCTTGTTTTGTATGTGTTTATGACGGAGATTTAAGCTAGATTCGAAGATGAAAAGTGTAGATTTAGAGAGGAAATCGTCTAATTGGTTTTATCCAAGAAATTGTGTTTTATTGAAGAAAAGACGGTTTTTAGAGCTCTAATTCCTTTATGTGTGATTTGGGCTCGAGATGGAGAGTACGAAGAACAATCCCAACTAAACCCGAGTGAAATATCAAAGTGTAGCTCGGGGATTGAAGACAGAACTGCCTCGAGTTCCATGTCAGCTTAATTATTATTTATTATTATTAGAGTTAGGAAATTACTAGACTTTCCTATTATTATTATTAGAGTTCATATTATTAGATGAAAACTATCATATTCATCATCAATTACATTACTTTCATTAGAAGAGAAGAGAAGGAAAAAAATCTTAAGCATGTGTAACTAATCTTTCTTCTCACATCAAGGATTTGAAGCTACTAGTTAATTGATTGTGAGACTTTTCTTAATCTCTATTTAATTACTTAAGTATTGTTTATTTCTTATGTTAATTTTATGATTGTTGTTTGTTTAATCTTTTTGGCCAATTTATTATTTCAATCTTCAATCTATTACAATTCTTTGTGTTTGAATCCGTAATTGTTCAATTCATTAGATAAAGTTGCAACCTTTAAACCTGATTATTTGTATGCGTTTAATCGTAATTTGGGTAAAGGGAGGAATAAACATATAACTCGAACAAATAACCGCGTGTGTTAAAGGTCGTTATTTCTATTGATTTGTTTAAATCGTTCATGTTGTTATTGAATTAAATCTAGACGCGTGGATTAGGTTGTTAAATAATTAGGTTGCTTAGTATCGCGTTTCGACCTAAGTAATATTATCTACGGAACAATTGGAAATTTCAGTTTCACAATAGAATACTCAAGGATTAAATATAGGTTAGTAGTCGATGATCAATTGTTTAGCTAGTTAGTAGAGTTTCTTTTAGTCGAGTTTCTTAATCATCTGATTTCATCATTATTAGTTATTTTACTTTCGTTAATTTAGTTATTAGTCTATTCAATCAGAAAACCCCCATTATTCTTGTTACGTTTATTTATTTTATTCACACATTAATTTACATCGCCTTCCCTGCGGATTCGACACCCGACTTACCTCTACTATATTGTTAAAGGTAATAGGACTTAAATATTTATCTTTGGGAGCATACAACCTAGGCTCACCAGCGCCTAGGCAAGAATAGGAATGTGGCCGAGGACGGAGTGAAAACCTGAAAGGGCACTTCGGGTAAAAAGAAAAATCAAGTTGCCTGCCACGAGAGTAGTATGAGTTTGAAAAAAAAACAAGAGTGAAATTCCGCAAGGGCGGACGCTCTAGGCAAAATGAGGGATTTAGGAAAAAAAATTCACTTTTACTTTCTCCTTTCTTGGTGTTGGTGTCATTAGAAAGGTGACATAGAATGTCGGTCGGGTAGGATAATTGGTTAAGGTGAGAAGAATCGCGGTGCGGTGTAGTCGTAGCACTAAATATTATGCGATGGGGGTGTTGTTTTGTTTTGTATTGAGGTGTTTGAGGCGTTAGGTCGATCACATGTGTGAGTTGTAGAGAATAGTGGTATATATCTTTTACCATTAGTGTCATTTGTAGCACATGTGATCTTGTTTAGAAATCGGAGAAATAAGGGACGTAATGTCATTTTCCGATAATTTTGGGTGTTGTTTTGTTGTCACAATCTTTGGTTGTTGTTGACAATTTTCATGTTATTGTGACCTTGTGCTTAACCTTAGGATGATACAAGGAGGGTGGTTGAAGAGATGAGTTTATTGTTTGATGTCGAGCTTCCCATATTTCTTTTGCAAGATCCTGTGTTTTATTGTTGATGTTTCCGAGTTTTGCTCGGGACGAGCAGAGGTTTAAGTGTGGGGAACTTGATCTAGCGTGTTTTGTATGTGCTTATGACGGAGATTTAAGCTAGATTCGATGATGAAAAGTGTAGATTTAGAGTGGAAATCGTCTAATTGGTTTTATCCAAGAAATTGTGTTTTATTGAAGAAAAGACGGTTTTTAGAGCTCTAATTCCTTTATGTGTGATTTGGGCTCGAGATGGAGAGTACGAAGAACAAGCCCAACTAAACCCGAGTGAAATATCAAAGTGTAGCTCGGGGATTGAAGACAGATCTGGCTCGAGTTCCATGTCAGCTTAATTATTATTTATTTTTATATTATTATTAGAGTTAGTGTAGACACCCGCATTTTGACTGCAAGGTGTCTATGGTAGTTTCCAAAAAACACCCGATGATGATCGGACGCTAACGTGTTTCTACGTACTCGGATGTGGACTCAAAACTGTTAGTTGTTGGCTTAAGCACTTACGGAGTAAAAATCTCACAAAACAGACCTCAAATTCAGGCCCAGTGGGTCGTTCCCAGTCAAACAAGACTTATTTAGGTCAAAACCGACACCGGAAATTAAACCAACTTTTTAGCGATTGGGTCAACCCTGGTCAAAGTCGTTTCCGAGACACACAAAAAGCAGCCACCCAAACATCAAAAAGTCCAACTCAAAAGCAAAACCCACAAAATATCCAATTCCAGGCTCAAAGCCCGGACCACTCGATCCAGCTGACCCACTCGATCGAGTGTCAGCTCCACTCGATCGAGTGGGACCTCATTCAGGCCCGGCTGCAGGCGCTTGGGCCACTAGACCGAGTCAAGGGGCTACTCGGTCGAGTAACCCTAGACGGGGTACATGGGAAATGCCTATATATACACCCCCATGCACACACTTCAAACGACTTTTGCAACCCTAATTTCCAACATTTGATCATCCTTTTTACCCTAATCAAACCCTAATCTACGTACATCAAAACCCTAACCCTAGTACTAGGAATCCGAACCCTAACCACCACAACTTAATCTACATCTCGATACTCCCGTGCTAGCCACAATTACGAGTCCCGTCCGAGAACAAGAACATGTAGGTTGAGGGTGCCAAATCCCTTTCTTCTCTTTCTCCTTCTTCTTCTCTTCGTGCGTCGTCTATATCGTCATCGTCGTCCCATTTTTTTTATTATTTGTCGTCATTATCGCGTCTATAATATCGTTAATATCACTAGTATTAAAAGCATTAAAATACTTGTGAATTTGTGTCGAGTGTGAGTGATGGTGGGATAAGGAAACTCGAATATACAAGAGTATTGCACTCAGCGTTGCCGATCGCTTATCCCATCACCCCTAACATTTGATTATTGAAACAAGTCAACTTAAACAATAATTTTTATTTCGTTCGCATCGTCATCATTCAATCGCATATTTCATCAATTCTAAAACCTTTTTTTCAAAACAAGTACTTTTTTTTTAATAAGGGTCGAAACCCGTTGACGTGGATCTGACATCACATAATCCCTAGGGATTCATTAAGATGTCGGAGAAGCCAAGGGAATCTAGTCTTTCAATTCAAGTAAAGTGTCGATCCGTTAGAGTCGATACCAACTCAATAGTTGGATGTCGAATCTCAACGGTTTAGTCAAATAATTTAACTAATGCGATTTTCATTGATGCTAAAATAATTGTCATACAATTCGTTAGAATTACGACATTATTAAACGCGGAGGAAATCTATTCATATCGTGCTAGTTAACTTAAAGAGACTTAAAGCATTTTTTTAAGTTTTCGCTCTAGTATTCCATATCGATTCAATAATCGAATATGGGATATGACAAGTATCGAAGTTAAGTTTCGAGTATAAATTCCACAATATTTATGCCTGATTCAACAAACTCCTCGAATTATTGAAAATCAAAAAGCAATTTCGAAATCGACAATAAATTGCAAAGCGAACCCTGGTTCGTACTGGGGGCACTCGATCGAGTGCCTAGCCCACTCGGTCGAGTGGCACCCCAAAAACGAGACAGAAAGCTTTTTCGACCTCCACTCGGTCGAGTCTCACAAAGACTCGATCGAGTAGCAGCGTACTCGGTCGAGTTCGTCAATAACTCGATCGAGTAGGGTCTAAAATACGGGACAGAACACTTTTCAGAGGTCCACTCGGTCGAGTCCCTCAATGACTCGGTCGAGTGGCCCTTTATAATGTCATTCGAGTCTCGTTCATACCTTTTACGACTTAGGTCAACACGTGCCTAATCAATCACGTGAAACATCACTTTTTCAAAGCCATGCATCATCATATTTACGTCATTCCATATTGCATCATTCTACAAACCATTATTATCGTTACGCCGTTACTAACAAGTTTGTTGCTTTTCTTGTTGATTTATTGTTTATTTTATTGTACTAAAATGAACCTTCGCATGGTAAATTTAACTTCGACGTTAGAATTAGTTGCATTAAATCAACATAGAAACCCTTTCAATTTCTCGCATGATTAGGGAAAATAATGTTTGCATATTCATTTTCACCGAACTACCAACGCGCGTATTAGAAAGTCTTTCGATATCCTAGTAGAGGTCGCTAATGTGCGGGCGAGGTTCGGTGTCCTTTGTGAGCTTCCCAACACGTACCCTCACCTCTTACTCAGAACCTCGGTTTCCGGATGCCCGAAACCGTTGGCACACAAGAGTCATTCAATACACGATAACCGGTAGTGACGGTATCGTTATCGCAATGCAAAGGGACGATCCCAGTAAACTCTGACATCGGAAATGGGCCGTATTTTGTATACGGCCCACTACGACATAGAGTGGGTTCGAACGGGCCCGAACTCCCACAAAGTTTGGTGGCAACTCCACTTCGATTTAAATTTCGATTCGATCCATTCTCATATGGAGAGTCATTCGCCTCCCCAAACACGCGCGTGGCCGCGTCGGGGTGGACCTATGTCATGTCCACAGTTAGGAAATTATTAGACTTTCCTATTATTATTATTATTATTAGAGTTCATATTATTAAATGAAGACTATCATATTCATCATCAATTACATTACTTTCATTAGAGGAGAAGAGAAGGAAAAAAAACCTAAGCATGTGTAACTAATCTTTCTTCTCGCATCAAGGATTTGAAGCTACTAGTTAATTGATTGTGAGACTTTTCTTAATCTCTATTTAATTACTTAAGTATTGTTTATTTCTTATGTTAATTTTATGATTGTTGTTTGTTTAATCTTTTTGGCCAATTTATTATTTCAATCTTCAATCTATTGCAATTCTTTGTGTTTGAATCCGTAATTGTTCAATTCATTAGATAAAGTTGCAACATTTAAACCTGATTATTTGTATGCGTTTAATCGTAATTTGGGTAAAGGGAGGAATAAACATATAATTCGAACAAATAACCACGTGTGTTAAAGGTCGTTATTTCTATTAATTTATTCATATCGTTCATGTTGTTATTGAATTAAATCTAGACGCGTGGATTAGGTTGTTAAATAATTAGGTTGCTTAGTATCGCGTTTCGACCTAAGTAATATTATCTACGAAACAATTGGAACTTTCAGTTTCACAATAGAATACTCAAGGATGAAATAAAGGTTAGTAGTCGATGATCAATTGTTTAGCTAGTTAGTAGAGTTTCTTAATCATCTGATTTCATCATAATTAGTTATTTTACTTTCGTTAATTTAGTTATTAGTCTATTCAATCACAAAACCCCCATTATTCTTGTTACGTTTATTTATTTTATTCACACATTAATTTACATCGCCTTCCCTGCGGATTCGACACCCGACTTACCTCTACTATATTGTTAAAGGTAATAGGACTTAATTATTTATTGTTGGGAGCATACAACCTAGGCTCACCAGCACCTAGGCAAGAATAGGAATGTGGCCGAGGACGGAGTGAAAACCCGAAAGGGCGCTTCGAGTAAAAAGAAAAATCAAGTTGCCAGCCACGAGAGTAGTGTGAGTTTCAAAAAAAAAACTAGAGTGAAATTCCGCATGGGCGGACGCTCTAGGCAAAATGAGGGATTTAGGGAAAAAATTCACATTTACTTTCTCCATTCTTGATGTTGGTGTCATAAGAAGGGTGACATAGAAGGTCGGTCGGGTAGGGTAATTGGTTAAGGTGAGAAGAATCGCGATGCGGTGTAGTCGTAGCACTAAATATTATGCGATGGGGGTGTTGTTTTGTTTTGTATTGAGGTGTTAGAGGCGTTAGGTCGATCACATGTGTGGGTTGTGGAGAATAGTGGTATATATCTTTTACCATTGGTGTCATTTGTAGCACATGTGATCTTGTTTAGGAATCGGAGAAATAAGGGACGTAGTGTCATTTTCCGATGATTTTGGGTGTTGTTTTGTGGTCACAATCTTTGGTTGTTGTAGACCATTTTCATGTTATTGTGACCTTGTGCTTAACCTTAGGATGATACAAGGAGGGTGGTTGAAGAGATGAGTTTATTGTTTGATGTCAAGCTTCCCATTTTTCTTTTGCAAGATCCTGTGTTTTATTGTTGATGTTTCTGAGTTTTGCTTGGGACGAGCAGAGGTCTAAGTGTGGAGAACTTGATCTAGCGTGTTTTGTATGTGTTTATGACGGAGATTTAAGCTAGATTCGATGATGAAAGGTGTAGATTTAGAGTGGAAATCGTCTAATTGGTTTTATCCAAGAAATTGTGTTTTATTGAAGAAAAGACGGTTTTTAGAGCTCTAATTCCTTTATGTGTGATTTGGGCTCGAGATGGAGAGTACGAAGAACAAGCCCAACTAAACCCGAGTGAAATATCAAAGTGTAGCTCGGGGATTGAAGACAGAACTGCCTCGAGTTCCATGTCAGCTTAATTATTATTTATTATTATATTATTATTAGAGTTAGAAAATTACTAGACTTTCCTATTATTATTATTATTAGAGTTCATATTATTAGATGAAGACTATCATATTCATCATCAATTACATTACTTTCATTAGAGGCGAAGAGAAGGAAAAAAAACCTAAGCATCTCCCTTTCCACTAACCAAATAACTCAACTCATATATTTTCCCGCCTAAAGCTATCCACAACAAAAATTAAAAAATAGAAAATTAAAAAATAGACCAAATGAGCTAGGCACGAATCGAATCCTTGACCTCGTGTGTGTCACCTTTCCCTTCTCCAACTACACTCTAACATCTTACTGATTTAAATATCACTACATCACACATAAAGCTATACACCACATAAAGTATGTAATTAAGAAAATTTGATTGATTACATTGATCATGAAAATCACATGTTTTACATAGAGATATCACATCCAATATTTAATATGGAATGTATGATCAATTTTTTTTAAAAAAAGTATAAAAATATTGTATTCCGTTTTAACCAAATAGTTGCATTATTTTTGTTAATAGGAGATTGCATTATCCCGTACAATATTTTACATAGAATATAAAATAGTTATGATTATTATCATATATCTTTATGATCATATTCGAAAACCATATTTTTAACATCGATATAAAATTTAGTAACTATATAAAAATGAAATATATATTCTGAATGCTCTTACAAAGTCTGATACATAGTAAAAACTCACCGAAAATTCTCTATATACTACTCTAAGACAATAACAGTTACTAACATTTTCCTCAAAAATACACTAATTTAAATTGAAAAGTAAAGAACATTTCATTAATAAATTCGTAAACTTTTCATTTTCATTAATGTTAAAGAAATTGACAAAAAAACTTTTTTTATGAAAATAATTAGATAAATTTTAAGATATGATGTCATTAACCTTGATAAAAAAATCAGTTATCTAAAAAAATTATTTTTAAAATGAGCTATTTACTTTAACTTTTACAAAGATATACTCTCCCCGTCCCAATGAATTCTTTGTCTATTCCCTATTGGGACGTCTCAATGAATTCTTTGTCTTTCTATTTTAGGAATGTTTTATATAGAATGATTATTTTGGTAGGGGAGACTACAAAATACGGAATATATTATTAAAATCCATATAAAAAAAGTTTCACAAATTACATAATATAAGTTTTACACCTGAGACAGTCCATTTTTAATTTATTTTTTAATTTTATAATGAAAAACTGAATAGCTTTTTTAGACAAAGAGAACATATCACGGCGTGCTAACCATTAAAAAAAGTACATGATTATACAATTTTTGATAAATATTTATGTATTTTATGGTATGTTAAAGAGAGAAGTGGGTATCTCGAGATGTGAGATGATATAAACCGAGTATATAAAAAATATCCTTCTGTTTCAATGACAGCTTCCACCTAAAAAATGGCACCTTTTTTAAGGATAATAATAAAATATTCAAAAGTAGAGAGGGGTAAAGTAGGTGGGCCACTTAGGTGAGAGTGAAAAGTTATATCAAAAAAGAAGGTGGAAGCTATCAAAGAAATTTACGAAAAAGGAAAAGTGGAAGCTTTTAATGAAACAGAGGGAATATAAACAATATTTTCATTAATTACACGTTATTTAATACTCCGTACATTTCAAGACAGTACTCAAATATTTTGATTAGTTTTGCGATTTAAAAAATATTTTTTATTTTAAATCGCAAAACTAATCAAAATATTTTCCTATTTCTAAATTATACAGTCGATAAATAGTAAAAATAAAATAATAAATTTTTTATTTTCAATCTTAAATGAAATATTCTATAAGATAAATATATTACAAATACCGTGCATTGCACGGAGTCTATACTAGTGTGTAACTAATCTTTCTTCTCGCATCAAGGATTTGAAGCTACTAGGTAATTGATTGTGAGACTTTTCTTAATCTCTATTTAATTATAAGTAATGTTTATTTTTTATGCTAATTTTATGATTGTTGTTTGTTTAATCTTTTTGGCCAATTTATTATTTCAATCTTCAATCTATTGCAATTCTTTGTGTTTGAATCCGTGATTGTTCAATTTATTAGATAAAGTTGCAACCTTTAAACCTGATTATTTGTATGCGTTTAATCGTAATTTGGGTAAAGGGAGGAATAAACATATAATTCGAACAAATAACCGCGTGTGTTAAAGGTTGTTATTTATATTGATTTTTTCATATCGTTCAAGCTGTAATTGAATTAAATCTAGACGCGTGGATTAGGTTGTTAAATAATTAGGTTGCTCAGTATCGCGCTTCGACCTATGTAATATTATCTACGGAACAATTGGAACTTTCAGTTTCACAATAGAATACTCAAGGATTAAATAAAGGTTAGTAGTCAATGATCAATTGTTTAGCTAGTTAGTAGAGTTTCTTTGAGTCGAGTTTCTTAATCATCTGATTTCATCATTATTAGTTATTTTACTTTCGTTAATTTAGTTATTAGTCTATTCAATCACAAAACCCCCATTATTCTTGTTAATTTTATATGTTTTATTCACACATTAATTTACATCGCCTTCCCTGCGGATTCGACACCTGGCTTACCTCTACTATATTGTTAAAGGTAATAGGACTTGATTATTTATCTTTGGGAGCATACAACCTAGGCTCACCAGCGCCTAGGCAAAAATAGGAATGTGGCCGAGGACGGAGTGAAAACCCGAAAGGGCGCTTCGGGTAAAAAGAAAAATCAAGTTGCATGCCACGAGAGTAGTGTGAGTTTGAAAACAAAAACTAGAGTGAAATTTCGCAAGGGCGGACGCTCTAGGCAAAATGAAGGATTTAGGAAAAAAAATTCACATTTACTTTCTCCATTCTTGGTGTTGGTGTCATAAGAAGGGTGACATAGAAGGTCGGTCCGGTAGATAATTGGTTAAGGTGAGAAGAATCGCGGTGCGGTGTAGTCGTAGCACTAAATATTATGCGATGGGGGTGTTGTTTTGTTTTGTATTGAGGTGTTAGAGGCGTTAGGTCGATCACATGTGTGGGTTGTGGAGAATAGTGGTATATATCTTTTACCATTGGTGTCATTTGTAGCACATGTGATCTTGTTTAGGAATCGGAGAAATAAGGGACGTAGTGTCATTTTCCGATGATTTTGGGTGTTGTTTTGTGGACACAATCTTTGGTTGTTGTAGACAATTTTCATGTTATTGTGACCTTGTGCTTAACCTTAGGATGATACAAGGCGGGTGGTTGAAGAGATGAGTTTATTGTTTGATGTCGAGCTTCCCATATTTCTTTTGCAAGATCCTGTGTTTTATTGTTGATGTTTCCGAGTTTTGCTCGGGACGAGTAGAGGTCTAAGTGTAGGGAACTTGATCTAGCGTGTTTTGTATGTGTTTTATGACGGAGATTTAAGCTAGATTCGATGATGAAAGGTGTAGATTTAGAGTGGAAATTGTCTAATTGGTTTTATCCAAGAAATTGTGTTTTATTGAAGAAAAAACGGTTTTTAGAGCTCTAATTGCTTTATGTGTGATTTGGGCTCGAGACGGAGAGTACGAAGAACAAGCGCAACTAAACCCGAGTGAAAAATCAAACCGTAGCTCGGGGATTGAAGACGAAACCGCCTCGAGTTCCATGTCAGCTTAATTATTAATTATTATTTTATTATTATTAGAGTTAAGAAATTACTAGACTTTCCTATTATTATTATTAGACTACATATTATTAGACGAAGACTATCATATTCATCATCAATTACATTACTTTCATTAGAGGAGAAGATAAGGAAAAAAACCTAAGCATGTGTAACTAATCTTTCTTCTCGCATCAAGGATTTGAAGCTACTAATTAATTGATTGTGAGACTTTTCTTAATCTCTATTTAATTACTTAATTATTGTTTATTTCTTATGTTAATTTTATGATTGTTGTTTGTTTAATCTTTTTGGCCAATTTATTATCTCAATCTTCAATCTATTGCAATTCTTTGTGTTTGAATCCGTAATTGTTCAATTCATTAGATAAAGTTGCAACCTTTAAACCTGATTATTTGTATGCGTTTAATCGTAATTTGGGTAAAGGGAGGAATAAACATATAATTCGAACAAATAACCGCGTGTGTTAAAGGTCGTTATTTCTATTGATTTGTTCATATTGTTCATGCTATAATTGAATTAAATTTAGACGCGTGGATTAGGTTGTTAAAAAAATTAGGTTGCTTAGTATCGCGCTTCGACCTAAGTAATATTATCTACGGAACAATTGGAACTTTCAGTTTCACAATAGAATACTCAAGGATAAAATAAAGGTTAGTAGTCGATGATGAGATGTTTAGCTAGTTAGTAGAGTTTCTTTGAGTCGAGTTTCTTAATCATCTGAATTCATCATTATTAGTTATTTTACTTTCGTTAATTTAGTTATTAGTCTATTCAATCACAAAACCCCCATTATTCTTGTTACGTTTATTTATTTTATTCACACATTAATTTACATCGTCTTCCCTGCGGATTCGACACCCGATTTACCTCTACTATATTGTTAAAGGTAATAGGACTTAATTATTTATCTTTGAGAGCATACAACCTAGGCTCACCAGCGCCTAGGCGAGAATAGGAATGTGGCCGAGCACGGAGTGAAAACCCGAAATGGTGCTTCGGGTAAAAAGAAAAATCAAGTTGCCTGCCACGAGAGTAGTGTGAGTTTGAAAAAAAACTAGAGTGAAATTTCGCAACGGCGGACGCTCTATGCAAAATGAGGGATTTAGGAAAAAAATACACATTTACTTTCTCCATTCTTGATGTTGGTGTCATAAGAAGGGTGACATAGAAGGTCGGTCGGGTAGGATAATTGGTTATGGTGAGAAAAATCGCGGTGCGGTGTAGTCGTAGCACTAAATATTATGCGATGGGGGTGTTGTTTTGTTTTATAATGAGGTGTTAGATGCGTTAAATCGATCACATGTGTGGGTTGTGGAGAATAGTGGTATATATCTTTTACCATTGGTGTCATTTGTAGCACATGTGAACTTGTTTAGGAATCGGAGAAATTAGGGACATAGTGTCATTTTCCGATGATTTTGGGTGTTGTTTTGTGGTCACAATCTTTGGTTGTTGTAGACAATTTTCATGTTATTGTGACCTTGTGCTTAACCTTAGGATGATACAAGGAGGGTGGTTGAAGAGATGAGTCTATTGTTTGATGTCAAGCTTCCCATATTTCTTTTGCAAGATCCTGTGTTTTATTGTTGATGTTTCCGAGTTTTGCTCGGGACGAGCAGAGGTCGAAGTGTGGGGAACTTGATCTAGCATGTTTTGTATGTGTTTATGACGGAGATTTAAGCTAGATTCGATGATGAAAGGTGTAGATTTAGAGTGGAAATCGTCTAATTGATTTTATCCAAGAAATTGTGTAGATTTACCACAACCAAAACACACCACATCGAAATCCAACCTAACTCCAGGTCAACCAAACACTGATCAAAACTACAACAATGAGAAACCATGCCAAGAAACAATCTCAAAGATCACTTGCGTTACGAGCCGGCCACCGCCCACGACAAAGAAGAGCCAAAACGGTGAGAGTCAGACAAGCTCAACCCATAACCACCCAAAAGAATGACCATCGGACACTGTCCACTAACAACGGGCCCATACGAAACCCCCCTACCACCCTAGACCTTAAAAAGACTCTTAAAACTAATCTCAGACCGTCTTACATAAGGGTACGATGGGGAAGGGGGCGAGGGGAGGGGGATCACTTAGCCATCCATGCAAGACAACTCCGGGACCAAAGAAGAGAAAAAACAGACAAGAAAAAGATGACAACTTACTAGAGATGGGGGCGAGGAAATGGGGAAACACCCCTAGAAGTTGAAGACTAACACATGCAAGGACAATAACCATTACCTTACAACTTAAAAATGAATCGAATTGATTTTGAATTCATTGATTTAATTTTGATAAATTTTTAAAGAAGGAGATGGTAGACCGTTGATGGAAAACAAACCATCAAAGAAAAGACCCTCACCACAAAACAAGAACAAACAAAAGAACAGACCACAAACCAACACCATCGGTCGAACAAACAAAAGAACAGACCACAAACCAACACCATCGGACCGAACAGAAACCGAGGGCGACGATTGACGGGAGGAAAGACGAAGGACGACGACTGGGAGAAGGGGCGAAGTACGACAGGACGCAACAGACGAGTATCGAGCGGAATGAGCAGGACGAAACTCAAATCGAGACACTCAAAACTCAAATCGAGACACTCAGAACACAAAAAACCGAGAGGAGGTAAGCAAAACCAATGCATGAAAATAGTGAGACAATGGAACAAGAACGGTCAATCAAAGGTGTAAGATGATCGAGTGACCGGAGATGGAACTAATACAAGCCCCATCTACGGCAAAGATTGAAAGATAGGAAGGAAAAAGGGTCGTGGCGGCTGTGATGGTGATCAATACGGGTTTGGTTTTGGGGTCTTTTTTCGTTTTTTTGTAGAGAGAGGAGGGAGTGTTTACTAGTGAGAGGATGGAAATACTAGCGTCCAACGTTTATGGTAGAAATTTAAAAGGTTGAAATGTTGCAAGGAGAGTTAGTGAGAAATTGAACGCAACAATAAAATGAGATGGGAACTAAGAAATGTGTAGAGAGGTAGAAGATATTTGAATGGTCCGTGGCTAAGCAAATTAGCCAATCACAATAACTCAAGGACCCTAGGAAAAACGGGACAGGAGGGAGCATATGCAACCTTGCCCATGTTAAACACATAAAGAAACACAATACAAAAATACATGAGAAAATTGCATCGAAAATAACATCAAAAAGACGGCTCCTTCACCGAAAGATAAAAAGTGTAGCGATCAGTGAGTAGCTTTGCAGAAGAAATAGTAGGTGTTGCAGGATGTATCCCCATATAACAAGTAGAAATAAAATTTACTAAGAAGCAGAAACAAGTAGAACAAGAATTGTAACCCAAATTCAGTGAGTGAATCTGTATACCACTTATGTATTCACGTACCAACATCATTTCATCTACAATCAGCAAAAGCACCCCAACAGAATAGTCTGCTTAGTTACCCCAGTGCTAATAACCACAAACTTATACCCTCGTCTACCAGAGCTCAGATCAGACTACATGAACAGCAAACAACTGATAGACAACACTTAAAAAATGAATCAAGTAAAACAAAGAGATTTCTCTCTATCAAACCCTTGAGAACATGCTACGCGAGCGTGCCAGTCGAATTGTTGTACCCCTCTCATCTGTCTCTGAAGTGTAAGGCTTCCTGCAACCTGGACAACGGGCATCCTCTTCCAGAATCCGCTTGTGGCAGAAAAGGCACAGACGGAACCCACAACAACAAGGGAGAAAGCTTGAGTCTGTCAAGTCCAAATCTTCACAGCATATAGGGCACGAGGTGGGCACAAGATTCAAACCATGAGAAGATACCATTTCTGAATCACCCAGAAAACTCCCGTGGGTCGACAAATTGGGCAAACTTTGAGGCCTCGAAGCATCATCTGGTCTCCATGCCTTGCTGTTCACTCCAACTCGGCCTGAAATACCCACACCGTCAGACTTCCCTTTTTCAACCCTGACTTTTTCATCAAGAAAACCCTGCTTATCGCTTGTTTGGACACCAACCAAGGCATCGGCCACCGTCTCCCAATCATCAAGGCAACCATCATCTTCAGGCCCACGGCCTTCTTCCTCCTCAGTTATGCTACCAGAACAGCAACCCCCACTTTCAAAACTTAAACTACTCCCACTATTGCTACTGCTACTACTAGAGCTGCTGCTCCCACCATAAACGTTCATCATCAACGACTCCTCCGAATCACTGCCGTGATTTTCAATCAGCTCAACATTCACATTCCTCATCTCCACTGCCTTACAACAATTCTCGCTCTCCTTCTCCTCCCCCTTCCTCTTTTCCTTTTTCGTGTTGATCGCAGGCCCACTAATCTCCCTATTCATGCCACCATTACCGTTCCCCTCTGAATTTGGACCGTTGTTATTCACTGGTAAAACAGATTAATTCCAATTAATAACACTAAATTAAATAAAAAGATATGACATCACGATTAATATGATCACGGATTTGATATTTACCTTGAGAAAGCCATTGCTGTCGTCGAGCATCAAGCTTACATTGCTTCAATTTTGCCGACCTATTTGCCTGTCAAATTAACAACAGTTACTCATAAAGTCAAACACAAATCTTTAATCTTCATTCAAAGTATACATTAATAGATTCCTATATCATCACAATATCAGGCTTATTACTGCATCACTATAAACAATAAACAGTTAAAATCGCCCTAAAAAGATGCGAAAGAAAAATGTTCAAAACTATGCGTTTGGTAAAATAAAACAAAAAATAATAATAAATTACTCGCTTCTTCTTGCCGAAATCTTTCAAAGCAGTAGGAATTGATGAATTCATGATTGAATCAGAAACCATGATGATTGTTGGTGTCAAAACCCTAACCTATTCCTCTTTTTGATTTGAGTAATTTCGTTTTTTTTGTTGGGTGCAAATTTTAGGTAACGAGGATTGAAAACGGAAACTGCTCTGCTCCTCTTGATATTTTCAGTAATAATAATTCTTTGATATATATGACCGTAAATTTCAATTTTAACCCTGGATATTTTAAATATATTTACTCACTTTACTGTGCAACTAAGAGCAAGAGCAATAGCAATAAAAGAACTTTGCATAAAGTTCTTATTAGGCCATGTTACATTTTTTCAACTCCAATATTTAAAAACTTTTAATACTAGTAGATGAATTTTTTTTTTGCTTGGAAAATGAACAAAGTTTAAATACCTCTCACGTTATTCTATGCAATGATCAATTGATTATTGGTCATCACGTTTTACTATGCTTACAAACCAAATTCTTATTTTAGAACTTAGTACTTAAAATAAAGAACAAACTTTATGATTTAGTAGATGAACTTTATAAACAAAGTTCTTGTTGACAACCCCGAGAAGAAAAATCACTATTGTGCATAAGTTGATGTAATTTCTATTTAGGGTTTTAAGATGGGACTACTTAGGGTTTATCAATCTTCTATTGTGGGTGTCATTGGGGTTGAGAAAATAAGAACTTTGTTCTTATTTAAGAACTTGGTTCTTAGATTTAGAAGGCGTAAATTTATTGATAGAGATAAAAAAAGTGGATGTGGGTTTCAAATAAGAACAACAAAATAAGTTCTTCACTTTGGAAAATGGTGAAAAAGTATGGGATATTGGAAGAACTTATTTTTAAGTTCATCCATTGTGCTTGCTCTCATTCTATCCGTCTATTTACTTAGCGTTGTCCATATTTTTGTAAATTATCGAATTGTCCATTGCTTATTTACTAAATATGATTAGCTTTGTCCGCTTTCGCTTCTCGTCATCATATTTTATTTCGCATTGTCGGAATTTTTTAATGTAAAATACAAAACTAGCTTACTTTCTATATCAAATCTTGTTTTCTCAACTTAGACAATTTTTTTTTGGAAAAATACCGATTAAGATCGTCGTAAATTTGATTAATTATATCTTCAAATGAATAACACAAAACATGGATTTCCCTCCAACTGAATTGTTTAATATTGTCATGTTTCCTGTTACCCAACTAAATTAATACTCAAGTGAATTCACAAAATTTTAAAAAACATAAAAAAAAAAAAAATCAAATGAATTCACGAGACAACTCGGGTCTTTCACTTTCTTCATTTTGTCTGAAACAAGTTGTATTTGTGAGCAACACAACGAGTCTGTTGAGCACTTGTTCTTTGAATGCGGATACAGTAAGATAATTCTGCAATATGTAGGGTCTTGGATACACACGGACTTTCAGAGGCCGCAGGTTCTTTAGCTGGTGTACGAGGATTTGTGGTATGAAACTGTAGTGCAATGTCTTGCGTGCTGTGCTCAGCTCGTGGATTTATCATGTGTGGATGCAGCGCGGAACTTGAGTCGATTATAAGGAGTACTGCGGAGGCCACACGTTGTAGGTGAACAAATTAAGATTGAGATGAAGAGTAGAATTTTGAGTTGCATAACTTATCCTGTACATTCTAAGGATTCTAGGTGGCTACAAATGTTGTTGTAGTGCTTATCGTGTAATTTTGTGACTTTCAAGGATGGTGCGTGCATTGTTGTTAAAACATTAATAGGAATTATTAAGTCTCAAGACTGTTGATATATAAGCGTGGAAAAAGAGGGATATTAGCATACATTTGTGTACTTAGTATATCGATAGGTACCATTTGTAAGAAACTGATCATTGTAACATTCTCAGCAATCAACATCATCATACTACATTGTACTCCCTCCCATTTACTGAAAAAGCACACCTTTTTATTCAAATGGATAGTATATTTTATTCAAAGTGTGCTTTTCTAAAAAATGAGAGGGAATATAATACAAAACAATTGAAGTTATTGGCAATATCTTGTATTCTATAGACTCGTAGTGTTGGAGCAGGGTACATATATACAATAAACAATGCTTACAACCCTCCTTGACTTTTCCCAGCCTCCAAATCTACCACATTTCTGAGAACATGTGCCATTGTTGTTGTTCATGAACATTGAGGGAGTGGTACTTAGTTGTTGCACTTATCTATATTTGTACAAAAGCGTAACAACACGAACAGAAACATGAAAGATTGCATACGAACTCAAAATGGATGTTTGAGCTGACATTCTACATTTAACATACTCCGCACGAAACAATTATTAATTTAATAGATAGAATTTAGACAACAAATAAGCTAGAGACCTTGAAGTTGCATTCATTTTTTTGGACGTCATAGCAACTTCCTAATTTTGTAGAATTTTGGGCATAATTGCACCAACACATTTTTAACGGCGCTATAGTGGCACTCTTGTACGATTTCTGCTTGAGCAACTCCTTTAATAATGACACCAAGGCATGTTAAGGATATTCTGTGAAAGTATTTGAGGTCTTCGCGTGTTGCGACCCACACGTTGGGCCAGTTTCTTGGATCTCCTAGGCCCTCTAAAGAATCTTTCTTCTTCCCCTTGGTGGCGAATATTTGTTGTAGCTGAAAGGCCGACTTGTAGCTTGTAGACACCGGCATTTTGACTGCTAGGTGTCTATAGCAGTTTTCAAAAAACACTCGATGATGATCGGACGCTAACGAGTTTCTACGCGCTCGGATATGGGCTCAAAACCATTAATTGTTGGCTTAAGCACTTATGGAGTACAAATCTCACAAAACTGACCTCAAATTCAGGCCCAGTGGGTCGTTTCCAGTCAAACAAGACTAATTTGGGTCAAAACCGACACCGAAAATAAAACCGACTTTTAGCGATTGGGTCAACCCCGGTCAAAGTCATTTCCGAGACATACAAAACAGCCGTTCAAATATCAAAAACCCAGCCCAAATACAAAAACCCATCAAATACCAAAGCCACGGTCCAAAACACTGGACCCGCGCGACCCAGCTGAGCCACTCGATTGAGTGCTCAGCCGACTCGATCGAGTGGGCCCTCATTTGAGCCCGGCTGCTGACGCCTGGGCCACTTGACCGAGTCAAGGGGCTACTCAGTCGAGTAACCCTAGCCGGGGGTCCATAGCAAAGCCTATATATACACCCCCATGCACAACCTTTCACACAATTTTTGAACATCTCTTTTTACCCTAATTCTACCCTAATCAAACCCTCATCAATACTACACTCGAACCCTAATCAAAACCCTAACCACCACAACTTAGCCTACATACTCGATACTCCCGTGCAAGCCGCCACTACGAGTCCCGTCCGAGCATAAGAAACATGTAGGTTGAGGGTGCTAAACCCCGCTCTTTCTCCTCTCTTTTTCTCTCGCGTCGTTTTCGTCGTCGTAGTGTCGTTTTTTTTATCGTCCTTATTCGAGTCCTAATATCGTTAATATCACTAGTATAAAACACTAAAATACTTGTGGATTTGTGTCGAGTGTGAGTGATGGTGGGATAAGGAAACCCGAATATACAAGTGTACTGCACACAGCGTTGCCGGTCGCTTATCCCATCACCCCGATCACTTGATTATTGAAGCAAGTCAATCTAAATAATGGTTCTTATTTTCGTTCTCGTCATTATTCAATCGCGTATTTCATCATTTTTCTAAAAATTATGTTAGAAGCATTTTTTTATAAGGGTCGAAACCCATTGATGCGGATCCGACATCAAACAATTACAATTCGCAAGAATTAATTATGATGTCGGGATGCGGAGGGAATCAAGTCTTTCAATTCAAGCAAAGCGTCGATCTTTTAGATTCAATACCAATTCCATAATTGGATGTCGAATCTAACGATCTAGTCAAATAATTTAACCACTTCGATTTTTCGTTGAAGCTAACGTAGATGTCATTTAATTCGTTAGAATTACGACACTATAAACGCGGAGGAAAATTCATATCGTTTGGTTGATTTAAAAAACGACTTATAGCAATTATCTTCTATTTCGCTCTAATATCCGATGTCGATTCAATAATCGCACGTCGGATATGACGAGCACGATACACACGAATCGAGCATGAATTAAGCAACATTTATGCCCAATTCCTCGAATCATCAAAATCAATGAGCAATTTCTGTAATCCTCTAGAAAATCTAACGCGATACAGTGGCGGAAACACTGTAGAGTCGGGATTAAAACACACTGTAACTATGTCTTAGTAAAATTAAAATGGTAAAGTCAAACAATAGGCCTTAAATAAAATGGCCAAAATTTAAAACAATCCACAAAAGGGGTTTGAACAATCCATAAGACATAATTATTAAAAATAAATAAGCAGGATCCACACTGCTCGCTAGCCCACACCCGGAACATGTATACCTGCCATGTTAAAACATAACAGCCACAATCAATGGGGAGCAACGTCAACATTCTCCCAGTCGTATAACAAGATTTTAAAAACTGTAATTACTACTATAGAAAAAAATAGTACAAAAAGAAAACAGTAAAACATTATAATGAAAATAAGATTTTAGTGAAAAACTTCACGTATCGAAATAAGATAATAAAAATGAGTTTTCCGGAGAAAACATAAAACATTTGCCAACCTGCAAATCAAAATTATATCGATAATAACAAAAATATTATTCAGAATGGCGTTATGGATAGGATTAATGTAGAATCTAGACTTTCACTAGGACAATACTAAACTAGCTTCGAGAACTTAGTCAAAACAAATCAGACTTCGGTCTCTAACTAGGCAACTCAACTATAACAGGACTGCGTGCAACGAGGTCCTGGCTTAAGTAATGTACACCCCTCCTGGACACCAACCGTAATCCAGTTCAACCCGACGGCGACTTACACGATGCGATATCTAAGTTTAAGGTCAAAATATACACACTCCTGAACACAAACCATGCTCAGTTCAACGACCAATGTGTCTCAAGATAGACACACCAGCTTTATAGTTGATGGCAAAACGTACATCCCAGACTATATTACTCTAAACCCACACTTTTCCTTATTCCATAACTCCAAAATAATCCATTGTCGATATTTAAAAGATGTATTCAATACAAACAATAGGAGAACAAAAGAAAATGAATCACTTTCCAAAAGAGGAAACTTTCTATTTTAGGAAACTTCTATTTTTAGAAACTTTACCAAAAATAGCATCATATCAAAATAGCGAAGATATTAGTTTATACTAACATCACTTTTTTAGTAAACGATATAGATTTATAAAACTAATACTTTCGGCCTTAACGATATTAATTACCAAAGTGAACATTTAATTTTATGAAATTATTAAAATATCGTATAAGCGTTATAATATGATTAAAAACATCTTAAACATTTTAATATTACTAATTAGGGTGTTTTCAAAAGTTATAAAGCTAAAATTCCCTAATTATTATTAGTTTCGACAATAAAATTATAAATAGGATTTTACGGCAAACATCAAATTAAATATTTGAACGTCTTTATTTAATTAAACCAACAAATACATTTAGAGTATGTTAAAGGATGATTTAACTCTTAAAGTTTCAGATTTAAATACTTTCAAAATTGCTGGAAAAATAATTCTTTTAGATAAGACGAAGCATTTTAACGATAAATCACAATTTGTCCGCAAATCAATACTTATTAATTAAAGACTTTAATAAATAGTACAAAAATTACGTAAAATAGTTAAAATATATTTATGGACATTCTGTCCAGAAAAGAAAATTTTCCAGAATCCTAAAACTCGGTTTTTAAAGCATTTTCTCGTTAATCGTCCAATCTCGACAATAACGATTAATAAAAATAGTAATTACAAAACGATTTAAGTATTAATATCCAAAAATTATTATTAAACCTAAAAATCATGATTTTCCAGAATCTACCTATGAGACTATAGTAGAAAGTTATTTACGACTATAGTAGAGAGTTAGTTACTTATGTAACAGAATAGAGAGTTTGTTACATTAAAGCTAACTACCTCAACTATATATACATATGTACTCATCTCATCATGTACGGATATATGAAATAATAATAATCTTCCTCATATTTGAAATGGTATCAGAGCTTCTAATCACGATTCAATAAATTTTCCGCAAAAATATACAAATTTTTGGTTTCTCTCTCAATCTTCATCTTCATCAAAGCCTCACAATCATCTTCATTAGTCAAAAATGTCAGGCAACAGTTTGTCGGGTTACGAGTATTATGATGATCCGCTGTTTCTCTCGTCTTTCGATCAACCCAGCGCGCAATTAGTGATGAACTTGTTCGATGGGTATGATTTCATGGGGTGGAAACAAGAAGTTTTAATGGCACTCGCTTCAAAGAACAAGTACGGTTTCGTAGACGGTACCTGTTCTAAGCCTGCTGCGAGTGACAGGAAGGTGCATCAATGGATTAGATGCGACTTAATGGTAATGCGATGGATATTAAATTCATTGGATAAATCGATAAGAGACAATGTGAAATATGTGAAATCATCAAAGAATCTATGGGATGAACTTCTTGAAAGGTATGGGTTAGCAAATGCGATTGAGATTTATCAATTGAGAAAAGAACTTGATAATATTAGTCAAGGGAATATGTCTTTGGTGGATTATTACGGCAAGATCAAGCATTTGTGGGAGACTTTGGATTCACTTAACCCAATACCACAGTGTTCATGCGGCAAATTAGATGCCTGTACATGCTCTTTGATGAAAAAGATAGTGGAAAGGGAGAACAATGCGAAATTAATACAATTCTTGATGGGTTTACGCAACAGCTATGACAATGTTCGAACCCAAGTTCTTTCCATGGATCCCTTACCCACAATGAATAAGGCGTTGAGTTTGCTGCAGAAGATTGAAAGACAGAAATAAGTGTCTGATCAAAATGATTCTGTCTTGGATGCTACTGCATAAGTCGCTTTTCGTGCAGCAGAGGTTAAACGAAGGGTTCAGAATAAGAATGCTGCTAATACATCCAAGAACAAGTCTGAAGAAAAGTATTGCAGTCATTGTGATATGACGAATCATAACCGGGAAGATTGTTACTGGTTAATTGAATGTACTCATTGTGGGAAAGCTGGTCACAAAATTGATAAGTGTTACAAGTTGATCGGATATCCAGAAAAGAATGGGAAGAATAAGGGTAAAGGCAACAAAGAGAAATTCAAGAAAGGGGCTAATAATGTGGATCTAATTGAAGGATATTCTCCTCTAGACTGCCAGTTTTTGGATCATGCGAATCAAGAGGATAATGGTCAGTCTATACAAGCTGGAATGAAGTTAGATGCTGGTATGTTAGATGGCCTCGTAACCTCTGTCGTGGATCAGATGATGCAGAGAATGAATGACAGTAAATCTGCAAACACTACTGTAAATCTCAATGCTAGTACCTCTAGCTTTGCTGGTATGATCAATTCCTCGACTCATTCAATTTTTAAAACCGTCAATCATGCTTGTAGTGTTCAAGACTGGATAGTCGACACAGGTGCTTCGGATCATATGTCCTCAAATGTGAATATTATGCACAATGTTAGAGATTTAGTAAAACCTTTACTTGTGGGGTTACCGGATGGGAGTGTGAAACCAGTATTGAAATTGGGTGATATTGCGTTGCATAAGGGGTTAATTCTTTATGATGTTTTGCTCATTCCTGATTTTAAACAAAACTTAATGTCTGTCGCTAAACTGATTGACCAAAACTTCATTTTTGTTGTGTTTCTTGCTTCTCATTGTGTATTTCAGGACTGTTCAAGTAAAAGGGTTATTGCATCTTGCAAAAGAATAGGGAACCTTTACAGATTTCAAGTCAATAATCGTTTCGATTTAGATGCTTTAGTTACTTCAGTTGTTAATAAAGTCATGAATTGTAAAAGAGATAGTACAACTCATTCAGTAGTTCATACTTCAAAGATAGGTAATACAGTAACGACTAATGTAATTCATGCCAGAATAGGTCACATGTCTTTTGACAAGTTACGATTTCTTAATGAAACTGAATATTCTAAAGATCATAGTGTTTGTGAAACTTGCATTTTGGCTAAACATCATCAAGTTCCTTTTCCTACGAGCACTTTTCACGCTACTTCCTCGTTCCAATTGATTCATATGGATGTTTGGGGGCCTTACAAAGTCCCATCTATGAATGGTGCTAAATATTTCTTGACCATTTTGGATGATTATTCTAGATATACATGGACAATGTTATTCCAGACTAAGGATCAAGTGTATGACCTCATAAAGCATTTTATTTCTTATGTTAAAACGCAATTTGGATCTGCAATCCAGACAATTAGGTCAGATAATGGCACTGAGTTCTTGTACAGTATGTGTGGTTCTTTGTTTAAAGACCATGGCATTGTTCACCAAACTAGTGTAATAAGGAGACCACAACAAAATGGGAGGGTCGAGAGGAAACATAGACACTTATTGGACACTGCCAGGGCTTTAAGAATCCATGCCGGTTTGCCAATTAAATTCTGGGGTGATTGCATTGATACTGCTACATTTCTGATTAATTTGATGCCTTCGTCTGTATTGAATTGGAAAGTACCGTATAGTATGTTGTTTGGCAAAGACCCCTCCTATGTAGGTTTGAGAATTTTTGGTTGTTGTTGCTATGCAACAATGCCTCCAACATACAAAGACAAGTTTGGGGATAGGGCAAGAAAGTGCATTTTCTTGGGTTATCCACATACTCAGAAGGGTTACAGGTTTTATGATCTCAAGACACATCAAGTTTTTGTAAATAGGGATGTAGTGTTTCATGAGTCAGTATTTCCGTTCAAACCGTCGCCAATTCCAGCAGAATCAGAAGTACAACAGGATCAAGTGTTCCTGGTCAACCCAGCTTCATCCACTTTGGTTGTGCCTACAACAGTTCCTAATGAAGAGTAGAACAACACTGGTGTTGTTGTTCCATCTAGTGTTGAGAGCAGGAATCAGGGAGCAGATACATCCACAGATAATCAACCTAGGAATGCATCTGTACCTGATGCTCAACCCAGGAGATCAGTTCGGTCCAAACAGGCTTCAGTTCGTCTTCAGCCTTATCATGTTAGTCTACCGCGTCCCTCTCGGTCAGATCCATCTAGTTTTCATGCAGCAATTCTCAGAGATCTTCATGAATTTCACCCTGAGTATATCTCAAGTGTGGCAAATGTTATAAAGGAGCCTGAACCACAGACGTTTAGGCAGGCTTGTAAAGATTCTAGGTGGATTGATGCAATGACCAAAGAGGTTCAGGCACTTGAAAGCAACCAAACCTGGGACATTGTTGATTTACCAGCGGGACAAAAACCCATAGGTTGCAAATGAATTTACAAAATTAAGTATAAGGCTTATGGTACGGTTGAGAGGTTCAAGGCAAGATTGGTAGCTAAGGGATACAACCAGGTTAAAGATAAAGACTATAAAGATACTTTCTCACTGGTAGCCAAATTTACAACAGTACGGACAGTATTGGCTGTAGCTGCTGCAAGGGGTTGGGATTTGCATCAGTTGGACATAAACAACGCCTTCCTTCATGGGTATTTGGATGAGACAGTGTATATGACTCCTCCTGAGGGATATGAGGTTCGACCTGGACAGGTTTGTATCAATAAGAGATCATTATACGGTTTAAAACAAGCTTCAAGACAATGGAGTAAAGAATTGACCAAGTATTTACAGCAAGTGGGATTTGTCCAATCTAAGCAGGATTACTCTTTGTTCACAAACTTTGATACTGAGACTGAGGCTTTTACCATTGCCTTGGTGTATGTAGACGACGTTTTAATTACTGGAAACAGTTTGGAAGAAGTGACAAAGCTCAAATCTGGTTTGGATAAGGCATTTTCTATCAAGGATCTAGGTCATATGAGATATTTTCTTGCTCTTGAAGTGTCGAGGAACAGTTCAGGTCTGATTATCCATCAAAGAAAGTATATTTTGGACATTTTGAAAGATATGGACATGGTTAATTGTTCTGAAACAAAATTCCCCATGCCACGAGGCCTGAAACTATCCACTGAAGAAGGAGATATTCTGCAAAATCCAGAAGAGTATCACAGGCTAGTCGGAAAGCTGCTGTATTTGAACTCCTCACGCCCTGATATATCATATTCAGTACAACATCTAAGTCAATTCTTGAGTCAGCCACGTCTTCCTCACTTACAAGCAGCTGTCCATGTGTTGAGATACCTTAAAACCACAATTAATACCGGCTTGTTTTACCCCGCACAATCCGACTTAGCTCTAACAGCGTTTAGTGATGCTGATTGGGGTCAGTGTGCATTTTCTTGCAAATCTCTCAGCGGTTTTTGTGTATTTTTGGGATCTTCTCTCATATCATGGAAGACGAAGAAGCAAAAGACGGTGAGCAAAAGCTCCGCCGAGTCTGAATACAGAAGTCTGTCCTACACCTCATCAGAAATGGTTTGGGTAGACAGTATCTTGCATGATTTGAGGGTGAGTGTGCCTAAACCTATTCCTCCTATGTGTGAAAACAAGGCAGCAATGCACATTACAGCAAACCCGGTGTTCCATGAACGAACGAAGCACTTGAACATTGATTGTCATTATGTACGAGACAAGCAAGACGAAGGATTTCTCTTAACTCAATATGTTCGTACCGGAATGCAAGTGGCAGATATAATGACTAAGGCATTGGGGGCTGATCAGCATCAGTTTCTCTCAAACAAGCTAGGTGTAGTAGGTTTAGACCTCAATCCATGCCAAGCTTGAAGGGGGGATATGAGACTATAGTAGAAAGTTAGTTACGACTATAGTAGAGAGTTAGTTACTTATGTAACAGAATAGAGAGTTTGTTACATTAAAGCTAACTACCTCAACTATATATACATATGTACTCATCTCATCATGTACGAATATATGAAATAATAATAATCTTCCTCATATTTGAAACTACCATTTTTCCAGATTTCCAAAAATTCCAGATTTAATAAATCCCGTCAAAACCGTCTTTAAAACCCGTTTTCACAATTAACGATTCCATTAATAAAACTTATCGTCCCAAACATTTTATTAAAGCACTAAAAATTATAAAATTACATTTTATTATCAAATCATCAGAACCATATTTTTTTCCAGATTTAATCCAAAGACCAAAAATTGAGAATTTAAACAACAAACACGGTTTTAACGATAAACGATGATTTAAAGTGATTAATTAATTCATCCACTTAACAATTCCGAAAAATTATGAATAAAATCAGAAAATTCTATTTTACCAGAAAGTTTCACCACGTCAAAAATCAGATTAAAATAAAATTTTTAAGTACTAGAACTAAAAATCGGCTTTTAATCGTTTTTGTCCGTAAACGGTAATAATTCAATAATCGATAACTAAAATATCAGAAAAATACTAAATTATTAAAAATCATTAAAAATATCATTTTTACAGAATATAAACATATATTACATGTTTTGGCCGAATATTACGATTTTACAAATTAATATGACGATTTAATCGTTAATCTCGTAAAAGCGATAAAAATACCGAAACATGCAAATTTTCAACTTTTAAAAATTTTCCAGATTATATGACATACATATATTGTCAAAAATAAAATATAAAAATATACATGCAATCACATAAATAAAATCATGCAATACCGAGTAACAACGACGTTGCCTTCAATCCAAATCCGAGTCTACCATAAATTCGTCGGCTTCGGGGTCGACCAAGAATCCTAAATCACATGACATACATGGTACAAAAATACCATGAGAAAACTAAAAGAATCAAGGTAAATAACAATCGGAAATAACATCGATTATTACCTTAACGAAGGGGAAAGAAAGACGATAATTTAGAAGGCGAAAATAGGACGATCAAAGCTTGATTATGGACAAAACTGGTTGCTGAAAATGGGCAGGAACACCAGCCAAAAAGAGGGAGAAAGAAAAGGTTTTTGCTAAAATAAAAAGGAAGAATGAATAAAGAGGAAAATGTGAAGAGATATGGAATGAATGGTTACTTAAAAGTTGATGAAAACTAGGTCCATTCACCTCAAAAATTTCAACCAAGAGTGAATGTGAGAGAAGTGCGAAGAGTTTGTATTAATCCACCAAAATGAATGAAGAAAGAAATAAATATCTAATGTTTGACATAATAAAATGAAGTGTATAAAAAAATGTAGTAGGGGTGAGCCAAGGGGGGTCACGGTCCAAAATGTGGGAAAATGTCCCAAAATAATTTGTAAGTTGATAAAAAGAAAATCGTAAACTTCTTAAAGGTATTTCAAAGCTATTCGAGTAAACCTCGCGTTAGAAAATAATTATTTACGAAACTTCGTAACAAAATCGTTAAAGGCTAAATTTTCGTAAATTAAAAAAATATTTCTTAGTTGGAAATATTATATAAATGGGTTTAGACATTTTAGGAAAAGGAATAACTTAAATCCGAGCTTAAAAACGTCAATTCAAAGAGAAATAGAATTCCTCACGGAAAATTAATTAGTTTACGAAGAAAACCAAATAAATGGATTTAAGAGAGTTAAAATCTTTAACATTAAAAATAAATATCATTAAACTTAAAACTAAAAATAAAGCTTGGTAAAATGATGAAATATGAGGCCGAAATGTGATAGAGTTATGACGATGTCATAACGGAAAGAATAAAAAAGCTAGAAAAATAGCGGGTGTTACAATTTCGAAATCATTAACAAAATTGCAAGCGAACCTTAGTTCGTACAGAGGGCACTCGACCGAGTGCCTAGCCCACTCGGTCGAGTGGCACCCCAAAAACGAGACAGAATGGTTTTTTGACCTCCACTCGGTCGAGTGGCAGCGCACTCGGTCGAGTCCGTCAATAACTCGATCGAGTAGGGTCCAAAATACGAGACATAATACTTTCATGACAACCGCTCGGTCGAGTTTCGCAATAACTCGCTCAAGTGGCCGCACACTCGGTCGAGTTCCCCCATAACTCGGTCGAGTGACGTCACGAAATCTGGACAGAAGCCTTTTTTGTGGTCCGCTCGGTCGAGTCCCTCAATGACTCGGTCGAGTGGCCCCTTTATCACGTCAAACCGTGAGTCCTATAAGGCCATTCGTGTCTCGCTAATACCTTTTTATGACTTAGGTCAATACGTGCCAAGTCCATCACGTGAAACATCACCTCTTCAAAACTTTGTATCATCCGATTTAAATCATTACATTATTCTATCGAACCGTTATACCGTTACTAACCGTTTGTTCTTTTTTCAATTCAATTCTTGTTTATTTTATTTTAATAAAATGAACCCGCATGCCAAAATACAACTTTGACGTTAAGATTTTAGTTGCATTAAATCGACATAGAAACCCTTTCAATTTCTCACATGCTTAGGAAAAACAATGTTCGCATAAGCATTTTCCCCGTTCAAATAACGCGCGTATTAGAAAATCATTCGATACCCTAGTAGAGGCCGCTAATGTGTGGGCGGGGTTGGGTGTCCTTTGTGGGCTTCCCAACACGTACCCTCACCCCTTACTCAGAACCTCGGTTTCCGGATGCCCAAAACCGTTGGTGCACGAGAGTCATTCTATACACGATAACCGGTAGTGACGGTATCGGTATCGCAATGCAAAGGGACGAGCCCAATAAACTCTGACATCGGAAATGGGCCGTATTTTTTACACGGCCCACTACGACATAGAGTGGATTCGAACGGCCCCGAACTCCCACAAAGTTCGGTGGCGACTCCACTTAGATTTAAATTTCAATTCGATCCATTCTCATATGGAGATTCATTCGCCTTCCCAAACCCGCGCGTGGCCGCGTCGGGGTGGACCTATGTCATGTCCACAATTTTGCGACTCCGCTGGGGATTAACTGATGCGTGACTTACCATCGGCATCCTCAGGGTGAGACTCGAATAGAAATCGTTTGACTAGTAAAATACGCGTTTTAGTTTTACGGTTCATGCATAACCCTATATTTTCCCGGGCTGGTACTCGCGACCGACGTCCCACTATACCGTGATGTACTCAAATATGGATATGTCAAAGGTGTCCATAGTCGATTCGAGTGGGTTTCGCGGCATGTTCTAAGCTCAACTAGACTTAGAAAGTCCGTCCCGATCAACGTCTAGACTATGTGCACTGGTATAAACCCTTTTTAGACCGACCGAGACTTAGTGTAGAGCATACATGGCGTCGTTATAATGCTTGCCCGACTACATGCTACTTGGTTTCCATGTCGTTTTCAAAAACCGTCAACTTTTTCAAAAAATACATCTATTTCAAGATATCCAATTTCAAAACCCGGAACATATACCGAATTTAGGACTTATGATTTTACTCAAAATAGCCTATTTCTAGCCGGTATTCTGCCCATTTCAAAATTCGAAAATACTTTGAAACCTTCAAATTTGTGGCCCGATACGCTTTCCGATTTTTTTTCGAAAAATCGGGCCCTTCCCCGACTTTGCTCGTATTTTCCAAAAACAATCCATTTTCAAAATCTTCCTCTTCTTAGGACTTCCCGTATTTAGCAGTGTCGGGTCGTGTCTTAAGTCGTCGAAGTCTTTAGCATCGAAACTCTGTCGATCTTACATCACGAGTTTCTTCCCTATCCCAGTCCGCCTTATTAGACT
This sequence comes from Agrostemma githago, assembly GCA_958450325.1. NCBI lineage: Eukaryota > Viridiplantae > Streptophyta > Magnoliopsida > Caryophyllales > Caryophyllaceae > Agrostemma > Agrostemma githago. The sequence goes on along the minus strand of OY288248.1, from coordinate 26,046,837 downwards.
AAGGCAAGGCCCACCTACGTAGGACATACTCCTATAAAGGAGGGTCCGTTTACACAATCGAGTCCAAAGTTTGGGGATGTCTCACGTGGACCCTCTTTCGAACAGGACTAGGCCCACCCGCCGAATCCTAAAGAAGGCCCACTTTTCACAAGTCACCCGTCTAGGTGTCTTTTCCGAGTCATTTCCCTTTTCAGTCTTGTTCGGGAAGTACTTTCTATTCCGGGATTCGGGCTAGTTTCTAATTACGCGGTGTTCTTACAGACAGGCCACCCGAAACCAGATATCAACGCAAGATGGACGCATTGAAGGATGCCCTAGCCAAGATCGAGGCCCAACTGACTGCCATCCAGACTGACCAAACGACACTTGCCACTCGTGTGAGCGCCATGGAGAAGGGAATTCCTCTTAATGCTGGATCTGAGCCCACTGGGCCCATAGCTGAACTAGTCAACGCTGTTCGCAGGCTCGAGGAACAGGTTCACCTGTCAACAAACAACTCGATCCACACTGAAATCGCTCGTTTCTATTCGCCTTTGAATGATGAGCTACCTGCTAACCTCAACCTTACGGGAATTCCAATGTTTGAGGGTACTGATGTAATCGTCTAGAAATTCTAACGCGATACAGTGGCGGAAACACTGTAGAGTCGGGATTATAACACGCTGTAACTATGTCTTAGTAAATTAAATTGGTAAAGTCAAACGTATGCCATACATAAAAATGGCTAAAATTTAAAACAATCCACAAAGAGGTTAAACAATCCTTAAGACATAATTGTTAAAAAGATCAAGCAGGATCCAAGACTGCTCGTTAGCCCACACCCTCCAGAAAACAAACACGTATACCTGCCATGTTAAAACATAACAGCCACAATCAGTGGGGAGCAACGTCAACGTTCTCCCAGCCGTATAACAGGATTTTAAAACTGTACTTACTACTATAGAAAAATAATAAAAATGGAAAAAAGTAAAACATCATATTAAAATAAGTTTTCAGCGCAAGACCAAAATATTAAAATGGGTTACCGAAGAAACATAAAAACAATTGCCAACCTGCAAACCAACTTATATCGATAACAATAAAAAATATTCAAAATGGCGTTATGGATATGATTAATGTAGAATCTAGACTTTCACTAGGACAATACTAAACTAGTTTCGAGAACTTAGTCAAAACAAATTAGACTTCGGTCTCTAACTAGGTAACTCAACCATAACAGGACTGCGTGCAGCGAGGTCCTGGCTTAAGTAGTGCACGCCCCTCTTGGATACAAACCATACCCAGTTCAACCCGACGCGACTTACACGATGCGATATCTAAGTTTAAGGTAAACATACACCCTCCTGAACACAAACCATGCTCAGTTCAACGACCAATGTGTCTCAACATAGACACACCAGCTTTATAGTTGATGACAAAACGTACATCCCAGACTATATTACTCTAAACCCACACTTTTCCTTATTCCATAACTCCAAAACAATCCATTATCGATATTTAAAAGATGTATTCATTATAAACAATATGAGGATAAAAGAAGTAAACATTTATATTCTAAAAGAGGAAACTTTCTATTTTATGAAACTTCTATTTTTAGAAACTTTACTAAAAATAGCATTATATCAAAATAGTGAGAATATTAGTTCATACTAATACCACTTTTTTAGTAAACGATATAGATTTATAAAACTAATACTTTCGGCCTTAACGATATTAATTATTAAAGTAAGAACATTTAATTTTATGAAATTATTAAAATATCGTATAAGCGTTATAAAATGATTAAAAATGTCTTAAACATTTTAATATTACTAATTAGGGTGTTTTCAAAAGTTAAAAAGCTATAATTCCCTAATTATTATTAGTTTCGACAATAAAATTATAAATAGGATTTTACGGTAAGCATCAAATTAAATATTTGAACGTCTTTATTTAATTAAACCAACAAATATATTTAGAGTATGTTAAGGGATGATTTAACTCTTAAAGTTTCAGATTTAAATACTTTCAAAATTGCTGGAAAAATAATTCTTTTAGGTAAGACGAAGTATTTTAACGATAAATCACAATTTGTCCGAAAATCAATACTTATTAATTAAAGACTTTAATAAATAGTACAAAAATTATGTAAAATAGTTAAAATATATTTATGGACATTCTGTTCAGAAAAGAAAATTTTCCAGAATCCTAAAACTCGGTTTTTAAAGTGTTTTCTCGTTAATTGTTCAATCTCGACAATAACGATTAATAAAAAAATAGTAATTACAAAACGATTTAAGTATTAATATCCAAAAATCATTATTAAACCCAAAAATCATGATTTTCCAGGATCTACCATTTTTCCAGATTTCCAAAAATTCCAGATTTAATAAATCCCGTCAAAACCGTTTTTAAAACCCGTTTTCACAATTAACGATTCCATTAATAAAACTTATCGTTCCTAACATTTTATTAAGGCACTAAAAATCATAAAATTACATTTTAATATGAAATCATCAGAATCATATTTTTTTCCAGATTTAAACCAAAGACCAGAAATCAAGAATTTAAACAACAAACACGGTTTTAACGATAAACGATGATTTAAAGTGATTAATTAATTCTTCAACTTAAAAATTCAGACAAATTATGAAAAAATTCAGAAAATTCTATTTCACCAGAAAGTTTCACCACGTCAAAAATCAGATTAAAATAAAATGTTTAAGTACTAGAACTAAAAATCGGCTTTTAATCGTTTTTGTCCGTAAACGGTAATAATTCAATAATTGATATCAAAAATATCATAAAAATACTAAATTATTAAAAATCATCAAAAACAACATTTTTCCAGAATATAAACATATATTACATGTTTAGGCCGAATATTACGATTTTACAAATTAATATAACAATTTAATCGTTAATCTCGTAAAAGCGATAAAAATACCGAATCATACAAATTTTCAACTTTTAAAAATTTTCCAGAATTCGTGACATACAGATATTGCCAAAATAAAACATAAAAATATATACATGCAAATACTCAATTAAAATCATGAAATACCGAGTAACATCGACGTTACCTCTACTCCAAGTCTGAATCGACAATATATTCGTCGGCTTCGGGATCGTCCAAAAATCCTACCAAACATGGAAATCATGGCAGAAAAATACCATGAGAAAACTAATAAAAATCAAGGTAAATATTGATCGAAAACGACGTTGATTAATACCTTAACGAAGAGAACGGAAAGAGGATTATTTGACGATGAATTTGAGTCGATTAAGACTAGAATTGAAGCAAAAATAATCCTAGAATAAGGGAAGGTGCCACGGCCAAAAATGGGTGAAGATAGATTTTTTTAACTTTGATGAATGAATAAAGTGAAGTATGGAAATGGATGGTTTTCAAAATATAAATGAGATTAAAGTGTTGATGAAAACTATGTGAAATCCTCATGAAGTGGCCAGCCAAAATGAAGTGATAAGGAGTATGAAAAGTTTTGATACTAATGCAACAATGAATGAAAAGAAATTATCTTACGTTTACGTTTTAACGTGATAAAATGAAACGTTTAAATAAAACGTAATAAAACTTGTAACCAAGAGCTTAGTTGGTCCAAAATGTGAGGAAATGGTCTCAATTAATTTATAGGTTGATAAAAAGTATAATCGTAAAATAGTTAAAGGCATTTCAAAGTAATTCGAGTAAATCTCGCGTAAGAAAATAATTATTCGCGAAGCTTCGTAATAAAAATCATTAACAACTAAATTTTTGTAAATAAAAATATTTACTAGTTGAAAATATTATAGAAACGTATTCAAACATTTTTAGGAAAAGGAATAACTTAAATCCAAGCTTAAAAATGTCAATTCGAAGAGAAATAGAATTCCTTGCGGAAAAATTAATTAGTTTACGAAGAAACCAAATAAATGGATTTAAAAAGAATTTAAATCTTTAAAATTAAAAATAAAAAATTATTAAACTCAAAAATTAAAATAGAGCTTAGTAAAATGATGAAATATGAGGCCAAAAGTGACAGAGTTAAGACGGAGTCCTAACGGAAAGAATGAAAATGCTTAGGAAAAATAGCGGGTGTTACAAAATCCGGGCTTTCAAAGATTTTATGGCGGTAAAAGGGGTGAAGTCCACCATGTTTACTCACTTATTCCATTCCTCCCTCGAAAAGCATCCTAAGGCCTGTTACTACAGGCTCGATTCCAAGAAATATAAAACTTGGGATGATGTGGCGACTGAATTTGCTCGGAATTACGCTGATAATACCGAGATCCAGACTACAATGCGTACTCTGGAAGTGATGGCCCAAGAGCCCAAAGAAGGGTTCACCAAATATCTGCAGAGATGGCGGGCCGAAAGTGTGAAGCTGGTTGATAAGCCCAGCGAAAAAGTGCTAGTGGAGGCGTTTGTCAAGAACCTTCTCCCTTCCTACCGGGTCCATCTCCGGTATGCTGTTATCCCCAATTTTGCTACCCTGACTGAAATGGGTACAAGGATCGAGGACGACTTACGGTTAGAGAGCCTGACTAAGGCCTCTACCAAGGGCTATCAAGGGGTAAGCTAATCTGCGAGCAAGCCCACACCTGCAGCTGCAACTCGCAGCATTTTCGACGAGGTAAATCTGCTTGACACCTCATCCAAAAAGAATACACCAAATCGGGTATTCACGGATATAGGGACTACCTATACCTACGCCTTACAAAGGCTATCTTCTAAAGGCCTTATCCAACCAATAGGCCCGACTCCCGAACTTCCAGTGGAGAAAAGGCCCAAGAGCTACAATGTCCAAGCCCATTGCCAGTATCATCGAGGTAATGGGCATGACACGGAAAAATGCTGGAAACTGAAGCATATGATCCAAGATCTGATCGAAAGCGGGAAAATACCGCTTCCCGGGTACAAGCCGAGCAACAAAGAAAACCCGTTCAGTACCCATGCTATATTCACCGGCGAGGTAATTGACTGTTCCCACCTCATTTCCCCTTATATCCCGCAAATCAACGGGCTATGGTTCGATGATGAGGACGACGTCTACCTGGCCAAAGGGGAAACTGTCCCCGTCACGAGAGAAGAGGTCCGAAAAGCTAAGTCCAAAGCCTTACCCACCAACCACCTCGCCACAGCTGGGCGCTCTACTCCAACAACCGTCACTAAACCTACCAGGACGGATCCTACCTTCGAAGAACCAAGCAGTGACACAGCTGTGGTCCAACAATTGAAGAGGGTTCGAGCTGACTTAACCATATGGCAACTACTGGTTAGCTCGTAAGCACATCGGGAAGCACTGACTAAGGCTCTCGATGAGATCAAGGTCGACTCACAGGTTACCCCCGCTGAAATGGTAGCCACTGTCATGCCCTATATCAAGGGCAAGTCCAAGGAAGAAGGCCCACTCATCACCTTCTCCGAGTCTGATCTGCCAGCGTTCGGGTCCAATCATAATCTGGCCCTATACATCACGGTCATTTGCAGGGGGAAGTACCTCCCAACGACCCTTATTGATGACGGATCTGCTGTAAATGTCCTTCCCCTAAGGATTGCTAAAGCCCTCGGCATCACCAATGCCGACTATCTCCCGACAGCACAAACTATTCAGGCTTTCGACGGAAGCCCAAAACCGGTAGCCGGGGCCGTTAAATAGACTATCATAACGGGCCCAATCGAAAAAGAATTGGAGTTCCAGGTGATTGATGTCACCTCATCTTTCAACTTGCTACTCGAAAGGCCTTGGATCCACGCAGTCAAGGCCGTGTCCTCTACCTTACATAGGAAGGTCAAGATGCCACTTCGGGGCGGTGTCGTCACATTAGAAGCCACCCCTATCACCGTAGCAAGCTGTAATGCTACGGTCCGGGCCGACCCACGAGGATTTGACTTCGTGGGCATGATCGAGGAGGAATATCTCTTCAGGCCTTACTTCACCACTAGCATCGACACGATGCTACAAAAATTGGGCTATCTACCGGGAGCTACCTCGAGACCATATCTTCCAGCTGGGAAGATTATTGAAGTCCTAAATGATGGTGAATCACAGTTCGGATTGGGGTATGCTATAACCCCGGAAAACGTGGTCCGGGCCGATATTCACAAGGCCACCAACATCCTCAAGGGTACTTACATAGGCCCTTATAGCCCGAGGTTAACTAACTACTTCGTCACTCCTGTTTTCGGAGCTATTCAGGTGGGCCTCTACCAACCCACCATCACATATCCCGAGACCAAAACGGCTCGGGAATGCAATTTCATCCCCGATTATATATTCACCCTTGTTCAAGCCGAGTCCAAGGAAGGGGAAAACAACTCCGAGCCCGTGCTGGGGCTCCTATTTGGAGGAGACAAGGTCGTCCCCACTCCAAAAGATGATTTGGTCAATCTGATCCTCCGCAGCAATCGGTTTGACCCAACAAAGCTGATCTCTGAGGTCGATACGGACACCGGGAAAAGGGCCTGGAGGAAGACCATCAAGTGGACCGACAGCCAAGGACGGATCTACAAGCTGACCACCGGCGAGGGAGACATGCCGGATACCGAGTCCAAGTCTGAGTCAGAGTCAGAGTCGGAGTCTGAGTCCGAGTCTAGAGGGTCTGGTGCTAGAGTCGAGTCTGTAACCCCTCTTTCCTTAGCCACTTCCACTGAGATCTCGGGGCCTGTCCCAAGACTTCTCTTTATCCCGCCACTGACCAACGAGCAGATGGCCGCTCTATTCGAGCTTTTCTCAAAATTTACCATTAATAATAATAACGAAAACCGTTCTACTTACGACTTGTCTTATTTCCAAAATTCTCTCGATTTCAAAGATTTTATATGCAATGACATTGAGAAACCCGACGAACAGGTACCTCTACCTTCGCATCTAATCGAACAGCTCGAACAAAGGGAGTCCCGAGATCCGGTAATCGAAGAAACCGAGTCCATCAATGTGGGAACCACTTTAGAGCCCCAGATGCTTAAGTTGGGCTTATCTTTAGATCCAGAGGAGAGAAAACAGTTCACAGCCCTCCTCCAGGAATTCAAAGACGTCTTCGCATGGTCCTACAAGGACATGCCGGGATAGACCGGGAAATAGCTGAACACCGTATACCCATCAAAGGTGGGTGTAAACCGGTCAAACAGAAACTCCGAAGAATGAGGCCCGAATGGTCTCTCAAGGTCAAAGAAGAAGTCGACAAGCAATTCAAAGCGGGCTTTATACAAGTGTCTGAATATCTAGACTGGGTCGCAAACATCGTGCCGGTACCCAAGAAGGACGGCAAGGTGCGGGTATGTGTAGACTTCTGGGACTTAAATAAGGCTAGCCCAAAAGATGATTTTCCGTTACCACACATCGACATATTGGTGGATAACACGGCCGATCATGCCCTTCTATCATTCATGGATGGGTATGCCGGATACAATCAAATCAAAATGGCAGAAGAGGATATGAGTAAGACCACCTTCTCTACACCTTGGGGTACTTACTGTTATACCGTCATGCCATTTGGGCTTATCAACGCCGGGGCCACTTATCAGTGGACCGCCACTTATCAGTGGACCGCCACTACTTTATTACATGATATGATGCACAAAGAAGTGGAAGTCTATGTGGACGACATGATCGTCAAGTCCAAAGATCGAAGTGGGCACGTTGCAGCCCTAAGAAAATTCTTTACCCGACTACACAAATACAACATGAGGCTAAACCCTCAAAAATGCAGTTTTGGGGTAACATCGGGCAAATTACTGGGCCATATCGTTAGCCAACGCGGCATCGAGGTCGACCCATCTAAAATCAAAGCCATCACCGAGATGCAACCACCCAAGACCGAAAAAGAAATAAGGGGGTTTCTCGGGAAAGTTCAATATATCAGCCGGTTCATTTCGAAACTAACCATGGTATGTGAGCCCATTTTCAAAAAACTGAAGATCGGAGAACGGGTACTATGGGACGACAAATGTCAAACGGCTTTCGATAAAATTAAGGAGATCCTGTCTGCACCGCCGGTATTAATGCCGCCTCAACCCGGTTTGCCTTTGTCGTTATACCTAACAACGACCGAGACAGCCATGGGGGCTATGCTGGCCCAGACAGTCGATTCAGAAGAGCGGGCTACTTACTACATTAGTAAGAAGTTCCTAGAGTACGAATGCAAGTACACAATGCTCAAGAAAACGTGCCTAGCGTTGGTTTGAGCCACTAAAAAGCTCCGACACTAGATGCTTAGTCACGAGGTACATGTATTATCCAAAATGGATCCTATCAAGTACCTGTTCGAGAACCCCATCCTCAATGGCAGGATGTCCAGATGGACCTTAATGCTAGCCGAGTTCGACCTCATATTTGTACCATTAAAAGCCATCAAAGGTCGGGTAGTGGCAGAATTTCTCGCCGATAGTCCGATATCCGAAGAGGGCCACACCGATACTTGGGCCTTTCCTGATGAAGACATATTCCATACCGATACCGAAACATGGGATTTGTATTTCGATGGAGCATCCAATTTCCAAGGATTTGGGGTCGGGATTCTGCTAATCTTGCCACGAGGGGAGCACACCCCCTTATCCATGAAGTTGGACTTCGACATGACCAATAATGCAGCCGAATACGAAGCATGCATCCACGGGATGCAAGCCGCCGTTGATTTAGGGGTAACAAACCTCCGGGTCCACGGTGACTCATCATTGGTCATCAATCATGCACTCCAAAAATGGAAAACTCGGAACGCTAATCTCGTGGCTTACCAAGCACGAGCAAGGGTTCTAGAGAAACAATTCCAGAAGGTGGAATATATCTATCTGCCTCGGGAAGAAAATCAGTTTGCAGATGCACTTTCCAAATTAGCATCCCTGCTGAACATACCAGACCATCTAACTAGCATGCCAATCTGCGTTGAAAGACGGTCCGAGCCGGCGTATGTGCACGCCATCCAGGACATCGAGCTAGCCGACCCAGAACCTTGGTATCAGGCCGTCCTAACCTACTTGGCAACGGGAGAATATCCTCCGGGAACTGAAAACCGGGCCAAGAAAGCCCTGCGAAGATAGACAACCCAATTTGTTCGTACGGACGACGGGCAGCTATACAAAAAGACGGCACAAGGGGCTCTTCTCTTGTGTATCGACAAAGTACAGGCCAAAAAGGTTATGTCTGAGGTACACGATGGTGAAAATGGCCCACATATGAACGCCCATATGTTAGCCCAAAAAATCATGAGGCTCGGATATTACTGGAACACCATGGAAACAGACTGTCAATTATACGTCAAACACTGCCATAATTATCAGATCTTTGCTAATGTACAGCATATGCCATCTTCCCTATTATATACCATGACATCACCATGGCCATTTTCAAATGGGATATTGACATAATCGGAAAGGTGCATCCTTTCGGGACGGGAGGTCACTGCTTCATTTTGGTGGCCATCGACTATTTCACCAAATGGGACAAAGCCGAGTCGTATCGTGTCTTGAACGCCAAGCACGTGGCCAAATTTATCCGGAATAAGATCATATGCCGGTACGGGATCCCACACGAGTTTATCAGTGATCATGGGACCCATTTTCAAGCTGAAACTGCTGCATTGCTAGCAAAATATAAAATTCAAAGGCATACATCTTCACCCTACCGACCCCAAACAAATGGAGCAGTAGAAGCGGCCAATAAAACAATTGTCACCATACTTAAAAAGATGGCTGAGAATTACCGGGACTGGCCCGACAAAATACCCTTCGCCCTATGCGGGTACCGGACGTCAATTCGCACCGGAACCGGAGTAACTCCATATTATCTGACATATGGAATGGAAGCGGTTTAACCAGTCGAGCAAGAAGTGCCATTCCTCAGGATTTTACTTGAAAGCCAAGTACCAGAAGCAGATTGGGTCCAAGCCCGATATGATTCGCTAGTCCTTTTAGATGAACGGCGATCCCGGGCCCTCAACAATATCCAAGTATATCAAAAGAGGATCCAACGGGCTTTCAACAAAAGGGTTAGGCCCAGAAACATCAAAGAAGGGGATTTAGTCCTAAAATCGGTTCGTGCCTTACTACCGGTTGACCCAAGAGGAAAATTCAAACCCAATTGGGCTGGGCCATACTTAGTAAAGAAGGTCCTATCAGAAGGAGCGGTGATGCTGACAGACCTGGACGGGAACGAATTTGTCAACCCAACCAACTTGGACCAGCTGAAGCGCTACTACCCCTAAACCCTACCTTAATGTCATTTGCAAAAAATTATCTTTTTATTATTTTTCAAAAAACTATAGACAAGTCAATAAGTTAGAATTAATTATTCTACTGTCGCACATCTCGAACTAATAGTCTTGATGTATTTCAAAAATTGCAAAATTCAATTTTGAACTACGTTTGGTTTGATTCCGCTAATAGTGGATACGTAGGCAACCCCTCAAAAGGGTAGAACCGCTGCAATAAACGAAATGACGGGAACGGTATTCACTAATACATCTTTATTAAAAATCGATAAACTCAGGAAATTCAAATTACAAAAAAAAAAAACGGCACACACCAAAGAAATCACATAAAAAAATAATAATAATACTCAGATAATAAAACAAAAGAGGCTAATATCCAGGCATCTTCCCCTTTCCTTTATCCTTTGGGTCGCGCGGAGCCCGAGGTCGCCGGGGCGGGGGCGAGCGTTCCCGAATCACAAGGGGAACCTCCTTAGCACGAGTCCTCCGCCACAGTCTTTGGCCCAAGTCGAGCTCGTACATGTTCGGGTAGCCTGTCTCGTGGGCCAAGTCGGTCCTGGACTGCTAGTCTTGGGCCCAGTCTCTTTTCCAGGTCAGTCTGGGGGCTCACTTTCCCCCGCGCACCTTTAGCACTAGACCCTTCAGCCTGAGTCTTAGGCTTCTTTTTGTGACCTGACATTTGGCGGACCAGGGTAGCCGGAGTGTCTCATTCATCGAAGAAGCCCCTGTTGTCTTTAGCTTGCTCCCTTCACAGCAGATCAAAAGCCTCATCAACCTTCAGAGCAGCACGAGCTTTGGCATCGCCTGCTTTGGTCCACTTCACATAAGAATCTGAAACCCAGATGGAGTGGCGAGATGTGGGAATAGGCCAAGTATGTCGGGTGTACCATCTTTGCATCCGGGTATCGCACATCACATCAGTCAGTTGGGTAGGGTCACTCACAACTGCTTCAATCTTCGGGATTCTCTGGGTCCACCCATACTGCCTTAGTATGCGGTCGGGATAAAGATGAACCGTCTGCCGAAAAGACAAGATTACTTGGTAGCGAGCCTTGTCCCTTGGGTCCAATCCTGTCTAAACATAGATGGGCCACCACGGTACTACCCATCGAATCAAGGGCCCACCATGGAATGATAACACCTCGCCCCAATACTTCTGGGTAATCTGGCCAGAAAAATCAATGGCCCGTCTCCTCGTCGTTACCTGGTTATGACGGTAATTGCTCGCGTCAAGAGGAGGATCTATCACTGATAGCCTCTCGTATAGCCAAAACTGAAAAAGAAAACGAAAATATGAGTTCCCGGGGCGAAACAGGCGTCCGCCTAAGGGCACTCGGTCGAGTGCCTAGGACACTCGATCGAGTGCCTAGGACACTCGATCGAGTGCCTAGGACACTCGATCGAGTGGTACCTTGGAATACGAACAGGGGGCTTTTTACGAGGGTACTCGATCGAGTGCCAGGGTGACTCGATCGAGTGCCCACTGCAGCAGGAAAAATCGCGAAAAAAAATCAAAAATCAAGAAATTGGGAAAAATAAAATTCAAAGTAACGTACTTGCCGCAAACGGGTACTCCCGGTCAAGCGGGATGACGAATCCTTTTTACGATTGTCTAGACCTTGGATAATTTCACCCGTGATCAGCCAAGCCGGGCTGTACTCCGTCTCCATCAAATCAACCACGGTCAAGAGGCGGGTGTTACCCATACAAGACAATAAATCCATGTGACCCTCAAAGGCATAAACATGGAGCATACAAAAGGAAAAGGCCCTACGGCTGTGAGCCGGTCTGACCCGGACATCGAGAGGATTCATAAATTTCTCAGCCAGGTCGATCAGAGAAATATTATCACCCTCCATCATACGGGTACCTCGTTGTGAGAAAGCCCCAAAAACTCTCGAAGCTTCCTCCTCGGGTCATAAACCGAATAAGGTATGGCAGGTCGGAGTATCGGGTTCCATCCTCCCACAGCAGCAATTTCCTCGGGTAAAGGGCAAACTTCTCGTCGAGGAAAGGCAAAGTCATGATATATGTCATCCCAGTAAGAGAAGCATGCATCCAAAAAATAGTGATCAACCTGCATCTGACGAAACGGGTACAGTTGAGTAATACCCGTCTGGTTGAGAGCCACCCTATCTGTGTCCCTAAAGCGTCGGGACCATTCCTGCAACATCACAGTCAATCTGTCGATTCCCATGGCTATTTTCTTGAAAGGAGTAAGAAGACTTTCTTTTGAGAAGGGAGGAATTGTGGAGAGATTATGAGAAAAATCAAGAACAAGGGAAGGGTATTTATAGCATTAATTCTATAACCCTCTTTCCATATCTCTCCTTGCACAATAGTTTCCTAATCCTAAACGAAATCAAGCCACAAGCCTAGTCTTGATACTAGCACGGAAATAATCATCCCGAACTTTCCTAATTTTCTTTAGGAGTAAAAAAATTTCAAAAAATTCAAAATTTCAAACATTTCGAAACTTTCAAAAATTCAAAAAAATTCAAAAAATCATTTTTCCCAGCGCGAGTCATTTTACTACCTACATGTTGCATGCAAATTTTATGTGACTTATACAGGTACGACTCAAGCAGGGACATGCAACCCACTGTATCTCCTCAGCGGAAAGCCCAAGGCGGCATTTTTCACGGGATGGGCCCACATACAGGCGCACCCGGGACTTACGCGACAAGTCCAAGTTCCCCACGGAGGTATTATCATCTGCTCAGGTATGACTTCTATCTTATGGCCGGCGGGCCCTTCACGCGAGTCTAATGGACTATAAACGACCCGATCGGAAGTCTGCCAAGTCTCAATTCTCGATTGGCCTGGTAGCTACTCTGACTTTCGCCTTGTCCAAGCCTCAGTCAGAGTGGTGGCTCTGTAGAGACCCGCATTTTGACTACCAGGTGTCTATATCAGTTTCCAAAAAACACCCGATGATGATCGGACGCTAACGTGTTTCTACGCGCTCGGATATGGGCTCAAAACCATTAGTTGTTGGCTTAAGCAATTATGGAGTACAAATCTCACGAAACTGACCTCAAATTCAGGCCTAGTGGGTCGTTTCCAGTCAAACAAGACTAATTTGGGTAAAAACCGACACCGGAAATAAAACCGACTTTTAGCGATTGGGTCAACCCCGGTCAAAGTCGTTTCCAAAACATACAAAACAGCCGTTCAAATATCAAAAACCCAGCCCAAATACAAAAACCCATCAAATACCAAAGCCACGGTCCAAAACACTGGACCCGCGCGATCCAGCTGAGCCACTCGATCGAGTGCTCAGCCCACTCGATCGAGTGGGCCCTCATTTGAGCCTGGCTGCTGACGCCTGGGCCACTCGACCGAGTTAAGGGGCTACTCGGTCGAGTAACCCTATCTGGGGGTCCATAGCAAAGCCTATATATACACCCCCATGCACAACCTTTCACACAATTTTTGAACATCTCTTTTTACCCTAATTCTACCCTAATCAAACCCTCATCAATACTACACTTGAACCTTAATCAAAACCCTAACCACCACAACTTAGCCTACATACTCGATACTCCCGTGCAAGCCGCCACTATGAGTCCCGTCCGAGCATAAGAAACATGTAGGTTGAGGGTGCAAAACCCCGCTCTTTCTCCTCTCTTTTTCTCTCGCGTCGTTTTCGTCGTCGTCGTGTCATTTTTTTATCGTCCTTATTCGAGTCCTAATATCGTTAATATCACTAGTATAAAACACTAAAATACTTTTGGATTTGTGTCGAGTGTGAGTGATGGTGGGATAAGGAAACCCGAATATACAAGTGTACTGCACACAGCGTTGCCGGTCGCTTATCCCATCACCCCGATCACTTGATTATTGAAGCAAGTCAATCTAAATAATGGTTCTTATTTTCGTTCTCGTCATTGTTCAATCGCATATTTCATCGTTTTTCTAAAAATTATGTTAGAAGCATTTTTTTTATAAGGGTCGAAACCCGTTGATGCGGATCCGACATCAAACAATTCGCAAGAATTAATTATGATGTCGAGATGCGGAGGGAATCAAGTCTTTCAATTCAAGCAAAGCGTCGATCTTTTAGATTCGATACCAATTCCATAATTGGATGTCGAATCTAACGATCTAGTCAAATAATTTAACCACTTCGATTTTTCGTTGAAGCTAACGTAGATGTCATTTAATTCGTTAGAATTACGACACTATAAACGCGGAGGAAAATTCATATCATTTGGTTGATTTAAAAAATGACTTATAGCAATTATCGTCTATTTTGCTCTAATATCCGATGTCGATTCAATAATCGCACGTCGGATATGACGAGCACGATACACACGAATCGAGCATGAATTAAGCAACATTTATGCCCAATTCCTCGAATCATCAAAATCAATGAGCAATTTCGAAATCATTAACAAAATTGCAAGCGAACCTTAGTTCGTACAGGGGGCACTCGACCGAGTGCCTAGCCCACTCGGTCGAGTGGCACCCCAAAAACGAGACAGAATGGTTTTTTGACCTCCACTCGGTCGAGTCTCACCATGACTTGGTCGAGTGGCAGCGCACTCGGTCGAGTTCGTCAATAACTCGATCGAGTAGGGTCCGAAATACGAGACATAATACTTTCATGACAACCGCTCGATCGAGTTTCGCAAGAACTCGCTCGAGTGGCCGCACACTCGGTCGAGTTCCCCCATAATTCGGTCGAGTGACGTCACGAAATCTGGACAGAAGCCTTTTTTGTGGTCCGCTCGGTCGAGTCCCTCAATGACTCGGTCGAGTGGCCCCTTTATTACGTCAAACCGTGAGTCCTATAAGGCCATTCGTGTCTCGCTAATACCTTTTTATGACTTAGGTCAACACGTGCCAAGTCCATCATATGAAACATCACCTCTTCAAAACTTTGCATCATCCTATTTGAATCAGTACATTATTCTATCGAACCGTTATACCGTTACTAACCGTTTGTTCTTTTGTCAATTCAATTCTTGTTTATTTTATTGAACTAAAATGAACCCGCATGCTAAAATACAACTTTGACATTAAGATTTTAGTTGCATTAAATCGACATAGAAACCCTTTCAATTTCTCACATGCTTAGGAAAAACAATGTTTGCATAAGCATTTTCCCCGTTCAACTAACGCGCGTTTTAGAAAATCATTCGATATCCTAGTAGAGGCCTCTTATGTGCGGGCGGGGTTGGGTGTCCTTTGTGGGCCTCTCAACATGTACCCTCACCCCTTACTCAGAACCTCGGTTTTCGGATGCCCGAAACCGTTGGCGCACGAGAGTCATTCTATACACGATAGCCGGTAGTGACGGTATCGGTATCGCAATGCAAAGGGACGAGCCCAATAAACTATGACATCAGAAATGGGCCGTATTTTGTACACGGCCCACTACGACATAGAGTGGGTTCGAACGGGCCCGAACTCCCACAAAGTTCGGTGGCGACTCCACTTAGATTTAAATTTCAATTCGATCCATTCTCATATGGAGATTCATTCGCCTCCCCAAACCCGCGCGTGGCCGTGTCGGGGTGGACCTATGTCATGTCCACATAGCTGAAACTCCCATGCTCAAACTCTACAACAACCGCTCTTTTAAAAGAAGGGCATGATTCCCACCACACAGCTTCGTTCTAAAGTTGTTATTAGGTAGCCGAGGTTTACGAGCTAATCCTTTACGCATGTGAAATCCTACCCTGTTATTCGAGGATCTTCTCCTACCATCCAAAGCCATACCAATTCGTATGGTAGGTTCGCCATGATGCACTGAGCGGGGTACATATACTCAACCCTAGGGATCTCGCTGTGCCTCCAATTTTCTCCGTTATTTTCTCTAACTCCTACATTCACAGCATTTCCCATGCTCCCCACTCTGTTAGCAAATTGACTATTTGTTTAGGAAGTTGTTGTAGCTTGTAAAGCACTTATAATAGAGGAGTCACTTGGTACCTGTAAATAAAAAATGCATGCCTGGAAAAATGAAGCATTAGTAACCTAATATACATGTTAAGGGTGTCTTCAACATCACATCAGAACTAATAATATAATCTTGGAAAGTACAGATCAGATTAGATCGACATGGAAGAAGTAGACCATCAGCTAAGGTGTTCGCAAGAACGAAGAAGATTTACGTCAGAAGAAAGGGGAAGTCATCATCGTAAAAGAAATTCAGCAGAAAGCAAATAGTGTCAATTATTCGAATTCGCGCATCATATCTAAGATCAGAAGAACGTTATAAAACTTGAGCATCATATCTAACAAGCTAAGGTTTCCATCATAATGAGACATGTATACAATGTACCCCTACAACAGAAAGACCCTCTCATATGCATGCAAGTAAACATCAGTTTCATACAAATTCACGACCATACACAAAGAAGACAGGAACATATATAACTTGTTGGAGTAAAGGATTGAAAGCCTAAAGTTGAGGTAATACACTCTCTCACATCGGTGGTGGGAAGTTCTTTTTACTACTTTATATACTCCCTCTTTCCTTAGCCTTCAGTAAAGTGTTGAGTGGGTATTTTGTGAAGAGTGATTGACTTGGCCTTTACTGCGCGCTGACCCGACTCGGATCGGGCTCACACTTTGTGAACTGTCCAGGTTCAGTGTGCTTTTTATTTCCATATCCATATCTTCTTTGTGCAGTCAAATTTTGACTGCTACACAATCCTTCCACCCTTTATTGTTGGGATTGATGGTGATTTATGAGGGCATTAAAGTTGGTTTTGACTCCTCCTGCTGCTGCTCACTATAAATAGAGCATTCCTGCTCTTTTCTTCGACACACCATCACCACAACCTTCCTCTTTTCTTCTACACTCCTTCTCCTCTATTTTCCGGGTTTTGTTCATAATTGTTCCAAGAACATAGCCCCGAGTGGATGGGTCTGTGTGCTGCTGTGTACACCTTGGAAACTGACGGTGTTTTGCGATTACCACCATGGTCGTTCCGTAATAGTTTTCAACTCAGTGGCAATCCTGCCACGACACAGCTAAGCTTCCATTTCGTTGCCTACATCTTGGTTCTGTCCATCGTCATTCACTGCTCGTTTCATCCTGATTCTCTTGCCTCCTCCGTCTGTCGCGTCCCTCTCTGTCTGGCCGCCTTGATTGTCCCTCGGTTTTGTTGCCTTGGTTTTGCCTCTGATTGTTGCCTCGCTTTTGCCTCCGGTTGCTGCCACAGTTTTCCTCTGTTTGTTGCCTCGGTTTTGTTTTCAAGCCAACGTCGGTCGGTCTTTCCTTTTTACTTCTTTTACTTTGTTACACGCTTTCACTCTCACAATTTGAAATATATTATTACTATTCGTGTAACAATGTCGTCGTTTTTGTCGAAAACTATTCCCGACCTGTCGAAGTTGGAGCCCCTTGATGGCAACAATTATAGACGATGGTCGCAAAAATTACTAATGTTTTTTGAACAGTTAAAGGTCGATTATGTTCTGTTTAACGAACCTTCTATTCCTATGTCGATTAACAACGCTGCTGAGGCCACTCCGCCTCTAATTTTTTTCATAAACAAAAATGAGGAGTTAGTAAAAAAATATGAGAAGGATAATAAAACCGCTAGGTGTCATTTACTCAATCATATAACTAATATTCTGTTTGACCTGTTTATGGTCCATAAGTCAGCCAAATTTATTTGGGAGTCATTGGAGAAAAAATATGGGGCTGACGATGCTGGGAAAAAGAAATATCTGGTGGGGCAATGGCTAAATTTTCAAATGGTTGACGATAAACCAATTATGGATCAAGTCCATGTCTATGAAAATTTATGTAGTGATGTTCTTAATGAAGACATGAAATTGGATGAAGTTTTTATTGCTAATGTTTTGTTGGAAAAATTCCCCCATTCTTGGAGCGATTATAGAAATCAGTTGAAACAGAAAATGAAAGATTTGTCACTCCAAGAGCTAGTTATCCAAATGAGAACCGAGGAGGCCAATCGTCTAAAAGATAAATCTCTTAGTTTGTGCCTCAATCCCGATAAAGCTAATCTCGTTGAAATCGGTGGGTCTTCTAAGGGAGATAATAATAAGGGAAACAAGGGAAATAAGAGAAAAACTAAGAGTGGTGAAGGCAAGGATCAGGGGAACAAGATTTCTAACAAACAAAGTCAAGGGAAATACACCAAGACCGTTCCAAAAATTCAAAAACCAAATACTCATCTGGTGTGCTATGTATGTGGTCAACCAGGTCACAAAGCTTACCAATGCCTTTAGAAAAAAGGTGGTCATGCTGGCCAAGTTAATCTTGCTGAAACAGATGACATCATTGCAGCTATTGTGGTTGAGGCAAATCTGGTGGCAAATGCTAGTCACTGGATTCGGGATACTGGAGCTTCAACGCATCTCTGTGCTAACAAGGAGCTGTTCGCCGAGTTTGAAGCTGTAGATGATGGTGAATGCATCTACATGGGTAACTCCTCCTCCACTGTTATCATAGGAAAAGGCAATGTGTTTCTTAAACTTACCTCAGGGAAGACTCTTGCCCTTAGTAATGTTTTGTATGTTCCTTCGTTGCGTAGAAACCTAGTGTCTGGTGCCTTACTTAACAAAGTTGGGATAAAACTTCTTTTTGAGGCTGACAAGGTTGTAATGTCTCGCAATGGAGACTTTGTGGGCAAGGGCTATCTCAGTGGGGGGTTTGTTAGTTTTGAACATTGATTTTTCTACCATTAATAATAAAGCTTCTCCTTCTGTTTATATTGCTGAGTCTATTGATGTGTGGCATGGTAGACTAGCTCATGTGAATGTTAAGTCTATTAAAAAAACTCAAATCAATGTCGCTTATCCCGTCATTATCCTCAGAAGTGTTTACAAAATGTTCTAGCTGTGTAGAGGCTAAATTTGCTAAGAAGCCAAATAAACCTGTTTAGACTAGACATACAGACCTTCTAGAGTTAATTCACACCGATCTAGCAGATTTTAAAAGCACTATGAGCAGAGGAGGCAAACATTACTATGTCACTTTTATAGATGATTGTTCTAGGTACACTAAAGTGTATTTACTTACACATAAAAGTGAAGTTAAGGATATGTTTGTTAAGTTTAAAAACGAGGTAGAAAATCAACTTGATAAGAAGATTAAAAGAGTTAGGTCCG
This sequence comes from Agrostemma githago, assembly GCA_958450325.1. Classification (NCBI taxonomy): domain Eukaryota; kingdom Viridiplantae; phylum Streptophyta; class Magnoliopsida; order Caryophyllales; family Caryophyllaceae; genus Agrostemma; species Agrostemma githago. The sequence goes on along the minus strand of OY288248.1, from coordinate 26,027,553 downwards.
ATAAGGGTGGTGAATATGGCTCTAATTACTTAATAGACTTTTGTGAAAAATATGGTCTAATTCATGAGAAAAGTCCACCTTACACACCCCAATCAAATGGAGTAGATGAACGTAAAAACAGGAGCTTAAAAGAAATGATGAATGCCATACTTTTAAGTTCTGGCCTTCCCGATGACATGTGGGGGGGAAGCGGTTCTATCCGCTTGTCATATTCTTAAAAGGGTACCTCATAAGAAACTAGACAAGACACCCTACGAGTTGTGGAAGGGTTATGCTCCCAACCTTAGTTTCCTGAGAGTGTGGGGGGTGTTTAGCTAAAGTAGGTTTACCTAATTTTAGGAGGCCCACTATAGGACCTAAAACCTATGATTGCGTTTTCAATGGATATACTCAAAATAGTGTTGCATATAGATTTATGTCTTTAAGTGTTCGATCTATTTCTGAAGCTACAGACGCTGAATTTTTTGAGCATGTTTTCCCATTAAAGAAAGATGTTGCATCATTGCCTGAATTGTCTGAATTGCCTGTTAATCCCGTTGATAGTTCCATGCATGCTAGTAGTAGTACCTCTGCTGATCATGATGTTGAACCTAGAAGGAGAAAAAGGCCTAGAATTGAGAAAGATTTTGGCAATGATTTTATTACAACTTTCTTAACTGAAAATGCATGTGATTTTTGCACGAGTGATGAGTTTGTTTCTGCCCTTTTAAATGGAAGAAGATCCAAAAATGTATGATGAGGCTATGAGGTCAATTGATGCTAACTTTTGGAAAGATGCTATTAAAAGTGAACTAGACTCTATTGTTTCAAATCAGACAAGGGAGTTAACTGATTATCCTAAAGGGTGTAAGCCAATTTCCAGTAAATGGTTATTTAAATAGAAACTTAGACCCGATGGTACGATAGAAAGGTTCAAGGTTAGACTTGTGGTAAGAGGGTTTACACAAAAGAAAGATATTGATTACATTGATACTTACTCACCTGTGACCAAAATTTCCACCATTAGAACTCTAATCGCTTTAGCTGCTATTCATAATCTTGTGATACATCAGATGGATGTAAAAACAACTTTTTTGAATGGAGACTTAAAGGAAGAGATCTACATGACACAACCCGATGGGTTTGTGGTTAAGGGTGAAGAGAGTAAAGTGTGTAAACTGAGAAAATCACTATACGGTCTAAAACAAGCACCCAAACAGTGGTATGGAAAATTTCACAACACTTTGATTAAAGATGGCTACATCACCAACAACTCTGATTTGTGTGTGTATTCAAAGATGTTTGGATTAGATTGTGTGATTATTTGCCTGTATGTTGATGACATGTTAATAATTGGTAAGAATTTATTTGTTGTAAATAAAACCAATCAGTTTTTGTCATCACAGTTTGAGATAAAAATTTTAGGGAAAGCTGACGTTATCCTAGGAGTTAAGATTGTCCAAAACTCAAATGGAATCGCCCTAAGTCAGTCTCATTATGTGGAAAAAGTGTTGAGAAAATTCGACCATTTTGATGTTGAGCCTGCTAGAACTTCCTATGATCTTAGTGTTCACCTGTGTAAAAACTTGGGCGAAAGTGTCTCTGATAAGTGTGTTATGTAGTGCTTATTTCTTGTGTTTGGTCCCGGTTTCACTACTACAAAACCCTTGATTTCTTGACGCTTTAAAGGTTGATTCTCGACGTTTTAAAGTGTCGTAAATTTAATTCTCTACGCTTCCAGAAAGCGTGAAGATTTTGGGCGTCAGGAATTCTCGACGCATTTTTATGTCGCCATTCTCGACGCGTTAAAACGTTGAATATTTTATTCAAGACGCTTTTTTGTGTCACTACGTGGTACACTAAAATACGCAACCTCGACGCTTTTCTATGTCACGATTTTTTTTCCCGACCAAATTTTTTTCAAAGAGCGAGACTTTCTACTATTAAAAGAGTCGAGAAATAATAATATAAAATTTAGTTATCCACATTTTGATATCGTAAAAGCGTCGAGAATCTTATCATAAAGAATATAATAATATTTATATATTTCCAACAACTGACTTCATACTGCTTGCGATACATATTTATGTGTCTGAAAAACGCGACTCCACATGTACTGAATTGGTATCAATAATACAAAGATCAAGTTGGTCATTCAGAAAACAAACACTTAATCAGAATAATCTCCAATCCGTAACCCAAGGGACGTTCAAGGACCTCCTCCCCAAACACTATCATATGAACCTCTTCTCACAGCGCTAGCTGCAGCTGCAAGTTGCATTTTCCCAGGCCCCTTCTTCAAAAGTGGAAGGATATTAGACTTGGACTGTTTTGAATTCTCTGGTTCATTTTGAGGGATCACAAAGAATGTTGCATCAGGAGGATCCACTAGTACAATTAATGCCATTGGAACCTATTAAAAGAAACCGGTTGCAAAAACAAGAGGTTCCATAGATGACCAAAAAAATGATTGGCACCTGTTGTAAATTGAACCGGTTCCAAAGACATTATCAATGGAACCGGTTCTTCACTAAAAGAGGTGCCAAAGGTAGTATCTAAATTTTTTAGACCATATTAAAATGATTTGGCACCTGTTGTAGGTTGAACCGGTTCCAAAGACCTTATTAATGAAACCGGTTGTTAATTAAAAAGAGGTGCTAAAGAGACCTAGTAAAGCTTATTAAAAACTCTTGCACCTATTTTAAGTTAAAGAGGTTCCAAAGACAAATCAAGGGAACCTGTTTTCCTAACAAATGGTTCCAAATAGTAATTATAAGTTAGAACCCAACCAATGAGACCCCTAAGATGAAACTTAGAAATGAAACCCACAAATTAAAATCAGTAACACAAAGAACGCATGAACACTAAACACGATGAATCCCTGAACGCCAAACACGAAGAACCCTAAACTGATGACACGGAGAAGCTAAGATGACTCACGAAGAAGACGCACAGAAGAAGACACGAAGAGACCACCATTCAAACCTCACGCCTCTAGTCTCTTAACGCCACCTCGTGTAAGTGTTTGTTGTTGTTACTATTTCAGTTCGCTTCACCCTAAAATTGTTGATTGTTGAACTATTTCAGTTCTAATTGTTGCCAGGATTGATTTACTTGTTTCTATTTTTGTTACTAGGGTTTGTTTGTTAATTTAGAAGTGTCATAATTTGGTGATTGATGGATGAAAGTTATCTAGGAATTTCTGAGATTTGGATTTTAAGTTGAATCAAATAAAATGATGTTTTATCCATCAGGTATTGGATGTATTTTCTTGATTGATATTTGGATTTACTTTATAGTTCTTACTAGATTTATGAAATTATGTGAGGGAAGCCATGGGAAAGCTCAAGTGATGGAGAAAGAAAAGAAATTCTGGAAGGGAATCAGAGTAATTGATTGATAATTCTCATCTCATTAACCTATTTTCTTAAATTTGCATACATTGATTTTATTAGTTGACGTATTTCTGTAATCTCCGAATTTGCATGTTGTTGTTCACTCATTTGTTGTGATTAAATCATGTTTTGATGTTCTTATTTTATTTGTGATAGCCTAGAACTAGAGAAGAAACATCCATTCTGAACTTAATCTTCTTTCAACGGGGTTTCTGTCAAGAGTGGTTAGTTTTGAGTGTTTCTTTTGATTCGATGTAGTTTGAGGGAGGTCGGAAATCGCTGCAACATAAAGGCTAGCTTCTCATCATAAGCCTTCTTGCAGAAGAAGAATTTAGTATCTGAATTTGTATGATTTGAGCGACTAGCTTATTCATGATCATTGAATTTGCCTGGTGAGGTAGGACTTGTCGTCAAATTTTCAGGTGGCGAAAGAAAAAGACACGGGCCACACGGCTAAACCTCAAGTAGATGTTCCTTGCAAACGTAGGAAAGTTGAATCGCGTACTACATTGTTCTGTATTCTTCCAACAGAGGTACTATTCAACATTCTTCTACTCATTCCCGCTGAACCTCTGCACGAGGTTATCAGATATCTATGTAAGGCCTGGTTTGATATAGTTAGGGACCCTCTCTTTGTTACAGCGCATCATCATCATCATCATCGTCAAATGTCTTCTCCCGGTTTTATTATTCAAAACTGCAATGCTAATACTAAGACATACTATTATTTTGAGGCAGTAGACACTAGAAGTACTACTACTACTACTACTACTACTACTACTACTACTACTACTACTGGTACTGCTACCCCACTTAAGTTTAGGGGTATTCAACGTCCGTTTCCTGCTAGACTTAGAGGTTCTTGGACATGCTTCTTCTGGTCTTTGTAAAGTGGTTCATGTTTCTGTTCACACCGTTTCTCGACAAGTATGGATGAGGGTATGTACTGTAGGTGTCAATATATTGATCATCATCATCATCATCATCATCTTGTAAACGTTACTTCATCAGAAGTTATGTATGCGTTGACTACTGATCCGTGCTTTATCGCAGGATTTTTTTATTGGTATAATACCACATATCCTAGTGGTGTCGCTATGGATGTCGACACTGAAACTATTTATCAGTTTCCTCCACCATCTGGCATACGTTCTCGCCTAGTTTTATTGGAATCGCTTTTGTGATTACAGAATCATGTCTAGGGTTGATGAGAGAGTCGGTGGTTTTGGAAATTGACGGACGTAAAAACGGGTGAGTGGATGAAAATTGTTGGGATCGATACTAAAGCAGTGCGTATGATCTTTTATTAGTTGGTAATTCATTATTTAAAAACATTGTGGGTTAAGCTGAACATACACTAGGAGCAAAACTCAAATTTTCGCAGGAGTTACATGGTCGGAAATTCTTTTGAATTGACAACCTCATATGTGCAAACCAACAATTTAGTAAACTTTTGATTCATTTTATTGAAACTCGAATATGACAAGATTTTTACGCATTTTAGGGAATCTCACAAAGGAAACGCGGCCTATTAGCAAGAACTTTACCATACCTATGCACAATTCTTCCAAACTACAGGTATATCTCTCATTCTTGTGCTTTCAAGGTTTGTTTTCTACTTTTCTACATCTCTAATGTTCACTGTTGATTGTTGGTGCCATTCTTATCTGAGCATATAATAAGTTTCTTTCATGTGACTTGTTTTCGAATTACTGTTAATATTTCTAGGATGATCATGTATGTATATGATTTGCAGCCTTTTGCCTGTTCTTCCTGCATTTTATTTATGCCAGAGTTGAGAGAAACTCTGAAGTTAACACTCATTCGCTCAAATGTATATTTAGATGATATTCTGTATTAGTTTAATGGAATCATGTGCAACCTCAGGACATATTGTGGTATTGGAGTTCTTATTTCAGAGAATTCTACCAAAATATTCCTGTGTAAGATTCATTTCAGACTTTGAGCTTCTTTTTATTTCAAATTTCAGGAAGTGTAGGTCGTGTGTTAGTTAAAGTCAAAGCAATAGATGACACCTCAAATTCTTCACCATCTCTTATCAAATCTATTCAAAATGTTGTGAGCAACTCTTCTGCATCATACTTACTGATCCTGTCACTCATGTTTTCTTGTTATCACCAAACTGTATATTAAGGTTGATAAAGTTTCTCAAAGTATTGAGATGAAGCTGAGTGTATCTGTAAAGATGGCATGGATTGCTTGTGGACTATATATTACTACGAATATTAAGAAGATTACAACCGGTTCCGAAGGGTAGTTTAATTTTCTACTAGTATATGCAGTATGTAGTATAATTAACATAGCTGATTCAAATACGGTTCTCTGTTTTTTTTACTAATCAGATTTAACATCATCAATGGTAAAACGAAGTTGGATTGGAGAAGAATACTCAATCAAAGAAAATAAAATAGTGGTATAATGATAGAAAAAGTCCTAAGGGGGTAATTTGTTTCATCAACTAATTCTACCAACTCCAAAGCAATATTCCGTACTACTATGTACTATTTTATTCATTTAACTTTTAAAAAATTATTTATTTTAATACAAAATTGAAGGTGTTGTTATCCTTCTATATCCCTTTGTAAGTTTTTTCTTATGATGGTTTTCTATCCAAATGTTGCTCTTCTGATTTGAAGACTACGATAACTATAACTCTCTTTATAACTATAACTGCTTCGATTCCGTGGGCACGAAATACTGAGTAGTACATTTCTTTATGGATTTGTATTCGGGGATGCCTTTTTTATGGAGTTTTTAGAGATACAGGGATACGTGGTGGATTTGTACATTTCTTTGCGGTGTTTTTTAATTGATTTATTTGTTTATTCTTGGAGTACTGTTATTTTGGTTTGTATTTTAGATCAATTGGAAGCATTTCAGAAGTTGAAAGTTTAAGCTGAATCTAAAGGGAAAGACATGTAAGTAATTTGATTCTACAATATGAGTGCACGTTTTTTGGTCCCTTTTTCGATTGATTTATTTGCTAAGCATTTAGTTTAAAATAGTCCCGGAGGTGAAGTTGTTCGCACAAGAGTGCCCTGGAAGTACGTGCTATGAAGTTTAATGTGCTTGTCAAAACCTATGAGTTCATTATGTTTGACCATTCAAAACTACTCCCTCCAAGTTCATATTATTGTCCCACTTTCCTTTTTGGGCTGAGTTTGATTTTTGTCCCACTTTCCTTTTTAGGTCATCAATGTGTGGTTCACAATTATTCTCCCATTTCTCTCTGTTCCTACTTTTTTTTTGAAGCACTCATTTCCCTTCCTGATTTTTCACCCCAAATTCCTTTGGGACAATAATAGGAACTCGGAGGGAGTACTTATTTATTGAGCAAATGCTTGTTTTCTCTCGTCTCTGCTGAATTTAATAATTCATGTTGCTTGTTTTCTTTGTAAATCATGCAAGCCCTTAACACATTCAACACAGCTGTAGTTTCACCAATCTACTATGTCATGTTCACTTCATTTACGATATTGGCTAGTGTGATCATGTTTAAGGTCCAATTTATGCTACACTGTATATTAAGGTTGATAAAGTTTTGCAATTGAAGATGAAGCTGAGCGTATCTATAAACATGGGCGTGGATTGCTTGTGAACGGTATATTACCACGAATAATAAGAAGATTACACTAAGTATGATGTGTAAGATGATGATATATGGTGTAATTTTCGGTTTTATATCAATAAAGATAATGTATTTTCATGTTTAATCAATTAATTTATCAAGTATGTATAATTGTATATTTATTGTTGACATGCGTTGGATATCTTTGAGTATATACTATTGTTGTGGATTTGAATATGTATTTTTTTTTAAAAAAAACTTATCACCTTTGGAACCGGTTGTCAACTACAGGAGGTTCCAATGGATCACCTTTGGAACCGATTGTGAATTACAACATGTTCCAATGGTATAACCTATGGAACCTGTCGTGAATCACAATAGGTTCCAATGGGACACCTTTGGAACCGGTTGTCAATTACAACAGGTTCCAATGGTATGCCCTATGGAACCGGTTGTGAATTACAAAAGGTTCCAATGGGATACCTTTGGAACCGGTTGTGATTACATTAGGTTCCAATGGTATATTCTTTGGAACCGGTTCCATCAACAACCGGTTCCAAACATGACCTTTGAAACCTTTCTAAAACCGGCTTCAAAGCTCCGGACCAAAGGAATATGTGGCAGTAGAACCTATGAAAAAAGGTTCCAAAGGGTAGTTTACAACCGGTTCCAATGGATAGTTTTCTACTAGTGAGCACCTTCACCAAGGAGGTGTAAATGCTCAAAACGAGAAACACAAGTCAATATATGCTCCCATGCTTCCTACAAATAATTCTTATCTTCATCTGCTATGGTCATGATAGCCCGAGGAAGCATAGAAGGAAAAAACACTATATATGAGAAACTAATGTGAAATAATTGTAAAGAGAACTGAATGTGAAGCAAATTGATAATTGCAAAACAGTAGCAATAAAACTGCTGTTTTTAGCAGGCAATAAGTGTTGCCTATTACTATAAAATTGTGTACGCATTAATACAGTGAAGTAGTTATGCTAGTGCTCTAAGCACAAGCATTGACACAGTTAAGTACTTTTCCTAACACTCTAAGCTTCCCATCTTAGGCAGGTGGTTGCGTTAGATTAGATAACAAATTCAATGACCTATTACTTCACGATAGCACGTTGTTTCAACGTAAACTGTACATAATCCAGATAGAGTAGTCCACATTCACAACTCCCAATGCAAACTTGTTTTTTGGTATAAAGCTCCAATGCAAAATTATACTATCAGACTTATTATTTGGACAAAGCAGTAACGAATATTTATCTATAAGAGGAACCCAAACACACTACAAAAATCAAGCCAGTATTGCGTCGGACAAATCCGACGCAAATGGGAAATATCCGACGCAAATTGAAGATTTCGTCGGATTAATCGACGCTAATGGCTGCCATTATAGTTTGACGCAATTTTTTTTTGCATCGGCTAATCTGACGCACGTGTATTGCGTCAGCTAATCCGATACCAGGCTTTGGAGGTCAACGCCCCTGTCAATGGGCTTTGCGTGGGATTAGCCGACCCAAAGTCAAACATCCTGTCAGCGTTGCGTCGGCTAATCCCACGCAGAGTCCCTCAGTCAATGGGCGTTGCGTCGGCTAATCCCACGCAACACCTCTCAGGCAATGGGCTTTGCGTCGGCTAATCCCACGCAAAGTCTATCAGGCAATGGGCTTTGCGTTGGCTAATCCCACGCAAAGTCTATCAGTCAATGAACTTTGCGTCGGCTAATCGCACGCAAAGTCTATCAGTCAATGAACTTTGCGTCGGCTAATCCCACGCAATCCTGGTTGTAAAGAGCATCGTTCCTTTGTTTTCAGCTCCCCATATGCGCGAAATAAAAAAATCTGCAATTAAACAACCCAATCCTACAACAATCCACAACAGCAGCACATCCCAAACAAAAATCCATCAATAACTCCAATCAAAGCTCTCGTACATATCTTCTTCACAGAACTCCACAAAACGAAACAAACATAAACCAGTGTACTGTTATAGAAAATGAAAATACATTACGAAGACAACCAGCGCTAGGTTCAGAATTGTATCTAGGAGTTGGTAAAATATATATATACACAATGCAACCAAAGTCTAAAGAAGTAACATAAAAGAGATAACTACCTACGAAAGAGACTCAATCTGCTCCGACCCATGGGGATGGCCATCGTTGTTGTCGTCATCGTCGCGCCTATGCATGCGTGGCCCTCCGCTGCATCTCTCGGTCTCCATGGCGAACCGTTCCCTCATAAACTGAATAAACTCGTCCTGCTCTTCACACTTCTTCTCCAATGTCTTCAGGCGCTCTTCTTATCTTTGGAATTTATCTTCCATACGCTCGTTAAGTGCGCGTTCCTGCGAGGAGGCGGTAGGGAGGTATGTGTCCGCAGATACCTCCTTGCCACGGTTCAAGCATGGGCGAAAGAGCTATTTCGCCGCGTTACCTATCCCCCAGAACCGTTTCTTCTGGTTGTAGCCATCCGTCATATCGTGGAAGATCTTCAATGTGTTGGGTGCCTGATCAGAGGCGCGTGCCTCCTACACCGCCTTCGCGTAGCTCTCCTGAAACAGCAACATGAAACAGTGTTATAACTTTTAGAACAACACATACTATCACATCGTAATTTTCATGCCTAGTATATTTTTGAAAAACGTTACTACTACTCACAACTATCTCTGGTCCTCGAGGGTCAACCCACTTGCCGTCTTTCCCCTTCTTTGTCTTCTCCAAGAGCTGGACTGGGGATGCAGTTGGGCCCTCATATAACAGTGATAAAACTTTCAGCATTTATTTACCAATAGTATATATTGAATTATACTCAAATTTTTTACTTGTGTTATAAGCACTTACCATCTGCGCGAAGGCTGTCGCTGCACTCCTACTTCCAAGGCAGCTGGTAGGTTTGGCCACCCCATCCACTTGCCCACCTCTCCTGTTCGATGACTTAATCGCCGATTTCTTCTTGAAGTTTGGGTCGGCAGCGTTCCTCTTCAGTGCCTCCCACTTCTCTTGCGGAATCCACTCCGCCTTCTGGACCCTCGGGACAGCTTGCTGAAATATGTCGGTTATTTTTTTCTTAATCCGACTCTCATAGTCCGACCTGAGGTCGTACCCCAAGTCTATACGCACTCTCTTCTGTTTGTCAAAAAAAAGATTCGTTAGATACAATTGAATGTATAAATCGTGCAACAAAAACATTAGAAACACAGGCGAGGTAATTACCGCGAAGTGCATATACATAGCATCCGAGCTTCCTGTGGCTCCTCCGTCCAGCTACGGTAGGCGCCTGGGGTAGACGCATACGTCATGATTATGGAATCCCGCATATAATCGGAGTACTTCTTGTCCTCCCACCTACACAAGTAATTTATGATACTGTGCAGCAAATAAATGAGTGAAAATATAGAAAAGAACTGGTTACAACAACTTAAACTCACCAAGTAGCGGAATCCACTTTCTGCCGTGATAGGAAGGGTTTCCCATGGGTCGCAACGTACACCCTCGCCTCGACTTCTTGGACAGCGTCCACACCTAGGATGACAGGCACGTCCTCCTCCATAGCGTCACCATGGCTGTTGCTCCCCGTCACCATCCCACTGCCACCTGACATAATCACGTCTACAAAATATGTTTGCGTAAAGTTAAACTATAGAGTAAGTTTGTTTAGGGTAAAGCAGGAATTTCATTGAGTACCAAAATAGTCTTCAATTACAAATAAATAAATTACAACTTATACGAATAAGATAAAAACAACTACATAATTGCTAATTATCGTCACTGTCACTGTCCGCGTCGGTGTGCGCTTCAATGAACCCCTCCTCCTCGTCTTCATCGTCGTCGTCCCAGTTAGTATTCACCTCATCACCTTCATCTTCATCAACGACCAACTCTTCCTCATCACCCTCTCCCTCAGGAACAATCCAGTCGGCAAATTCGTCGTCCTCCCCTTCAGCACCAGCAACTTCAACTACATATTCTTCTTCATAGACATCATTGTCTTCGATCAGAATTGATGACATTGGCTGATTATTACCAGCTACACTCTCTTGGTAGACATCATCGTCGATGATAGGATTATCAACTTGTGATCTTGCCTTGATTTTGAAAACCGCAGACCAATTCGTACTCTTTTTTCCCTTAGGGTAAGACGCAAAGCAGACTTGATCGACTTGATACACCAACACAAAAGGGTTGTGCCCTCGCAGTTTTCTCGTCAGGTCGACATCCACAAGTTTGTAGTTCTCATGAACAGTGACTCCGTGCGGGGAATTGTTGATCCAATCACATTTGAACAGTACGACCTTGCAGTTTTTGTGGCTGTCGTAGTAGTCGAGCTCGATCACCTCGACTAGTGTTCCATAGTAATCTGACCCTTCGGTGGACAACACACGTACGCCGTTACTTTTGGTCAGTTTTGGAACGTCAACACCCTCGACAAACGCACGGAACTTGTACCCGTTAATTATATATCGCCTCCAAGTTCTAACTCGTGAAGACGGCCCAGTGACTAGAGGTCTTACCATGGTATCCTCCAGCGCTTCAGGCTATTGTGAACATAAAATTCGGAGAAAAACAATGCAATTAAATTTTTTATCAAACACATACACAATTTGTAATGATCAAGCATATAGCATTTCAACATACTTGAGTACGTAGCCAGGAGGGAAACAGTGACTCATATGCCACCCAAACATCGTCAGATGTTGTCACTTCCCCATGTTCTGCCATAATGAAAGCCTCGAATTTCCTGAAATGCTCAGCAGTTGTACTTAATCACACATACTACTAATTATGAGGAGAGTATGTTGTACATGAGTTACTTACTCCTCGTACGGTCTGATTACAGTGCCACAGTTTCTCAGAACGTAGGAGTGTGCCTGCTTGTACTCAACATCGGTCAACCACCTCTCCTTACATTTTCCAGTGCTGCTTCCAACATCAGACTGAAAGGGTTCCACCTCTATGTGGTCATCTTCAGTCTGATGCACACCCACGTCTAGGTCTTTGGCTTTTGTGTCAACGTGCTCTTCGAAGTAGAAGGAGCAGAAGTTTGATGTCTCCTCTAACAAATACGCGTTGCATATTGAACCCTCAACACGTGCTTTGTTGCCAATTTTTTTTTTCAAATGGTTTAAGAACCTGCAAATTAAAATATTAGCTATCATGTAAGACTTAATTGCTAATCAATACACGGAAAGTCATACTAAGGAGAGTTGAGGACGTCACATTTCAAATGGGTACATCCACCGGTACTGAACTGGACCGCCAACCCTTGCCTCATACGGCAAGTGAAGTGGGAGATGCTCCATCGAGTTGAAGAATGACGGAGGAAATATTTTCTCCAACGTGCAAAGGATCTCGGGAATATTGTTCTCAAGCCGATTCATGGACTCGACTGACACCATAGTGGAACACAAATCGCGGAAGAACTGACTGATCTCTGTCAATGCATTCCACGTGTTCAGTGGCACCAGCTGCTTCAAAGCTACTGGCATCAAGCGCGACATAAACACGTGACAGTCGTGGCTTTTCATGCCATGCAAAATTAACTTGGACTGGTCCACACACCGGGATAAGTCGGATGTGTAACCATCCGAGAACTTCAAACCACTCACCCAATCGCACAAAGCCTTCCTTTCATTTTTGTCTATAACAAACGACGATGACTTAGGTCGCCCAACACACAGTTCCTTAAAATCGGCTTTGCCTTTTGGTCCGAAGGCTGTCTTGTTCGGTACATCCATTATGGTGTTGATAATCTGCTCAAAGAAATTCTTCTCGATATGCATAACATCAAGGTTGTGTCTGATGAGCAGAGTGTGCGAGTACGGAAGTTCCCAGAATATGCTCTGCTTCCACCAACCTTCCTTCTTGTCCTTCAATTTTTTCAATTGTTGGTGGGTAGCGTGTACTATTGTAGGGTACTTCTGGACATCTGTCCATATCTCATTGCCTGTTAACCGTTTACATGCGATCCTAGTTTCATTGGGTTGTTTCTTCAGGAAACTCTTACAGTTATGCCTAAATGGATGGTCGGAAGGTAGAAATTGTCTGTGACAGTCAAACCAAGACACCTTTCCGCTATTTTTAAGCCAAAAGGATTTTTGATCCTTCGCTTGACAGTAAGGACAAGCACGGTAACCCGTTGTACTCCAACCAGACAACATCCCGTAAGCTGGGATGTCATTGATGGTCCACATTAATGCAGCCCTTAAATTGAAACTACTCTTCCTCGACACATCGTACGTGTAAACCCCATTATTCCACAAACTTTTTAACTCTTCAACAAGAGGTTGGAGATACACGTCCATATTGGCTTTCGGGTTCCTAGGGCCAGGAACAATAAGTGACAGGAGCATAAATTATCTCTTATTGCATAACCACGGCGGTAGGTTGTACGGTGTCAAAATAACCGGCCAACATGAGTACGACTTGCCGAACTGCCCGTAGGGTGAGAAACCATCTGTGCACAAACCCAAACGTACGTTGCGCGGCTCTTTCGAGAACTCAGGATGTTTGACATCAAATGTCTTCCAAGCTTCACCGTCGCTAGGGTGTGTCATCATACCACTAACTCTGATTTTGGAGTTACTGTGGTGCCAACTCATCTCGGCCGCAATTTTCTTTGTCGCATACAGTCTTTGCAGCCTCAGACCTACTAGGAAGTAAGTCAAAACCTTAGTTGGTACTCTCTTTCCCCTAGTATTTGCAGTTGGACTCTTGTACCTCTTGGATCCACATTTCCTACACGCGTCGAGGTCCGAATCTCCCTTCCAGAACAGCATGCATCCATTCGGACACGAGTCTATCTTTTGATGGGGGAGTTGGAGGCCCTTCAACAAATTTTTAACCTCGTAGAAATTATTTGACATGACATTCTCCTTAAGGCCTCGTAGAAGGTCAATCATCAGTTGGATCAAACCGTCTAAATGTCTTAAGGCCATGTTGCTCTCGCACTTCAAAGTCAGCATCCTTGAAGCGACTTGCAGCAGACTCATATCGCAGCCGCCATAAACTGGGAGTTCAGCATTTTTAAGCATTTCAAAAAAGGAACGGACTTGTGGGTTGGGTTCATGTTGCACTTCTTTGTCGCTTAAGTTGTCTGGGTTACGCTCCTCCTCCATGATGTCCTCAACCGTCGTACGCAGTGCGTCCTCTACGAAGTCCCGGTACGGATTTTCGCGAACAGGTTCTTGCAGGCGACTACTTTCAGTTTCACCATGATACGTCCACACGTAGTAGTTCTCAACAAAACCGTGCTTGTATAGATGCTGTTTGACATCTAGTTCATGTTTTAAGGCACAGTTTTGACATTTTCTACATGGGCACCGAAGCTGCTCGCTGGTGTAGTGGGGGTTATTATCTAAGGAAAACTTGATGAACTCTTCGACACCGTCTCTAAATTCTAATTTCGACCGCTTATTGTCGGCCAGTCTCTCGTACATCCAACTCCGTTCTACTCTATTCATTCTATATGGATTGAACTATGAATGATTAGGGTATGTAGACATGAACAAAATGGCGTGGGGAAAGAAGTCAACAACATGGAATTTGAAGTAGGCGACAACAACAGATGAAATGCACATTGAAGAAAAAAGTTCACGAATTTCACCATAAGTTGGAACTCTCACAACCATCAATTTAAAAACGATTCATCACTGGGGACCTTATCACTCCAACCTAAACCCATTCTTGTGCGTTGCATGTCACTGATAAACACGAAATTGTGTAATGTCGATAAGAAAAAATTCGGCAGCAATTCGCCTCTGTTCTCCAAAAGCACAATGTGGAATATATAAAAAATCCACATATGCAATCGAAGAACATTGAGGGAATTGTCACCAAATTTATCTCTTACCAACACAACACAATTTCATGTTTACCACCTAAGTGACATGAAAGGCACAAGAACAGTCCCAAAACGGGGACTGTCCAAGAATTACTCCTAATGAGTAACTCTTGAACGGGTACTAGGTAGGTCTGAGTAGATTTCAAACAATGATCATGCACAATACACAACGAAAACAAATAACAACAGCAATCATAACTCAAAACAATAGTAGTAGAAAATTAGTAGTAGTGGTAGTAGAAAATTAGTAGTAGTGGTAGTAGTAAAAGTAGAAATAGGAATTAGTAGTAGTAGTAGTAGAAAATTAGTAGTAGTAGGATAGTATTAGTAATAGTAGTAGTAGTTTAGTAGTAGTGGTAGTAGTGGAAAATTAGTAGTAGTAGTAGGGGAAAATTAGTAGTAGTAGTAGTAGTAGTAAAAGTAGAAGTAGGAAATTAGTAGTAGTGGAAAATTAGTAGTAGTGGTAGTAGTAGAAAATTAGTAGTAGTATAGTAGTAGTAGTAGTAGTTTAGTAGTAGTGGTAGTAGTGAAAAATTAGTAGTAGTAGTGGAAAATTAGTAGTAGTAGTAGTAGTAGTAAAAGTAGAAGTAGGAAATTAGTAGTAGTAGTAGTGGTGGAAAATTAGTAGTAGTGGTAGTAGTAGAAAATTAGTAGTAGTAGTAGTAGTAGAAAATTAGTAGTAGTATAGTAGTAGTAGTAGTTTAGTAGTAGTGTTAGTAGTGGAAAATTAGTAGTAGTAGTGGAAAATTAGTAGTAGTAGTAGTAGTAGTAGTAGTAGTAGTAAAAGTAGAAGTAGGAAATTAGTAGTAGTAGTAGAAAATTAGTATTAGTGGTAGTAGTAGAAAATTAGTAGTAGTAGAAAATTAGTAGTAGTGGTAGTAGTAAAAGTAGAAGTAATAAATTAGTAGCAGTAGTAGTAGTAGAAAATTAGTATTAGTGGTAGTAGTAGAAAATTAGTAGTAGTAGTAGTAGAAAATGAGTAGTAGTGGTAGTAGTAAAAGTAGAAGTAGGAAATTGGTAGTAGTAGTAGTAGAAAATTAGTAGTAGTATTAGTAGTCCATAGTATTAGTAGTAGGTTAATAGTATTAGTAATATTAGTAGTAGATTAGTAATATTAGTAGTAGCATTAGTAGTAGTAATGAAGTATTTTATTACTCCATACTACTACTAATACTACTACTACTACTGTTATAAGTATAAAATTAGTATTAGTAGTACTAGTATAATAGAATTAGTACTAGTATAATAGAATATTAGAAGTAGTAGTAGATTATTTTTTTGGTAAAGGGTAAGTATATAAAAAAAACGGAACAACAAAACTGAAATGACTACATCAGGTTATGTAGCCATTTAGCATCCTTAGCTGTTACAGGGTACTTAATCTTACTCAAAATTCTATTCTTAACATCCGACACGATCAATTTGACTATCTCCCGTGGATGAATCATCATTCCATCAATTCTACACGAATTTCTCTGCCTCCAAATATGGTAAATAGTCGCATTGATCATGGCTCGAATCACATTACATTGCAACTTCGAGCCCCGAATTTTCATAGCCCAGACCATCCCCGTGTTGCACGGGATTGATTTCCGCACCCAATTGCTCAAAAGACCCATCACCCGCGAGCTCCAATTGCAAGCAAAGAAAAGGTGTTCTAAACTCTCTTCTTCCTGCTCACAGAAAAAGCAGCGATCCGAATCTGCAACCCCAATCCTAAAAAGTTTCTTCCTCGTACTAAGGGCCCCTCGAAACACCAGCCACGAGATGAAGCTATGCCTCGGAACACTCCACGCGCTCCATACAAGTCTCGCCCAAGGAACCCACGAGTCTCGAGGTCTCAAGGCCTGATAGGCCCTCGAAATCGAGAAACAAGAATTCTCTCCATGCCAAAGACCATCGACAAACATATTCTTAATTTTTTCTTTAGCCTGACAAATTTTCCTCCACGCCCACGTAACATCTGAATGAGGGTGATAATCATACCACTCCACCCCCTTCAGATAGATGCTATTGACCCACCGAACCCACAGCCGGTCCGGCTGATCAAACACCCAAGAAGCTAGCTTTGCCACCGCTGCTTCATTCCAGATATACAGATCTCTAATTCCCAAACCTCCTTCATCTTTAGGTCGACAAATTTTTTCCCAACTAACCAAAGCTCGATTATTTCCTTCTACACCACCTTCCCATAAGAAATTACGACATAGTGAAATAATTCGAGCCATGACAAACTTAGGAATGATAAAAATCATTGCCCAATAATTATGCAATTGGGACAAAACAGATTGGACCAGAGTAAGTCTCCCAGCATAAGACAGCTTACGGGCTCCTATACCAGAGATCCTCGAGATAATGCGGGCAATCAAATTTCCACAATCAAGTTTACCTAAGCGAGTACTTTGGATAGGTAACCCAAGATACCGAAAAGGAAACGTACCTTCGACGCACCCCGAGAGCCGAAGAATCGAAGCCTTCCTGTCTTCATCCACCCCTGCGAAATAAGCATGAGACTTACCCACACTTAAACTCAGACCCGAGGCCCTGCTAAAAGTAGCAAAAGCACTCCACAAGAATTCCATCGATTCCCGATCCCCCTTACAAAAAAGGAGGAGGTCATCCGCAAAAAGCAAATGAGTCAGCTTCAGAGGACCACATTTCGGATGGAATTTAAAATTCCTATCCATTCTTCCAAAGTTCATGATTCGAGAGAAATAGTCCATACAAATCGTGAATAACAAAGGTGACATGGGATCCCCTTGTCTCAACCCCCTTTTCCCTCGAAAAAACCCAAAATTGTCCCCATTAGCACAAAGAGAATAGGAAACAGTCTCAACGCATTCCATAACCAACCTGCGAAAGTGATCAGGAAAGTCAAGCGCTCTCAGCATCTGGTCAACAAAAGTCCATTCCACACAGTCATATGCCTTATGAATATCAACTTTAAAAAGGCATCTTGGCGAAATTCGCCCTCTCTTATACATACGCACCAAGTCTTGACAAATCAGCACATTCTCCATAATACTCCGACCTTCAATAAAACCTCCTTGAGTAGGAGAAATTATCTGGGGCAGAACCTTAGCCATCCTTGCACACATAATTTTAGCAATACACTTGTACAAGACATTACAACAAGCAATCGGCCTGAAATCTTTCACATTTTGGGGTTTATGCACTTTAGGAATCAGAACTATATTCGCACAATTAAGCTGCTTTAAAAGCTTACCCGAGATGAAGAAGTCCTGGATAGCCAAAACGACATCCTCACCAATAATATCCCATGAATCAATAAAGAATTGACTCGAGAAACCATCTGGTCCCGGCGACTTATCCCGGGGAATACTAAAAAGAGCCCTCTTGATTTCATCCGGTGTCACGATTGCCTCCAGAATCATTTTGTGCTCCTGGTTGCAAACGGGGCCCCGCCTAATCAAGTCAAAATCAATCTCCTCAACAGTCCGTGACTCACCGAGGAGTCCACAGTAATACCTAGTGAACGCATCCTCAATCGAGGATTTATTGCCACATTCCAGGCCATCAGCATCTGTAATTTTAGCAATTGCGTTGTGAGCCCTTCGTCCTCTGAGAAGGCCGTGAAAATACGCCGAATTGACATCCCCATCACGGACCCATTTAAACTTAGATTTCTGGCTCCAAAAATCAGCCCTAGCAGCCTGTAAAATCCTAACCTGCTCGTTCATCTCACTCTCCTCCTGCATTAGCTCCGTGGACTGGTCAACCTTGAGACGCTGCTGTAATTGATCGAGCCTGAGCTCAGCCTGATTACACCGACTTTCAATATCCGAAAAACAATCAGCATTCAACCTCTTCAAAGGTCTTTTGAGTCTACCCAGTTTCTTCACAATCCGAAACATTGGTGTCCCAAAGATCGTCTCCTTCCAAGTTTCAGAAACACAAGAACCAAAATTCGGCGCTTTGCTCCACATATTCATGTACTTAAAGCTACGATTCTTCCTTATCGGCGGGTGCTCAAGTTGAACAACACAAGGACAATGGTCAAAGGTTCCTTCAGGTAAGAAGTTCGCAAACCCGTTCGGAAACAAACCCATCATCTCATCATTAATTAAACACCTATCAATACGACTATAAACTCTAGTTTCAGCCACCCTATATTTATTATTCCAAGTGAACCAAGACCCACTAGCCTTGCAATCACTAACCTCACAGTTCGCCAAACAGTCTCGAAATTGATTCATAGCTTCCTCCGAGGAGTTCCCCCCTAGACGTTCACGAGCTTCCACAACACAGTTGAAGTCCCCCATAATCATCCAAGGCCCTTTTTGAGCATAACTCTCTAGTCTTCTCCAAAGCTCTGTTCTCCCCGAGGCTGAGTTAAAGGCATACACAAGAGTGAGCCAATAATCCTTCCCCGATAAAGTAGTAACTTTGATATGAATACTTTGATTACTATACTCCACAATCGTCAAATTAACCCTTTCGTGTTTCCACAAAAGCCAAATTCGACCTCCTTCATGACAGTGATTATTAGTCGTAATGCTCCAATCAGAAAAAACATTCTGTTGAACTTTAGCATAAGATTTATTTTTAATTTTAGTCTCTAGGAGACCAAAAATATCAACCTGCTGTTTTCTAACCAATTCACTAATTGCACGTTGCTTACTTAAGTTACACATGCCGCGTACATTCCAACATCCTATATTATGAACTTCCATGAACAACCAATTCCAATCCAACTCCTTCCTTTTCCTCCAATCTCATTAAGTCTGGTGAACCCCGTAACATATCCACAAATCGGACATCAGGATTAACTAAACCACTCACAGAATGCAGCCTAGCAGCAGATTTTTTGGTCCGAAAAACCGACCTGATCTGTGACGGTCCCACAGCAGCAGCAGAAACAGAAGCAGCGGCAGCAGGCTGTACAGCAGCAGCCGCACCAGAATCTCTAGCTTCGGGACAGCTAGAAGAAGCAGCAGCCGCACCAGAAGAAGAAGCAGCAGGCTGCGGGACAGCTGCATTTGTCACAGCAGCAGGAACAGCAGGAAGCAGCGCAGCAGCCACACCAACAACAGTGGCAGAATGCTGTCCCACAGCAATGGTCTTCGGACCAGCAGGTTTAAGAGCTGCCAAATTGGACTCAACTCCACCCCGGTTTTGTTTCTTTTTCATTTCCACTCTCGCTTTATTCATCTCCTCTTTCTTGCATTCTCTAGCTTCATGACCATAACCTCTACATTTAGAACACCAAGTGGGTTTCCATTCGTACTTAATCTTGACCTCAACAACATTTTCAAGCTCATCCATGAATTTGATTGAGCTTTTGAAAATTTGTCCCACTTTGACCAAAACCATGACCCTAGCATATCCTAGTCTAGTGCGCTCTTCCGTAGCTAAGTCAGATTTAACATACGGTCCCACCAACGAGGCTAAACGACCTAGACATCGGCCCCAAAATTTCAAAGGTAAATCATGCAATTGTATCCAAATAGGTACTTCTTGCACATCCTCCTTGTCCAATTTAGCATTCGGAGTCCATTCTTTCACAATTAAAGGTTTGTTATCAAACATAAAGATTCCTTGATTGAGAATAGAAATCTTGGCATTCTTTTCCTTGAACCGAACTACAAAAATTCCATTTGGAAGAAAGGAAATTTTATCAATCCCATGCTCCTTCCAAATTCTCCTCACATATCCTTCAATCACTTCCCATGGAGGATTAGCACCCATGATAAAGCAATAGACGGCATTACTCCAATATTCAATTTCATCTCGAACATCATCACTAGTAAACTTCATCATTTCTTCTTCCTCCTCAAATTCAATGATTTTTTTCCCATCATTTTGCTTCCACCCAGTACAATCCAAGGGGTTAGTTTCCGGAACAACTTGAGAATCAAGCTCTAATTCCTCAACATCAGATTCATAGTTCAATCCAGGAATCTCCCTAATTTTCTCATTGGTGGTTTGTTCATCTTCTACTACAATATTACTAGGGTTCAACAATTGACTAGAATTAGGTTTCAATTGAGTTTGCCGAGACAATACCTCTTTAGCAATGGAACGGACCGAAGCCTTAGGGCCCTTCCCCGGAAGGCGATTCTTCTTCCTCATGGAGACACCGGAAAACAGGCTGTCAGAGTCAGCCGGAACCGGAGTGCAGGCAGACGGGAAGCAGCAAAATCGCCAAAGCGCCCTTCTCTCTCTAAGTTTTTTTTAATTTGAAGGTTGAATTTACAAGATTATTATTAGTAGTAGTAGTAGATAATTAGTATTAGTAGTAATATTAGAAGTAGAAAATTATTAGTAGTAGTAGTTGTATTAGAAGTAGTAAATTCTTATTATTAGTAGTAGTAGATTAGTGGATTTGTAGTAGAAGTAGAAGATTAGTAGTAATGGTAGATAGTAGATACTCCGTAGTAGATTAGTACGAGAATAGTAGTAGTAGTGTTAGTAGATTTGTTGTAGTAGTTTAATAGTAGTATTAGTAGTAGATTAGTAGTATTAGTAGTGGGTTACTAGTATTAGTAGGAGATTGGTAATGTTTTTTTTTATGAATGGTTAGTATATTAATAAAGAATGTGATTCGATACAAAAAGGTATCCAAGTGACTACATCAATTTATGTAGCCATCTAGCATCATTAGGTCTAATGGGATATTTCAACTTACGAGATTAGTAATGTTAGTAGTATTATTAGTAGTAGTAATGAAGTATTTATTACTTCATACTACTACTATTACTAGTAGCACTACTTATTTACTACTACTAATACTAATATGACTACTACTAACACTAATATTACTACTATTACATACTAATCCACTAATTCATTAAACTACCTACTAGTACTAATCTAATTTACTACAATTTATAGTCTATATCTTGTGAATTACTCCATGAATAATTAATTTTGTTATAAATTTTGTTGCATTCTGTCTACAAGCATATGTACACTTAATCAACTATCACTACACCTGTAACACCCGCTATTTTTCTAGCATTTTTATCATTTCCGTTATGACTTCGTCATAACTCTGTCACATTTCGGTCTTATGTTTCATCATTATATCATTATTCCAAGCTCTATTTTCATTTTTGAGTCTCATGGTATTTATTTTTATTTTGAAAGATTTTAATTCTTTTAAATCTATTTATTTGATTTTCTTCGAAAACTAATTATTTTTCTGCGAGGAATTCTACTTCTCTACGAATTAACGTTTTTAAACTCTGATTTAAGCTATTTCTTTTTGTGGACATGACATAGGTCCACCCCGACACGGCGAAGCGCGGGTTTTGGGGAGGCGATAGAATTTCCATATGAGATGGATCGAATTGAATTTTAAATCGAAGTAGGAGTCGCCACCGAATTTTATGGTTATTCGGAACCATTCGAACCCACTCTATGTCGTAGTGGGCCATACTTAAAGCCTGGCCCATTTCCGATGTCAGAGTTTATTGGGTTCGTCCCTTAGCATATCGATACCGATGCCGACTGGGCGGTTAATCGTATATTGAATGACTCTCGTTGCCAATGGTTTCGGACATCCGGAAACCATGGTTCTGAGTAAGGGGTGAGGGTACGTGTTGGGAAGTTCAGTGAGAACACCCAACCCCGCCCGTACTTAGCGGCCTTTACTAAGATATCGTTCGGTTTTGTGTACACGCGTTAGTTCGACGATGAAATGATATGCAGAGATTATTTTCCTAAGACATGTGAGGAAAAATAAATAAATGGGTTGCTAAGTCGTTTAATGCATGTTAAACTAATAACGTCAACGTTATTTTAGCATGTGAGTTCGTTTTAGTCTAATAAAACGATAAATGAATAAATCGCTACAAACAAGGAGCAAACGGGTTAGTAACGATGAATAAATCGAATAAAGACATAAATAAATAATATGAAAGATTTTTGAAAAGATTTATGACACGTGATTGATTAGCACCCGTTGACCGAGGTCAAAGAAAAAGTATGTATCAAAATATGTCGCGAAAGTCGCTTTTTATGTAAGACTCGAGAAAGAATAAAAAATAGAAAAGCGAGGAAACGAGAAGGAAAAGAAAGCCGGCCGACCAGACCACTGCGCGTGTCGCCGGACCGGCGCGCGACTCGCGTGGCAGGCTGCCCGGGTTTTTTTTTGTACTTCGTCGAAAATCGTTAATTTTTATAAATCGCGTACAAATATGGATTAATTTATACTCGGTTTATATTTTTGATATTCGTCGTATTCAATATTCGATTATGAAATCGATATCGAATAGTCGGAATGACTTTAGAAAAGGTTTTGAAAAAGTTTGTTTTGAACGAAAAGTAAAAAAGAAAGATTTTGAACGAAAAGTTTGAAAAAAGGATTTTGAACGAAAAGATGTAACGAAATCGTCAAAATCTTAATATAATTCTTTTCGATACAATATTCGATTATATAGAATCGATATCATATTTTAAGAATATTCGATATAAAAATATTTTTTAATAATATCGATATTAGAAAAATAGAAAAAAGACCGACGAAAGACCCATAAAAAAAGAGAAGAAGAGAAGAGAAAAGAGAAGAGTCGGGTTTGATTTACACCCTCAACCTACATGCTTTGTTTTCTCGGGATAAGGCTCGTCGGGAAGTGTCTTAGACTTGAGAGCGTCGAGATGATGAGGATGAGTCAAGGTGTATCGGTTTGGGTGATTTCGGATGTCGGGTTTGGCCGGCTTCGTCGGTATTTCGAGACTTCGGAAAGGTGTCGGGATTTGCTAACTATCGGGTTGTATGTAAACCGGATGATGGATGTGTAAAAGCCGTGTATATTGGCTTGAAAATCGTTGTAATTGATCCCTGTTTTATGTTGGACGGGAGGTCCTATTTATAGGGAGTTTCCGACCCTGGTTTAGGAGTTTGAGTACCGCTTAGGATAGGAAACGTAGGAGTTCGAGGGAAATAAGAATTCCACTTTCTTGGCCAAGAAGAAAGGGATTTCGGCTGACTTGGAGGTGAATTGGCCGAGTGTTTCACATTCGGTCGGGTACTTGAATCGGTTTTTGGATAGGATTCCTGTTCGAGCTAGAATTACCGCTTGAGTAAGAAGCTGAGGAGAACGAGAATTCCGTTTTCTTGTGAGGGAAGAAAAGAGGAAAACCGGCTGGTTTGAGGATGTATTGGCCGAGTATTTGGTACTCGGTCAATGTCTGAATCGGTTTCCGGATAGAATTCCTATTTGAGATCGAATTCTACCTTAAACGGAATTGTTTATTATTTTTGTATGGCTGATTTTTGTGGAGTTAGGGTCCGAATTGGACACGTGATTTATCACGGTCGGTCCGCAAGTCTCGGGAAATATCTTTGACCGGGTTTTGACTCGGTCGCTAAAGACGGTTTTACCCCTGGTGACGGTTTCGACCCAAATTAGTGTTATTTGACTCGAAACGACCCACTGGGCCTGGATTTGAGGTTGGTTTTGTGAGATATGTACTCCTTAAAAATGTCTAAACCAAATGTCCATGATTACAAGCCCATATCCGAGTCTGTCAAAGCACGTTTGCGTCCTATCATCATCGGGTGTTTGGCGGGAACTACTATAGACACCTGGCGGTCAAAATGTGGGTGTCTACAGAGCCCCCACTCTGACTGAGGCTTGGACAAGGCAAAAGTCAGAGTAGCTACCAGGTCAATCAAGGATTAAAAACTGGCAGCCTTCCGATCGGGTCGTTTAGGGTCCATTAGACCTGCGTGAAGGGCTCGCCAGCCATAGAATAGAAATCATACCTGAGTTTGATAATGTCGCGGGAGGTTGCCTAGGAAGCTATGGGTATACCTGTTTGCAGATATATCCTGTCTTAGAACTGCGTAGGAACTTTTCCACTAGGGAACTTAGAATTCTCGGGGAGTCTTGAGTGTACCTGTATGCTAACATAATTTGTATGTAACATTTAGGCGAAACACTGACTCATGCTGGGGAAGAAAAAAAGTGATTTTTTTCCGAAAAATTTTTGAAAAGGAGAATGCTGAAATTTTCTGGAAGTTTTGAAAACAAGGATGGCTGGGATGACTTTGATTCCTAATTGGATTCTGACACGGATTCCTAGAATTTCCTGGTTAGGCCTATATGCCTAGATGAAACAGGGGAAGTGGTAAAAATCCTATTCCTGTGATGACTAGGAAGAGGAGTATTTTCCATTATAAATAGAGGGCCGTGGTTTCTTATTTTCATATTCCCACCTAAATCTTTTTCTTCTATCTCAAAATCCTTTAGACTTTTTAGGATAAAATAAAAGAAACTATTCTTGCGATGGGCATTGACCATTTGACCGCAATGCTTCATGCGTGGGCCCAGGATTTTCGAGATGAAGACAGAGTCCAGTTAACTCAAATGGGAATTGTGGCTTTATTCCCACTACAGCGACTTAAGGTAGATTCGCACTTTCTTGACGCTTGCTTATCCTTTTGGGATACTACCTTTCATGTTTTTGCATTCCGTCGAGGAGAAATATGTCCTCTTCCTGAAGAGATAGCAGCTATTGGCGGGTGGTGCCCTAATGCTCGTCCTGCTATTCCCCCATTTTATCCTGACCCAAGGAGGAGGTTGAGGGATTTTCTAGGCTTGTCACATGCTGAAACAGCCCGTATGGTGAAGGGAAATTCAGTTTCCTTATTTGACTTGGCTGACAAATTTATGAACCCGGTTGGTGAAAGAATTACTTCTACCCATAGGCGTTGGGCCTTTGCCTTTTGTATGCTGCATAGATATGCCTTCGAAGGTCGAATGGATGCTGACTCATGCTTAGGTGAGATCATGCTAATCAGCATAGTTGACCAAATGGAGACAGGTCACAGCCCAGCTTGGCTGATAACTGGGGAGATTATTATGGGCCTTGACGCTAGGAGACTCGAACCAGGTCAGCAATTGACAGGGGGCATCCGTCTTTTGCAGGTATTTTAACCATTTTTCCGATAAATTGCCCGATTTCCCGACTTTTACGGTAATTTTGAATTTTTTTGAATTTTCCGGAATTTCCAATTTTCCGGATTTTTCGAATTTTTTGATTTTGCCGAAATTTTTGAATTTTTACGAAAATTCTTAATTTTGAATTTTTTCGAATTTTTCGAAAATTCCAATTTTTCGATTTTTTGATTTTTCGAAAGTTTTTGACTTTTCGAAAATTTTGCAGATCTGGTTATCCGAGCGTCTGTCGATTATAGAGCCCCCGGTAAACATACCCAAATATCGCAGTAGTCAGATCGGTTCAAGGTCTCGCCGAATAAGATCAAGTCATCCCATAACTCAAAAATATTGGGATGAAGAGCTAACATTCCATGGTGGGCCTTTGATCAGGTGGAACGTCGTTTGGTGGTTCCTTTCGAGGCTGACAGGATTAGCTAGGAGAGACAAAGCCCATTATTTGGTGATTCTGTCTTTGGACTGGACTGTCCATATCTATCCGGACCGTATCCTAAGGCAATTCGGTTCGTTTCAGGAAATCCCTGAGACTAAGGCAATTATTAGCGTTTCGATCCAATTGACGGACGCTATGTGTGACACGTGGCTACAGCGTTGGTCTACTCGTGTCATGTGGACTATACCTCGCCCTTGTCAAACCACTTGGGTTTCTGAATCCTATCGCAAATGGACTTCTGAAGAATCCCAGGAGGCCCATAAAGCTTTGAAGACCGAAGAAGCTCTTGACTTGGCCCGCCGAGAATCGGCCAAAAATAATAGGCGGTTCTTCGAAGAGATTCCAACTTCTTTTGCTGAGCCAGGGTCGGATTCTAAGTCAAAATCTAAGACTCAGACTAATGAGACTGGTGCTAGCGATTTGGAGAGAAGACTCGGACCGAGGCTGGCGGTCCGAGACAGGCTAGGCCCGCGTGACCACGAGGTGACCGGGGGGTTGAGTTTGAAGAAAGGAGCCCGGGTTAAAGAGGTTCCCTTGGTGATTAGGGAGCGTTCATCTCCACCTCGACGCCGATGGACCGAAAAGGAGGCTAAGGGCAAAGGAAAGGGAAAAATGCCCTAATTTTTTTTATTATTTAAGTATTAGTACTATTTATTGTGTGATGATTTTTTTTGTAATTTTATTATTTTAAATAAAGAAAGGTTTATTAAAGAACCGCTCCTGTTTTTTTTCTTTTCTTCGATTGCAGTGGTTGTGCCCTTTTGAGGGGCTGCCTACGTATCCATAATAAATGGAATCAAACCAAACGTAGTTCCGACTGAATTGCAATTTCGAAATACATCAAGACTATTGGTTCAAGATGTTTGAAACAGTAGAATGAATAATTCTAGCTTTTGACTTGTCTTTAAGAGTTTGAAGGAAATGTTTTTTTTTTAATAAACTTTTGCAAATGACATTGAGAAAGGTGGGTTAAGGGTAGTAGCGCTTCAGCTGGTCCAGGTTAGTTGGGTTGACAAACTCGTTTCCGTCCAGATCTGTTAGCATTACCGCTCCACCCGATAGAATCTTCTTTACCAGATATGGCCCAGCCCAGTTAGGTTTGAATTTTCCTCTTGGGTCTACTGGTAATAATGCTCGTATGGACTTGAGGACCAAATCTCCTTCTTTGATGTTCCTGGGCCTCACCCTTTTGTTGAAAGCCCGCTGGATTCTCTTCTGATAGATTTGAATATTATTGAGGGCACGAGATCGTCGTTCATCTAAAAGGACTAGCGAGTCATATCGTGCTCGAACCCAATCAGCTTCGGGTACTTGACTTTCAAGCAGGATTCTGAGTGATGGCAATTCTAACTCAACAGGTTGGACTGCTTCCATGCCGTATGTAAGGTAATACGGTGTGGCCCCGGTCGCAGTACGAATCGAGGTTCGATATCCCCAAAGTGCAAACAGTATTTTGTCGGGCCAGTCCCGGTAATTATCAACCATCTTTTTGAGTATGGTGACAATTGTTTTATTAGCCGCTTCTACCGCTCCATTGGTCTGGGGCCGGTAGGGTGAAGATGTATGCCTTTGAATTTTATACTTGGTCAACAAGGCTACTGTTTTAGCTTGAAAATGGTCCCGTGGTCACTAACGAACTCATGAGGGATCCCATAACGGCATATTATCTTATTTTGAATGAACTTGGCAACATGGCTAGCGTTGAGAATACGATAGGATTCAGCTTCGACCCACTTGGTGAAATAGTCGATTGCTACCAAAATGAAGCAGTGTCCTCCGGTTCCCGAGGGGTTTATCTTTCCAATTATGTCGATTCCCCATGTTGAAAATGGCCATGGCGATGTCATGGTGTATAGCAAGGATGGTGGCATATGTTGTACATAGGCAAAAATTTGACAATTATGGCAATGTCTAACATATTGTTGACAGTCGGTTTCCATGCTACTCCAGTAGTAACCGAGCCTCATGATTTTTTGGACTAACATTTGGGCATTCATGTGTGGACCACATTCGCCATCATGTACCTCGGCCATAACTTTTTCGGCGTTGGTTTTATCAACACATCGAAGGAGAGCCCCCTGTGCTGTCTTTTTGTAGAGTTGCCCATCGTCGGTGCGGATGAACTGGGTTGCCAGTCTTCGCAGGGCTTTTTTGGCTCGGTTGTCAGCTCTGGATGGATATTCCCCGGTTGCTAAGTATGTCAGCACAGCTTGATACCATGGCTCAGGATCAGGTATTTCGACTTCTTCGATGTCGTGGATATATGCTGGCTCGGATCGCCTTTCGACACAGATTGGCATACTGGTCATATGGTCGGGGATGTTTAGCAAAGATGCCAGTTTTGAGAGTGCATCTGCGAATTGGTTCTCTTCCCGAGGTAGGTATATGTATTCTACTTTGTGGAATTGCTTCTCGAGATCCCGTACTCGTGCTTGGTAAGCCATAAGATTAGCATTTCGAGTTTTCCATTTTTGAAGTGCTTGATTAATGACTAGAGATGAATCACCGTGTACTCGGAGGTTTGTGACCCCTAAGTCGGCGGCGGCTTGTAGCCCATGGATACATGCTTCATACTCAGCGGCGTTGTTAGTGACGTCGAAGTCCAATTTGATGGATACGGGAGTATGTTCCCCTCTCGGTGAGATTAGAAGAATTCCGACCCCGAATCCTCGGAAATTAGATGCCCCGTCGAAGTACAAGTCCCATGCTTCGGTATCAGTGTGGAAAATGTCTTCGTCTGGGAAGGACCAAGTGTCGGTGTGTCCTTCTTCGGTTACGGGACTGTCGGCAAGGAATTCGGCTACTACTCGTCCTTTGATGGCTTTCAATGGTACGAATTTTAGGTCGAATTCTGCTAACATCAGGGTCCATCTTGATATCCTGCCGTTGAGGATGGGCTTTTCGAAAAGGTACTTGATTGGATCCATTCTGGACAACACTTGTACCTCATAAATGAGCATGTAATGTCGGAGCTTTTTAGTGGCCCAGACCAAAGCTAAGCATGTCTTTTCGAGCATGGTGTACTTACACTCGTACTCTAAAAACTTCTTGCTGATGTAGTATATGGCTCGTTCTTCGGAATTGACCGTTTGAGCTAGCATAGCCCCCATGGCTGTCTCTGTCGTAGTTAGGTATAGTGACAAAGGCAAACCGTGCTGAGGTGGCATTAGGACCGGTGGTGAGGCCAAAATTTCCTTGATTTTATCAAAGGCTGCTTGACATTTATCGTCCCATAGCAACCGTTCTCCTATTTTCAGCTTTTTGAAGATCGGTTCACACACCATAGTTAGCTTTGAGATGAACCTACTGATGTATTGGACTTTCCCGAGAAACCCTCTTATCTCTTTTTCGGTTTTAGGGGGCTGCATCTCGGTGATGGCCTTGATTTTGGCTGGATCGACTTCGATACTTCGTTGGCTAACGATATGACCCAGTAATTTGCCAGATGTTACCCCGAAACTGCATTTCTGAGGGTTTAGCCTCATGTTGTATTTGCGCAATCGGGTGAAGAACTTTCTCAGGGCGGTGATGTGATCGTCCCTGTCTTTGGATTTGACGATCATGTCGTCCACGTAGACTTCCACTTCCTTATGCATCATGTCATGCAATAAGGTTGTGGCGGTTTGTTGGTAAGTGGCCCCGGCATTGATGAGAACAAATGGCATAACAATATAGCAATAAGTACCCCAAGGTGTAATGAAGGTGGTCTTATCCATATCTTCTTCTGCCATTTTTATCTGATTATACCCCGCATACCCATCCATAAATGATAGAAGGGCATGATCTGCTGTGTTGTCCACTAGTATATCGATGTGTGGCAACGGGAAATCGTCTTTCGGGCTCGCTTTGTTAAGATCCCGAAAGTCTACACAGACACGAACCTTACCATCCTTTTTAGGGACTGGTACTATGTTTGCAACCCAATCTGGATACTCGGAGACTCGTATGAACCCAGCCTTGAATTGTTTATCGACTTCCTCCTTGACTTTGAGGGACCATTCGGGCCTCATGCGTCGGAGTTTTTGTTTAACCGGCTTGAACCCTTCCTTGATCGGTATATGGTGCTCGGCTATTTCGCGATCAATCCCCGGCATGTCCTTGTAGGACCATGCGAAGACGTCTTTGAATTCTTGAAGGAGAACTATGAATTGTTGTTTCTCCTCGGGATCTAAGGATAGCCCTATCTTAAGCATCTGAGGTTCTAAGGTTGTTCCCACATTGATGGATTCGGTTTCTTCGATTACCGGATTGCGGGATTCCCTTTGCTCTAGTTGCTCGATCAGATGTGGAGGCAAGGATACCTGTTCGTCGGGCTTCTCAATGTCATTGCACATAAAGTTTTTGGATTTGAGAAAATTTTGAAAATGAGACAAGTCGTAAGCAGAACGGTTGTTATTATTGATCATAAATTGGGAAAAGAGCTCGAAAAGAGCTACCATCTGATCACTAGTCAGTGGCGGGATAGGTAGGGTGCCCGGGACTGACCCCGAGGCACCAGGAATGGCTAAAGGGAGAGGGGAGTTACATGATTGACCCTAGCACTAGACTCACTAGACTCAATCTTAGACTCTGACTCGGACTCCGACTCAGACTCAGACTCAGATTCTGGCATCTCTCCTTCCCCTGTGATCAGCTTGTAAGTTCTTCCTTGACTGTCAGTCCACTTGACAGTTTTCCTCCAAGCTCTGGTTCCGGACCCGACTTCTGAGATTAGCTTAGACGGATCAAAGGTGCGACTGCGGAGAATGAGGCTGACTAGCTCTTCCTTTGGTGTTGGGACCGCGAGTTCCTCTCCAAAAAGTAGCCCTAGCGCGGGCTCGGCATTCTTAGCATCTTCGGCCTGGATGAGAGCGAAGATGTCGTCTGGTATGTAGTTGCAGTCCTGGGCCAAGTAGGTCCCAGGGTGTATGTTTGTGGGCCGATATAGGCCGGTTTGAACAGTCTCAAACACTGGAGTGACAAAGATAACCTTACCGGTTTTAGTTTGACCCATGTTTTCCGGGGTTAGGGTGTAGCCCAAGCCTGTTTGAGTCCTCCCATTGTCCCGAACTTCGAGAATTTTTCCTGCAGGGAGATCGGGCCTTGATGTAACCCCAGGTAGAAAGCCCAGATTCTGCAACATCCGGTCCAGGGGGACGGTGAAGTAAGGACGGAAGAGCTGGTCTTCTTCAATGGCTCCTACGAAGTCGAACCCCCATAGATCGATGCGGCCCGAGGTGTTGCAATTAGCCACGGTCATAGGTGTGGCTTCTAGAGCGATGACGGAGTCATGCAAAGGTAGTTTGATTTTCCGATGCAAAGTGGAGGATACAGCCCTGGTTGTATGGATCCAAGGTCTTCCTAGAAGAAGGTTGAAGGAAGAAGTCACGTCGATCACTTGGAATTCCAGCTCTTTCTCTATCGGGCCCGTTATGATAGTGAGTTTTGTGGCTCCGGCTACTGACTTTGGGCTTCCGTCAAAAGCCTGAATGGTTTGAGCTGTTGGAATATAGTCGGCCTCGGTGATGCCGAAGGCTTTGGCGGTCCTCAAGGGGAGGACGTTGACTGCTGACCCGTCGTCAATCAGGGTCATAGGTAGGTACTTTCCGCGGCAGATAACCGTGATGTAGAGGGCCATGTTGTGGGCTGGCCCAAATGGTGGTAGATCGGCATTGGAGAAGGTGATCAGTGGGCCTTCTTCTATGGATCTTCCTTTTAGGTGGGGTAGGACTGTGGCTACCATTTCAGCCGGAGTAGCCATGGAGTCTATTTTGACTTGATCGAGGGCCTTAGTGAGTGCCTCTCGATGTTCCTGGGAGCTAACTAGGAGTTGCCATATGGAGAGGTCAACTCGAGTCTTGTTCAGCTGTTTCACAAGTGCCTTTTCAGCAGTCGGCTCTTCCGGGGCAGGCTCCACCTTAAGTGGTTCGCCAATGATAAGGGCTTGACTAGTGGCTAAGGCCTTGGACTTAACCTTCTGAATCTCCTCAGGCGTGATGGGGACAGCTTCCCCTTTGGTGAGGTAGACGTCATCTTCGTCATCGCACCAGATCCCGTTTATTTGTGGGATAAATGGAGAAATGAGGTGTGAGCAATCCACTATTTCCCCGGAGAAGATGGCGTGAGTGGCCAACGGGTTGTCCTTGTTGTTGGGTTTACCCCCGGGCAAAGGAATTTTCCCGCTTTCAATGAGATCTTGGATAAGGTGCTTGAGTTTCCAACATTTCTCGGTATCGTGCCCCTTACCACGATGATAGTGACAATAGGCCTGGAGCTTGTAGGCCTTAGAGCGACGTTCGACCGGGATATCAGGTGTTGGGCCTATCGGGGTGATCATGCTTTTTGATGATAACCTCTGAAGGGCGTTTTCATAGGTAGTGCCTATGTCGGTGAATACCCGGGGAGTGGTAGTTTTCTGGGACGAGGTATCGAGTGCATTTACCTCATCGAAAATGCTACGAGTAGTAGCAGTAGTAGTGGGCTTGCTTGTTGATGAGCTAGCCCCTTGGTATCCCTTAGTGGAGGCCTTAGTGAGGCTTTCCAATCTTAGATCATCCTCGATTCTCGTTCCCATTTCAGTTAGGACCGCGAAGCTAGGTATGATGGCGTACCGGAGATGGACCCGGTAAGCTGGAAGTAGGTTCTTGACAAAGGCTTCAACCAACACTTTTTCATTGGGCTTATCGACCATTTTGACGCTTTCAGCCCTCCAGCGTTGAAGGTATTTTGTGAATCCCTCCTTAGGTTCCTGGGCCATTACTTCCAGGGTGCGCATAGTGGTCTGGATTTCCGTGTTGTCGGAGTAATTCCGAGCGAATTCCGTTGCCACGTCATCCCAAGTTTTGTATTTCTTGGGATCAAGCCGGTAGTACCAGGCTCTTGGGTGCTTCTCGAGAGAAGAAGCGAATAGGTGCTTGAACATGTTGGACTTAACCCCTTTAAGGGCCATGAACTCCTTGAAAGCCCGGATATGGTGGACCGGGTCTTCAGTACCCTCGAACATTGGCAGACCCGTCAGATTGAGATTGGTGGGTAGTTCATCGGTCAATGGGGTGTAGATCCTAGCATTCTCCGTATGGATGGAGCTTTGGGTTGTCAGATGGACCTATTCTTGCAGTTTGAGTACTGCGCTGGCCAATGCGGCTAGAGGTCCGTCATCTTCAATCGAAGCATTGGGGGTTCCCTGTTCTACGGCACTAACCCGAGTAATGATGGAGATCTGGTCTTCCCGCATTTTCCTCAGTTGGTCTTGGATTTGGGCCAACGAGGTGGTCAATTCATCTATGGCTTTTTGCGTCATGGCTCGAGTGTGGGGTGACCTGTCTGTAAGGGCACCGCGTAATCAGTAACTGACCCAGATCTTAGAATCAAAAGTACATCCCAAGCTAGAAAAAAAAACTACACTAGGCAAAGACCGGAGACTGACTTCTAAATGGATGACGCGTGAATGGTAGGTCTTCCTTAGGATTCGGCATAGTGGGCCTAGTCCTGCTCGAAGGAAGGTCTATGTGAGAATTCCCCAGATTTTAGACTCTAGTGTGTAAACGGGCTTTCCTTTGTAGGAGTTAGTCCTACAAAGGTGGGCCGTGCCTTGACAAGTAAGGCGGACTAGGATGGGGTGGAAACCCGTGATATAAGATCGACGAAGTTTCGACGCTATAGACTCTTACAACCTATGACAAGACCCGACACTGCTAGATACGGGAAGTCCTAAGGAGAAGAGGGTTTTGAAAAGAGGATTTGAATTTGAAAACCGAGCAAAAGTCGGATTGGAAGACCCGATTTTTTTGAAAACCGAGAAAAGGGGTATTGGGCCGAGATTTCGGGCTTTTTTTTTTGAAGAGGTTTGGACAGCATACCGGCTAAAAATAGGCTATTTTGAGTTAAAATCATAAGTCCTAAATTCGGCAGCTTTCCGGGTTTTGAAAAAGAATGGGTTTGAAAAGATGTAAGTTTTTTGAAAGATGACGGTTTTTGAAAAAGACCAAAGAAGATCAAGTAGCATGTAGTCATAGAAACGGTATAACGACGCCATGTATGCTCTTAGTCTAAGTCTCGGTCGGTCTAATAGGGTCTATACCAACAACGATGGCTTTCTCGTACTGAGGACGGACTCCCTAAGCCGAGTGGGTCTTAGGACATGCCGCAAAACCTAAACGAGTTCCGCCATTGAAGTCTTTAGTGCATCCAAGTGGGAATGCGCACCGTGGTATAGTGGGACGTCGGTCACAAGTAACCGGCCCGGGATAGAACGGGGTTATGCATGAACCATTGAACTAAAACGTGTACATTACTAATCGAACGATTTCTTTTCGAGTCTCACCCTGAGGATGCCGATGGTAAGTGACACATCAGTTAATCCCCAGCGGAGTCGCCAAATTGTGGACATGACATAGGTCCACCCCGACGCGGCGAAGCGCGGGTTTTGGGGAGGCGATAGAATTTCCATATGAGATGGATCGAATTTAATTTTAAATCGAAGTAGGAGTCGCCACCGAATTTTATGGTTATTCGGAACCATTCGAACCCACTCTATGTCGTAGTGGGCCATACTTAAAGCCTGGCCCATTTCCGATGT
The DNA here is from genome assembly GCA_958450325.1 of Agrostemma githago. Lineage (NCBI taxonomy): Eukaryota > Viridiplantae > Streptophyta > Magnoliopsida > Caryophyllales > Caryophyllaceae > Agrostemma > Agrostemma githago. The sequence goes on along the minus strand of OY288248.1, from coordinate 25,992,828 downwards.
CAGAGTTTATTGGGTTCGTCCCTTAGCATATCGATACCGATGCCGACTGGGCGGTTAATCGTATATTGAATGACTCTCGTTGCCAATGGTTTCGGACATCCGGAAACCATGGTTCTGAGTAAGGGGTGAGGGTACGTGTTGGGAAGTTCAGTGAGAACACCCAACCCCGCCCGCACTTAGCGGCCTTTACTAAGATATCGTTCGGTTTTGTGTACACGCGTTAGTTCGACGATGAAATGATATGCAGAGATTATTTTCCTAAGACATGTGAGGAAAAATAAATAAATGGGTTGCTAAGTCGTTTAATGCATGTTAAACTAATAACGTCAACGTTATTTTAGCATGTGAGTTCGTTTTAGTCTAATAAAACGATAAATGAATAAATCGCTACAAACAAGGTGCAAACGGGTTAGTAACGATGAATAAATCGAATAAAGACATAAATAAATAATATGAAAGATTTTTGAAAAGATTTATGACACGTGATTAATTAGCACGCATTGACCGAGGTCAAAGAAAAAGTATGTATCAAAATATGTCGCGAAAGTCGCTTTTTATGTAAGACTCGAGAAAGAATAAAAAATAGAAAAGCGAGGAAACGAGAAGGAAAAGAAAGCCGGCCGACCAGACCATCGCGCGAGTCGCCGGACCGGCGCGCGACTCGCGTGGCAGGCTGCCCGGGTTTTTTTTTGTACTTCGTCGAAAATCGTTAATTTTTATAAATCGCCTACAAATATGGATTAATTTATACTCAGTTTATATTTTTGATATTCGTCGTATTCAATATTCGATTATGAAATCGATATCGAATAGTCGGAATGACTTTAGAAAAGGTTTTGAAAAAGTTTGTTTTGAACGAAAAGTAAAAAAGAAAGATTTTGAACGAAAAGTTTGAAAAAGGATTTTGAACGAAAAGATGTAACGAAATCGTCGAAATCTTAATATAATTCTTTTCGATACAATATTCGATTATATAGAATCGATATCATATTTTAATAATATTCGATTTAAAAATAGTTTTTAATAATATCGATATTAGAAAAATAGAAAAAAGACCGACGAAAGACCCATAAAAAAAGAGAAGAAGAGAAGAGAAAAGAGAAGAGTCGGGTTTGATTTACACCCTCAACCTACATGCTTTGTTTTCTCGGGATAAGGCTCGTCGGGAAGTGGCTTAGACTTGAGAGCGTCGAGATGATGAGGATGAGTCAAGGTGTATCGGTTTGGGTGATTTGGGATGTCGGGTTTGGCCGGCTTCGTCGGTATTTCGAGACTTCGGAAAGGTGTCGGGATTTGCTAACTATCGGGTTGTATGTAAACCGGATGATGGATGTGTAAAAGTCGTGTATATTGGCTGGAAAATGGTTGTAATTGATCCCTGTTTTATGTTGGACGGGAGGTCCTATTTATAGGGAGTTTCCGACCCTGGTTTAGGAGTTTGAGTACCGCTTAGGATAGGAAACGTAGGAGTTCGAGGGAAATAAGAATTCCACTTTCTTGGCCAAGAAGAAAGGGATTTCGGCTGACTTGGAGGTGAATTGGCCGAGTGTTTCACATTCGGTCGGGTACTTGAATCGGTTTTTGGATAGGATTCCTGTTCGAGCTAGAATTACCGCTTGAGTAAGAAGCTGAGGAGAACGAGAATTCCGTTTTCTTGTGAGGGAAGAAAAGAGGAAAACCGGCTGGTTTGAGGATGTATTGGCCGAGTATTTGGTACTCGGTCAATGTCTGAATCGGTTTCCGGATAGAATTCCTATTTGAGATCGAATTCTACCTTAAACGGAATTGTTTATTATTTTTGTATGGCTGATTTTTGTGGAGTTAGGGTCCGAATTGGACACGTGATTTATCACGGTCGGTCCGCAAGTCTCTGGAAATATCTTTGACCGGGTTTTGACTCGGTCGCTAAAGACGGTTTTACCCCTGGTGACGGTTTCGACCCAAATTAGTGTTATTTGACTCGAAACGACCCACTGGGCCTGGATTTGAGGTTGGTTTTGTGAGATCTATACTCCTTAAAAATGTCTAAACCAAATGTCCATGATTACAAGCGCATATTCGAGTCTGTCAAAGCACGTTTGCGTCCTATCATCATCGGGTGTTTGGCGGGAACTACTATAGACACCTGGCGGTCAAAATGTGGGTGTCTTCACTTTTTCTACAAATGTCTAGATATATTTATATAATAATTTCAACTAAGAAATATTTTATTTACGAAAATTTAGCCTTTAATGTTTTTATTACGAAGTTTCGTAAATAATTATTTTCGAACGCGCGGTTTACTCGAATTGCTTTGAAATGCTTTTAATAATTTTATGATCCTTATTTTTATTAGCCTACAACTAAAAAGAGACCTTTTTAGACCGTGACACCATGTAGTAAAACATTTGATTACAACTTTTATTTATATAACACTTTATGTTTAAATTTTAAGTAAAAAGATATTTTTCTCTTTAATTGATTTACATGCTTAAATTACAAACTTTTCATGCTACCATCAAATTTATTTTGGCTGAAATTTTTAAGACTACATTTACATTGTTTTTATCAATTTTAATGCTTCATTCATCCACCATCCTTTCATATTTTTCTTATTCATTTTTACATCAATTTTATTTTAACAAAAACCTCTTCTTTCTCCCTTTTTTTGGCTGGTGTTCCTGCCCATTTTCAGCAGTCATTTTCATCCATAATCAAGCATTAATAGTCTTTATTTTCCCTTCGTTAAGGTAATAATCGATGTTAATTCCGATCGTTATTTACCTCGATTCTTTTAGTTTTCTCATGGTATTTTTGTATCATGTATTTCGTGTATTGAAGGATTCTTGGACGACCCCGAAGCCGATGAATTTATCATAGACTCGGATTTGGATTGGAGGTAACGTCGATGTTACTCGGTATTGCATGATTTTATTTGTGTAATTGCATGTATATTATTATAATTTTATTTTTGACTATATATGTATGTCATATAATTTGGAAAATTTTTAAAATTTGAAAATTTGCATGTTTCGGTATTTTTATCGCTTTTACGAGATTAACGATTAAATCGTCGTATTAATTTGTAAAATCGTAATATTCGGCCTAAACTGGTAATATATGATTATATTCTGTAAAAAAAAAATATGTTTTTGATGATTTTTAATAATTTGGTATTAATATTAATACTATTACATACTAATCCACTAATTCATTAAACTACTTACTAGTACTAATCTAATTTACTACAATTTATAGTCTATATCTTGTGAATTACTCCATGAATAATTAATTTTGTTATAAATTTTGTTGCATTCTGTCAACAAGCATATGTACACTTAATCAACTATCACTACACCTATCGTTTTTGGATACTTGTATATATTCTCAATTAGCTACAAAATTCCCTTACCCAAAAAAAAGACCGATTCATGACCGCCCCAAATGTACATGACTAGCCACCCATTTTCTGCCAGCAAACAAAATCAAACCTTATATTCATTCTATGGTCCTCCTCTATTCCTTTGCATTTTCCCCTCAAAATCGAGTTGATTAATCTAATGTACACTAGTTAACCTAATGTACGTACTTAATTAATCTAATTAACCTAATTTAGGTACTAACATCAACACCAAATTAACCTAATTTAGGTAGTAACATAATCACCTAATTAATCTAATTAACCTCCTTTACTTCTCTAATCTGATTAATTTGATTAAGATGCTAATAAAATGAACATAATTAAACTAATTAATCTAATTAACTACCAATCAATTTAATTAAGTAACAATTAACTTAATCAAAACAATTAAGTACTATGTATCATACCTGAGAATTGATGGGGGTCGGGTTAGGGTTTTTCGGGGTTGACTTCGCCGGGGGTGCGCCGGGATTCGGGTTTGCCGGAGGGGTTAGGGTTTTTCGGGGCTGACTTCGCCGGAGGGGCTGGGATTCGGGTTCGCCGGCAGCCTTCGTCGCGCGTGGAGGGGTTATACTCGCCGGAAAGAGGGAAGGGGTCGTCGGTTTATGGGTTCGCCGGAGTAGGACGATTTAGGGTTTCGAATTCGGGGTGGACTTAGGGTGGTGGTCACCGGATCTGGGTAGGATGGTGGTCGCCGGAAACAGGAGAGTCGCCGGAGATCTCTGTGACGCTGGAGGTGGGTGTCGCCGGTTAATCCGATGCAGTACCTGTACGTTTTTTTTATTACAAAGGCTGCTTGGGTCTGTTTAGTTGTTGCCTTATTTTTTTAATATATATTGAAAACATTGCGTGGGATTAGCCGACGTAACAAGATGCAATATTCAAATTTGCGTCGGCTAATCCGATGCAATGCATTTTATTCTTTTGACTGGGAGCGTATATTTTTTTATTAACGTACACTGCATCGGATTAGCCGACGCAACTAGACGCAATATTCAACTTTGCGTCGGCTAATCCGATGCAGTTCGCGTCTTCCTAAATTCTAGCCACGCAACATTAGGCGTTGATTCGACAACATATGCATGGGATTAGCCGACGCAACCCCTTCCTTTTCAGTCAGCCTTGCGTCGGCTAATCCCACGCAACCCAAACACGAAGTGGCGCCAACACGAAATTATTGGCGCCTGTTTCATGGGGGCGGACTGCGTCAGTTACTCCCACGCAAGTTATTTGCATCGGATTAACCGACGCAAACCGACACAGTTATTATACGTGCGTCGGATTATTAATTCGACGCAGGTAGTCCGACGCAATTTCACGTGTTTTTAGTAGTGACAAGTTTTCAACTAATTAGCAAGAAAAGTCAAGTATAAAATCAACCTTGATGGCATATATGTTCTTCCCTTAGATATCAGCAGGTGAATGAAGAGAGGTTTACTTTGCGAGTGATGTCACAAAGGCATCCCTATGAGTCTTCATAACATCACAGAAGTAACATGAATCGCACAACGAAAACCTTCCAGACACAACTCTATAGTTAATTCATCGTTAGTTTGATCAAGTGGAACACTCAAAGTAGCCAGCATAGGAGCCCAACAAACTTCGATCACGAATCTGAGAATTACAGCGTCTGTTGCTGCATAATAAGCTGACCTACAAAATTGTTATACGATGTAAATAGCTGGCAATGACTCAACAAAACAATCTTAGTAAGTCTTGCTCTGAGACAGAAAGGAAAAAAAACATGAAATATGAAGTATAAATCCAGGAATGTTATAAGTAGTAACTCAGTATTTGAATCTAATAGTCTATTATCGATAATATAGTCAACAATTCAAGATTAGAAAAAGATACCAAAACTACTATAAAAAAGTAAAATGTTTCAGGAGGGAAAAGCGATGAAACTATAAAATTGCCCTCTAAACAAACAAACAAAAATCTAATCTTATAGTTGCGAGCTTATTCTTTAAACTGAAAGCTGAACACAAGAAAATGAAGCAGACTGAAAGCTTACTCAGACTTGTGGGCTTTTTCTTTGAACTGCTCTTGCATGTGCCATCATCACGAGACACCTTATACATCAAATACCACTCCAACCACAATTCTTCAACTTGCACACCTTAACACACAATTTTTTTTCTTTAAACACCTGATAACTTAATTGATTTAACATAACATCAAATTAAAATAATGAATATTCACAAACATAAATTAACTAAAATTCAAGTGATGGATAATACCTGTTCCATATAGAATAAAATAAGGACAGGAAGAAGAAACAAGGGACATGATACTGCATTCCTACGGAAATACTTATAGAAATCAACAAGTACACCATTGACAAAATTCAACTCAATTTCTTCGAGAAACTGATATTTTCAGCATTCAGGGGAGAAATATTTAACACAAATACCTCTTGGGATATGATGACTAGTTTTTTTTGTCAAATTTGTGTCTCAATATCATCATTCAACCATACAATTAATCTCAACTAATCGAGTAATAACATTTGACGTATGGAAGGCCGACATAAATGAGTGTTAACAGTTAATCGAAGTAGAAAATCATCAAAATTTCAATACTAAAACTCCAAAAATCGATGTAATTGAACTACTAGGGTTTAGAAATGGAGAAAAAAATATGAAATTGAACAATGAAAAATGTAAAATTACCATATGTTGAATTCACTTATAGCATTGGCGAATAAGAAGAGATTGAAAATGGAGGATTTCAGATCGTGGTCCTGCTATGGTTTCTAGAGAAGTTTGATTCGAAATCGCCATTACATGGTCGTTGTCGAAATCGCCACCTTTTCTTGAGAGATGAGAGCGTTAAACATCATACCGATGGGATGAAGATGGATAGATGATTCTTTCAGGAAGATGAAGTTGAAGGTAAGTTTACTAGGGTTTTAATGTAAGGAAAATAAAATTGTCCTCGACAGTATAGCTGTGGACATGACATAGGTCCACCCCGACGCGGCCACGCGCGGGTTTGGGTAGGCGAATGAATCTCCATATGAGAATGGATCGAATTGAAATTTAGGTCTATGTGGAGTCGCCACCGAATTTTGTGGTTATTCGGAACCATTCGAGCCCACTCTATGTCGTAGTGGTCCGTATACAAAATACGGCCCATTTCCGATGTCAGAGTTTATTGGGCTCGTCCCTTTGCATTTGATACCAATACCGACATTATCGGATATTGTGTATTGAATGACTCTCGTGCGCCAACGGTTTCGGGCATCCGGAAACCGAGGTTCTGAGTAAGGGGTGAGGGTACGTGTTGGGAAGCCCACAAAGGACACCCAACCCCGCCCGCACATTAGCGGCCTCTACTAAGAATTCGAGTGACTTACAATACGCGCGCTAGTTAAACGGGGAAATGCTTATGCAAACATCGTTTTCCCTAAACATGTGAATGGAATTGAAAAAGGGTTTCTAAGTCAATTTAATGCAATTAATTCTACGTCAAAGTGGAATTTAGCATGTGGATTCATTTAGTACAATAAACGAACAAGAATTAAATTGACAAAAGAAACAAGCAAACGGTTAGTAACGGTAAATCGAAATTAACGGTTTGTGCAAATATTGGATTAAACTGAAAAGATGCAAATACGAGAATGCATGATTTGAAAAGATAGTATACGCGTGATTAATTATGCACGTGTTGACCTAAGTCGTAAAATACTATCGAATTTGAAAAATAGGATAATGTACGACTCGTGTTTGTAGTCGTTATGAGGTCACTCGATCGAGTGGTCAATAGACTCGATCGAGTAGACCCTGAAAAGAGGTTTCTGTTCCGTGTTATGGACCGTACTCGGCCGAGTTATGGACCAACTCGGTCGAGTATTAGGCCACTCGACCGAGTCACTGTGAGACTCGATCGAGTAGGTGTCGTAACGGACATTCTGGTTCGGTTTTTGGGGTACCACTCGACCGAGTGGGCTAGGCACTCGGTCGAGTGCCCCCTGTGCGAATTGTAATTCGCTTGCAATTTTGACGTGGATTTTGAAATTGCTTTTGATTTTTGAGAGTTTGACGATTTTACCGAATCGGACATAAATATTGCACAATTTACGCACGACTTGGTTTTTTATAAATCGCAAATTTTGTTGAACCGAGTATAAATATTGTTGAATTTATACTCGACTCTAACTTTGAATACTCGTTGTATCCCATATTCAATTATTTGAGTCGAACTGGAATATTAGAGCGAAATAGAAAATAAATAAATTGATTTTAGTCATTTTAAATTAATTATCGTGATATGAACAAATCACGCTAATTAACTCATATGACTCGATTTTGAGATGCCACTCGACCGAGTGGATCAGGCACTCGGTCGAGTGCCCTCTGTGCGATTAAAAAGTCGTGTATGAAATAGTGTTGGTTTTGAAATCGTTTTTTTAATCGCTTTAAATGGATCGTCGAGATATGATTAAATCTTCTCCGCATCAATAATGTCATAATTCTGACGAACTGTTTTGACAATTATTTTAGCATCAACGAAAATCGCGCCTTGAATTGATTTAATGTGATTTAGAAAGGTCGATGTTTTACTTAAATAAATAATAAAAAAAACTTGATTCCCTCGACTTCTCCGACATCGAATAAATCCCTAGGGATTGTGATGTCGGGTCCGCGTCAACGGGTATCGACCCATAAGAATAATTGCTTGGAAAAGATGAATGCGCGATCCTAAAATGCAATAATAATAACGGGATAAATAATAATATTAATAACCGTAATAATAATAATAATCGTAATAATAATAATAATAATCGTAATAATAATAATAATAATCGTAATAATAAACGGAAAAGAGAGGAAGATGAATGACGTGAGAAAGAAGAAGAAAAAAGAAGAAGGAGGTTTGTCACCCTCAACCTACATGTTCTTGTCTCGGAATAAGGCTCGTAAACGCGGCTATAACACGGGAGTCTTCGAGGTGTATGGAGGCTAAGTTGTGGTGGCTCGGGTTGAATTCCTAAAACTAGGTTTAGGGTTTGCTAATGTCGATTTTCCTAGGGTTTGTCTAGGGTTTGTAGAGGGTGTAGTGTAGAATTGCTCTATGATGTGTTAGGGTTGTAAAAGATTGATAAGATGTGTGTGTGATGGTTGCATGAGGGTTCCTTATATAGGAAAAACTAGGGCACCCGAATTAGGGTTACTCGACCGAGTAAGGGCTAACTCGGTCGAGTGGCCCGTGAAGCTTGCAGCCGGGCTCAAAATGAGGGCCCACTCGATCGAGCGGGTGAGGCGCTCGATCGAGTGGCCCAGCTGGGTCGCGCTGACTGTTTTTGGATCTTGACTTTAATGGGTTTTGTGTTTGACTTGGACTCTTGATGACTGACGAGTTGTTTTGTGTGTCTCGGGATCGATTTTGACCGGGGTTGACCCAATCGTGAAAAGTCGGTTTTAATTCCGGTGTCAGTTTTGGCCCAAATTAATCTTGTTTGACTCGAAATGGTCCGCTGGGCCTGGATTTGAGGTTGATTTTGTGATATTTGTACTCCGTAAGTGTGTTAGCCAACGATTAATGGATTTGAGCCCGTATCCGAGCGCATAGAAGCATGTTAGCGTCCGATCATCATCGGGTGTTTTTTTTGGGAAACTGCCATAGACACCTGGCAGTCAAAATGCGGGTGTCTACAATATCTAGGCGTGATTTTTTTCAATCAAAATAATAAAATCCTAAAACATGCAGATTTCCCATACTTATCTGGCCCATAATGAACTTGGGTTAAGAATATGCTCAACGCTTATAAAAGTGTCGAGCCCAAAGGGTCGAGAATGTAAGGGATTTGTTGTAGTGTTTCTCTTGTAGAATCGCTCTTTGGAGCGGTTTCGAGGCTACTTACGCTTCTTCTAGCTTGTTTTAGGTTCCTTTGGCCTATCTTGGAGAAATGAAACGATTCCAACTCGTTTCCGATGCTTATGGAGCCAACGAAGAGAAGCGACAATGACTCGGTGGCATAGACTCGATCCCGAGTCCCTTGGAGCCCATTCCCGAGCACCGAGAGTCGATAAGGAGCCTAAGAAGAGCAAGTAGGGACCTACGTGACCATATTTGAAGCCTACAAGACCCATCCCGGTCAGGAACACATCCATCACGACCTGGATGAAGTGACGAGCAAAGACGAACCCCTGACAGGCCTTCCCGGCCGGGATGGTGAGATTTCCGTTCAGGACTACCTCTTCCCGCTCGGGATCATGACCTTCCCGGCCGGGAAGGGCCCAGCACAGGTCCGCTTCAATTCTTTCATCTTCCTTACTTATGAAACCCTATATACCCCCCTCTTGTATTGTTTTAAGGACTTTTGATTTACTCTACCTTACATTCACTAAACCCTAGACTACTTTAGGTTAGATTAGCTTAGATTAATGTAGATTAGCTTAATTACTCCTTAATCTTAGTTTAATCCTTGTTGAATCTTTGTATTATTGAAGACCTATTGGGGTATTTCTCTATTGACAACATTGAATTCCATTTCTTTGGGTTGGATTTAATCAAAGATCCTTTCTTTTTCTTCTACTTTCCATTTGTTGGTATAATTCTCTTCTCCCTTATCTTTCTCTAGCTTAATCTTGTTCATTTAGTTATAGTCATTGTTTATGCCAAGTTCTCTTCATCCTTTCACTATGAATGCAGCTATCATGTTGTTTGTTGTGATTGTGAATGTGGATTGCATTGGGATGAGTAGTGAGTAGTCTCTTGCTAGGGTTAGTAGGGGAATTGGGTGCCTTAATGGGTGATTAAGGGTTTGTTTGGGTTGTTGGTGGAAGTTTTGGTTGCTTCTTAGTTGTATGCATAGATCATGTTTGATGAAATGCTTGAGTGACTTGTAGTTGCAAATACATGTTTTCTTGCCTTCTTCTTGTGAGCTTGTATGTTGCTAGGATGGGTTCTTGCGCGAGAGCGAGGAACCTCTAGGACAGTTTTGGAGCGAGAGCCCGGATTATGCCTAAATAGCTTGACTACCCCTTCATTCTTGCTTTCTCTTGATCATCTCATCACCCTTGAACCCGACCTAATCCTAGTACTTTCCCTATTTGATTTCTTCTTCACCTTATCCATTATTATTGTAGCTTTAGTTGTACTTAGTTCATTCCTAGTCATAGTTTTATCCCCCTTCATCGTTTTAGTTTGTTTAGCTTAGTTGACTTAGTGTAGTCCTTAGGTAGACTCTAGTCTAGACACCTCTTTCCGTCCCAGTGGATTCGACCCGACTTGCCCTATCTACCCAGTTAGGTTTAGTTGGTTTTATTTGGTGTCGGGATGGACAGCGTGTAACACCCGCTATTTTTTCCTAAGCATTTTTATTCTGTCCGTTAGGACTTCGTCTTAATCTCTGTCACTTTTGGCCTCATATTTTATCATTTTACTAAGCTCTATTTTAATTTTTGAGTTTAATAATTTCTATTTTTATTTCTAAAGATTTAAAATTCTTTTAAATCCATTTATTTGGTTTCTTCGTAAACTAATTAATTTTCCGCAAGGAATTCTATTTTTCTTCGAATTGACATTTTTAAGCTTGGATTTAAGTTATTCATTTTCCTAAAAAAGTTTGAGTACGTCTCTTTAATATTTTGAACTAGTGAATATTTTTATTTACAAAAAATTAGTTGTTAATGATTTTTATTACGAAGCTTCGCGAATAATTATTTTCTTACGCGAGGTTTGCTCGAATTACTTTGAAATGCCTTTAACTATTTTACGATTATACTTTTTATCAACTTATAAATTATTTGAGACCATTTCCTCACATTTTGGACCAACTAAGCCCTTGGTCACAAGTTTTATTACGTTTTATTTAAACGTTTCATTTTATCACGTTAAAACGTAAACATAAGATAAATTATTTTCATTCATTGTAGCATTAGTATCAAAACTTTTCATGCTCCTTGTCATCAACTCTTGGCCGGCCACTTTATGTGAAAATCACATAGTTTTCATCAACCATTACTCTCATTTATATTTTTGAAGACCTTCCATCCTCCTTATTCATTCTTGTCATAAAAAAAAATATTCAACCCTTCTTCACTCTCATTTTGGCCGTGTGTTCCCTCACCCATCTTAGGCAAATTTTTGCTCCATTTCGAGTCCCAATCGCATCATTTTTATCGTCTTAATAATCCTCTTTCCGTTCTCTTCGTTAAGGTATTAATCGACGTTGTTTTCGATCAATTTTTACCTTGATTTTTATTAGTTTTCTCATGGTATTTTTCTGCCATGATTTCCGTGTTTGGTAGGATTTTTGGACGATCCCGAAGCCGACGAATATATTATCGACTCAGACTTGGAGTTGAGGTAACGTCGATGTTACTCGGTATTTCATGATTTTAATTGAGTATTTGCATGTATATATTTTTATATCTTATTTTGGAAATATATGTATGTCACGGATTCTGGAAAAAAATTTAAAGTTGAAAATTTGCATGTTTCGATATTTTTATCGCTTTTACGAGATTAACGATTAAATTGTTATATTAATTTGTAAAATCGTAATAATCGGCCTAAACATGTAATATATGTTTATATTCTGGAAAAATGTTGTTTTTGATGATTTTTAATAATTTAGTATTTTTCTGATATTTTTGATATCGATTATTGAATTATTATCGTTTTCGGACAAAACCGATTAAAAGTCGATTTTTAGTTCTAGTACTTAAACATTTTATTTTAATCTGATTTTTGACGTGGTGATACTTTATGGTGAAATAGAAGTTTATGAATTTTTTCATAATTTTTAGGAATTGTTAAGTGGATGAATTAATTAATCACTTTAAATAATCGTTTATCGTTAAAACCGTGTTGTTGTTTAAATTCTCGATTTCTGGTCTTTGGTTTAAATCTGGAAAAAATTATGATTCTGCTGATTTCATGTTAAAATGTAATTTTATGATTTTTAGTGCCTTAATAAAATGTTAAGAACGATAAGTTTTATTAATGGAATCGTTAATTGTGAAAACGGGTTTTAAAGACGGTTTTGACGGGATTTATTAAATCTGGAATTTTTGGAAATCTGGAAAAATGGTAGATTCTGGAAAATCCTGATTTTTAGGTTTAATAATAATTTTTGGATATTAATACTTAAATCATTTTGTAATTACTATTTTTATTAATCATTATTGTCGAAATTGGACGATTAACGAGAAAACGCTTTAAAAACCTAATTTTTAGAATTCTGGAAATTTTATTTTCTGGACAGAATGTCCATAAATATAATTTAACTATTTTACGTAATTTTTGTACTATTTATTATAGTCTTTAATTAATAAATATTGATTTTCGGACAAATTGTGATTTATCGTTAAAATGCTTCGTCTTAGCTAAAAGAATTATTTTTCCAGCAACTTTGAAAGTATTTAAATCTGAAACTTTAAGAGTTAAATCATCCCTTAACATACTCTAAATATATTTGTTGGTTTAATTAAATAAAGACGTTCAAATATTTAATTTGATGTTTGCCGTAAAATCCTATTTATATTTTTATTGTCGAAACTAATAATAATTAGGGAATTTGAGCTTTATAACTTTTGAAAACACCCTAATTAGTAATATTAAAATGTTTAAGACATTTTTAATCATTTTATAACACTTATACGATATTTTAATAATTTCATAAAATCAAATGTTCTTACTTTAATAATTAATATCGTTAAGGCCGAAAGTATTAGTTTTATAATCTATATCGTTTACTAAAATGTGGTATTAGTATGAACTAATATTTTCACTATTTTGATATAATGCTATTTTTAGTAAAGTTTCTAAAAATAGAAGTTTCCTAAAATAGAAAGTTTCCTCTTTTAGAATATAAATGTTTACTTCTTTTGTCCTCATATTGTTTATAATGAATACATCTTTTAAATATTGAAAATGGTTTGTTTTGGAGTTATGGAGTACGGACAATGCAAGTGTGGGTCTAGAGTAATATAGTCTGGGATGTACGTTCTGCCATCAACTATAAAGCTGGTGTGTCTATGTTGAGACACATTGGTCGTTGAACTGAGCATGGTTTGTGTTCAGGAGTGTGTGTATTTTGACCTTAAACTTAGATATCGCATCGTGTAAGTCGCCGTCGGGTTGAACTGGATTACGGTTGGTAACCAGGAGGGGTGTACATTACTTAAGCCAGGACCTCGCTGCACGCAGTCCTGTTATAGTTGAGTTGCCTAGTTAGAGACCGAAGTCTAATTTGTTTTGACTAAGTTCTCGAAACTAGTTTTTAGTATTGTCCTAGTGAAAGTCTAGATTCTACATTAATCCTATCCATAACGCCATTTTGATTATTTTATTTATTATCGATATAAATTGGTTTGCAGATTGGCAAATATTTTTATGTTTCTTCAGAAACCCTTCTGATTAATTTGTTTTACGCTAAAGCTTATTTTAATATGCTGTTTTACTATTTTCCATTTTTACTATTTTTCCTATATTAGTAATTACTGTTTTAAAATGCTGTTATACGGCTGGGAGAACGTTGGCGTTGCTCCCCACTGATTGTGGCTGTTATGTTTTAACATGGCAGGTATACATGTTTATTTTCCGGTGGGTGTGGGCTAACGAGCGGTCTTGGATCCTGCTTGATCTTTTAATAATCATGTCTTAAGGATTGTTTAACCTCTTTATGGATTGTTTTAAATTTTTAGCCATTTTTATGTATGGCGTATGTTTGACTTTACCAATTCAATTTATTAAGACATAGTTCTGTGTGTTTTAATCCCGACTCTACAGTGTTTCCGCCACTGTATCGCGCTAGAATTTTTAGGGGATTACAGAGCGAATCCCTGCTATCACTCTCCCAAGAAGAATATGCTAAAATCATAGGAAGTGTGATGTTTCTCATGAACTGCACTCGACCTGATATTGCTTATGCTGTGAGTAGGCTAAGTAGATATACTCATAACCCCTAATAATGAACATTGGACTGCTTTGAGTCGTTTGCTATGATATCTGAAAGGTACTTGCGATCTATGTATGCATTATGGTGCGTGCCCTGCTGTGTTAGAAAGTTACAGTGATGCTAACTGGATCAACGGTAATCGACAAACCATTTCAACTAGTGGTTATGTGTTTACCATCGTGGAAGTCTTCAAAGCAGACATGCATAGCAACCTCCACTATGGAATCTGAATTTATTGTTCTTGAGTTGGCAGGACAAGAGGCAGATTGGCTGAGAAACTTGCTATAAGACATGCCGTTGTAGGGGGACAGGTAGCACCAGTCTTCTTCCACTGTGATTCACAAGCAGCAATTGGTGTTGGTAAGAATGACGTCTACAATGGCAAGAAAAGACATATTCGAATCAGGCATGGTGTGGTTAAATAATTCTAGAAAAATGGAGTAGTAGCTTTGGACTACGTGAAGTCCAAAAGCAACCTTGTCGATCTTTTTACAAAAGGGTTACCACGGAGAGTGGTCAGTGAATTGTCGAGGCGAATTGGACTTAGGTCCTTAAGTCAAAGCAGTGTATGATTTGACATGGACCAAAGATTCTATTCCTATGGTATTTAATCCATAGCCTTCATGGTGGTGCTGCTTGAGAAGCATTTGATGGATTTGTGACTTTGTCTTGAAAGATGAACTTCTACGTTCTGAATGGTTCTAGTGAGCAGTGCTAGTGAGAAGCACTTGAACCACCTATACGGTAAGATGTTTTGGTCGTCGTCAATACCAAGGTAAACGCATGGCCATAAAAGTGTTGCACAATGAAATCGCGGAACAAGTATAATTTGAAGGTATGATATATGTTATGAGGGTCTCAACCGAATATCAGTAAGGAATTCAAATCGAAAGATATTCTCTTATTTGAAAGTAAGTTGTTGCCTCATTTTCACTAATGTGTCAATTCAAGTCGAAAGACATTGATGCCTAAGTATCCAATCCTTCCTTAACCTAGAATTTCATCCTTTCTTCGCCTTTGTAGGGGATTGTTGGAGTAAAGGCTTGAATTGAAAGCCTAAAGTTGAGGTAATACACTCTCCCATATCGGTGGCGGGGAGTGATTTTTACTACTTTATATACTCCCTCTTTCCTTTAGCCTTCAATAAAGTGTTGAGTGGGTATTTTGTGAAGAATGATGGACTTGGGCCTTTACTACGCGAGCTGACCCGACTCGGATCGGGCTCGGATGAATTTTACTTTTGGGCTTTTTACGCTTTGTGAACTGTCCAAGTTCAGTGTGCCTTTTATGTCCATATCCATCTCTTCTTTGTGCAATCAAATTTTGACTGTTACACAATCATTCCACCCTTTATTGTTGGGATTGATGGTGATTTATGAGGGCATTAAAGTTGGTTTTGACTCTCCTGCTGCTGCTCAATATAAATAGAGCATTCCTGCTCTTTTCTTCGACACACCATCACCACAACCTTCCTCTTCTCTTCTACACTCCTTCTCCTCTATTTTCTGGGTTTTGTTCATAATTGTTCCAAGCACATAGCCCCGAGTGGACGGGTCTGTGTGCTGCTGTGTACACCTTGGAAACTGACGGTGTTTTGCGATTACCATCTCGGTCGTTCCGTAATAGTTTTCAACTCTGTGGCAATCCGGCCACGGCATAGCTAAGCTTCCATTTCGTTGCCTACATCTCGGTTCTGTTCGTCGTCATTTACTACCCATTTCGTTCTGATTGTCTTGCCTACTCCATTTGTCGCGTCCCTCTCTGTCTTGCCGCCTCGATTGTCTCTCGGTTTTGTTGCCTCGGTTTTACCCCTGGTTGTTGCCTCGTTTTTGCCTCCGGTTGCTGCCCGGTTTTCCTCTGTTTGTTGCCTCGGTTTTGTTTTCAAGCTAGCGTCGATCGGTCTTTCCTATTTACTTCTTTTACTTTGTTATATGCTTTCACTCTCACATAACTGTTTTTTAGACTAAATTTACCATTTTAAAATTAAACTAGCAATACGATCCTATTATACGCATAGTCCCCTTTCATTCAGAAGAGTTTTGTGTAAATGTACTGTATTTTTGAATGTCTGTAGTTTGCTGTAGGGCATCTGAAGGCGAATAATTGAAGGTTTTACATTTTCTTTACAGAAAAAACAGGAAGCTAATTAATCAAACTCACAGCGAATTAAATTCGTTAGACAATAATTTATTTTACGAATTTATTCTTTGAACTTAGACAAACAATTCTTTCAGAGAATAACAACAGAAGGCTCAAAGATTTTTTGTTAATAGTAGCGTAGCCATATGCAAATAAACTGAAATAGGCAACTGTAATCATAAAAGATCTTGTACCTATGCATAATTGCGTAACAAAAGGCACTGTACAATCTATCAAAAAGCAACCCCTGAAATGTCTAAAGGTCCAACTGCTTCCTTAAGAACAAAAGAACTACAAGCGCATTAACAGAACACAATGCAGAAATGTCTTTCATCATGCAGAATAGGTTAGTACGAAGGAAAAGGAACGACTAAAAAACAATTAAAGACCATAGAAACATTGGTATATAGTACACAAATTTATGGATAAGTCACGTCATTGTAATAAAAGTAATCCTAGATTCCTACTAAGAGGTAGACGACGATAAGGAGGGTCAATTTCACGGGGAGGGAGTTTGAAAATTATAAGTTAGTGAATTAAATTATCAAGCCACGATTTTTGGATGGTTTGAGTGTGAATGATAGTCTAATAAAATTAAAGAAATAAATAAATTAAGAATATGAAATTAATCAATAAGAAAAATACTAGAGTCGTCGGATCTCTACGATTAAAATAGATAAACATGCGATTTCCGAATAATCATCAATTAATACGAGCTAAAGAATATCGACACGGTCGTCTCGGATAACTAGTCATCTTAGAAATCACCTAACGGGCTCTCGATACGTATTAGGGATTTTTGTCGATTACAATGAGTCTATCCGTTATAGGGCTCTCGCTACGTAGGTCGGTATTTACGGGACTAAGAAATCAATTAAGGTCTCTAATTAATTACTTATCGTTATAATGTTGTAAGAGTGATTTAGCTTATAAAAGTCGATTATTTAGTTATGACATAAATACTCGGTTTAATTCGTAGTTCACCTAAACTCTAGTGATGAAAAATTAGTTAAGCATATTTACGAAAATAACAACACTACTCGAATGAAAACTGAAAAATAAAACTAAGTTATAAAGAGGAAGAAGATAATAGCTAAGATGAACAAGAAGAAACAAAAACTAAATAAAAGCTAAAGAAAAGAAGCATAAATTACAGGAAACGGGAAGAGAATAAATAAACTAAGAAAGGAAGAAAAGAGGGTAACAATAAGAAACAATAAGAATAATAATTACATGAAACTAAAAAGGAAAAATAAAAGTTACAGTAACTGAGACGAAGGGAAATTAGGGGTGAAGAGAAGAATTACAAAGACCGGAATAGATGAAGATGGAAAAATAAAGATAAAACCCGAATACTAATGAAGCTAGAATTTGAGAACTTTAAATAATAAAATTGATAAAAGAAAAACTAATATTTCTGGTAAACTAAATTAAGAAGATGAGATGTGAATCAACGATGAGATAAAAGCAGCTCTTGAATGAAAAGACTATAGGTCTATTTATACTAAACTAACCTAAGGGTTAACTGCCCCACTAACTCCCTCCACTACTGTCAACACCTCAATCTCCCACTAACTTATCAGTATATACGTAAAAACATAAGGTCGTGGGGGCAAAGAAAGCGTGATACACAAGAAGGGAGAATGTGAGGTCTTTGTCGAGAAAAGCTTGGATCGACTTAATGAATTGCCTTGGTCGACCTGATGCCAATCGGTCGCCTAGCGGATCCGATATGGCTTGGGGTCGACTCAGGTCTAGTCGATCCGATCGGCCTGCTTGCCTTGCTAGGTGAGTCAACTTGAGGAGTTGATATGAGGAGTCGACTTGAGGAATCGACATGGCGTGCTCCGCTTGCCAGGACTTGTGATGAGGTGTAGACACCCAGATTTGGACCTGGTGGCTGCAGAAGCGCCCAACAAACACCCGATGACGATAAGACTGCAATGCGACGCGGGTTCGCGATTTTTTAGGTAGTTTTTCTATGGAACGGATCAAATATAATACTCGGAAAAATTAAACTAACATGATGGCAGCCTTAGTCGTGTCGTTACGGTCGCATACACACTACTTAGAGTCAATTCTAACACCGGGACCCCC
This sequence comes from Agrostemma githago, assembly GCA_958450325.1. Taxonomy (NCBI): domain Eukaryota; kingdom Viridiplantae; phylum Streptophyta; class Magnoliopsida; order Caryophyllales; family Caryophyllaceae; genus Agrostemma; species Agrostemma githago. The sequence goes on along the minus strand of OY288248.1, from coordinate 25,974,280 downwards.
AGTCGGTCCCGAAACTCAAATCGAGTCAGCACCGTTCCAAGCGAACCTCGGGATGCACACCCGAGGCCCACAAAACTCACGGCGCTAGGTCATGTCCGGGGGAGTCTTAACCTCCAAGTTTCGTATTATACTCCACTCTCTCGGTTTTGGAAAGTATCAAAATCGTATCTTCAAAACTCCAACCGCCTCACCTCACGCGTCTGAGACTCCCCACGCCCAAACCCAGGCACCTGAGTCTTGGTGCACCACAACTCAGGCGTCCATATGGGTGACGAGGGCCGAAAACACCTATAAATACCCCCCTCACCTCATTCGTTCGACACACAATTCTTAACTTCTCTTCTCCCTCCACTTTCTCGCTAAGGTCTCGCACTACGACACCTGAGGCAAACGATCCACTCGATCGTAGTTCTGAAAAAGCGACATCAACGCTACTCCTCACCTTCGAGCACCCCACTCGATACCGAGGTGATTGTGTTCGACTAGCCTAAGTCTAGTAACGAAGTTCTGCCGGATTAGCTGCAGAATCAGCCCATAGTAATGAAGTTCTGTCGGAGTAGCCGCAGGAAGGGTCAACGGTAACGGAGCTCTGCCGAAATCCCTAGGTCAGCTAGGAGGATCCGCCTTTGGAGGCGAGTCGTCACTAGGTTGTCATCTAAACTAAACTTTACATTTTTGCACTTTCTTTTATTATGCACTACGATAATAATAGGCATGGATATTAGGTCCGTAAACACACACAAAAACACGTAACGTCCCAACTTCAACTGCAAATACTAAAATACAATAAATAGACCCGAGTAATTCCGAGATCCATTCTCAACTATCTATGCATCGAGTCCCGTCTAGTGTACACTCCGAGGTGCAACTCCTCACAATGTGATTTACTTACATTCGCATTTACAGCTTTCGTATGATTTATTGCTTTTATGACCTTATAATCGCATGCTAAATCACCTAACACGGAATTCAAAACGTAAAACAACTAAAACTGAACAAAGTAATGTCCGGGCTTCGTATTAGTCCGGGTGCTCGCCTTACTAGGTTCGACGCATCTCTATTAATACCGAACCGACGCATCTTAAGCAGAATACCAGGTAAGGTATATCACGAGAACGACTAATATTCGTATTATCGCATTAAAACTGACTTGCTAATACCAATAATATTAGTACTCTCTACTCTCCTACGTGCATCTTTTCATGGCTTGCTTGTCACGTGAAATCGCATGCAAAGAATGTAAACACAACTACTTTGACGACAAAACTTACTTGTCCTTAAACAACCGACGTAGCAAAAGGTATAGGGTGAAAACAATGGATCTTACAGTACTTCCACCCCAACAAAAGAACTAGGTTATCAGCCCACCGATTGATTAGTAGAGGCCGCTATAGTGCGGGCGAGATTGGGTGTTGACATCTATCGAATGTTGGCTTCCCAATACGTACCCTCACTCCTTACTCAGAATCGACGGTTTCCGGATGTTCGAAACCATTGGCAATGAGAGTCATTCCAGGCATGCAGTGCTTAAGGGTACAAGTCTTTATCTTTAGGTCCCGTGCCCCTCAACTTTGAGTCGGCTAGGGATCAAAGTTGACTTGAACGGTTTCCATGTCCCCATAATTGACTCGGTGGCGACTCCACAAATCGACAACGAATTCAATTCACTAAAAGGTCGCCTTATCAATTGAATCGGCCTTTAAACATTTACAACCACAAATCGATCGATTCCAAATGTAAACACGGGTGCCCGCACCCGTCTAGTACAAGTTCGGATCATCATCCGAATCGAGGTCCGAGACATCTCCCCATACGCGAGATCGGACCGGCCTACGACCGGGAGGTGGCCGCGTGGGTGGCCGCTGCCACACGATGAAAAACCGGGTCGGTCCCGCGCGGGCGCGCGCGGGGCTCTGGGCGGTGCGGACGGGCGTCAACAGTTTGGCGACTCTGCTGGGGATTTGGAAACAAGTTTCCAGTCGTGGTGTAGCTTCAACGAGGTCGGTGAAGCTCATTTCTTAGTTCCTAGTTGTGGTCACTACAGGTTTTGGCCCTAAAAAGCCCACCCTAACCAATATCAGGACCAATCGACCTCTTCCCGGTAAGATCCTTAGGGACACGCGGGGAGATCCTCGATTGACGCTCCGGCCGCCTAATGCGTAACTCGCGGGAATAATAAGCGGATAGCTCCGAACGGACGGTATGACACTCGTCTCCCTAGGTGATTTGTCAATGCCTAAATAAAGACTATTCGTGGGCGGTAGCCTACCCTAACCTACCCGTGTCTGCATCCTGCATGAGTTTATGCATTCCTAGTTACGTGTAGCGTGTTTGAACAACCCAATTAAAACACTAAAAATCTGGATTCAACCGCGCCAACATATTCAACCGCACCCAATTCCGTTTTCGAAAAATACCTCCTCTTTTCAAAATGACCTTTTGAATTCCGATACTCCGGTCAAACCATAATTTCCAAAAAGAAAAGAGAAAAACATTTTAGATGCCGCATCATGGTGAATTTTACACTCACTACTTTCGAAAAAATAATATTTCTTTAAACGCCGTCATTTTGGCCAAAGTAAAAACCGTCAACGAATACCGTCAATACCACCGAGTCTCCCAATTAGTGGGATCAAGGTACCTTAAACGATTACATTTTGTTCCAAAAAAATGTTTTTACACACGTACCGTTAACACAACCGAAGCTTCAATTAATGAAGTCAAGGAACCCAAAACGGTTACACTCTCAACACGCTTTTCACAATGCATCACCCCACCATTAAATGCTAGTTAATGCAACCAACGAACGTGGGTCACTCATTTTAAAAGTTTTTTTTTGTAAAAAAAAACAACACTGTTCACTACCTAAATTCCTTAATAAGGATTTAGTCACACCTTCCGAAGCACCGTCACGGACATCGCGCTCTACCGCGAGCACCACATACACCACGACCATCGAACTAGCTAATTGATAGTAGTTTTGATGAAAGCACCACGTCATCATTTTCAAAACCGGTTCCCCTAAGAACCGTGCTCCTTTCAAACATTTCCACTTTTGTCATCGTCGGAATCCCGACACACACCTATAGCGACACACTTTCACGTCACAAGCGATGTCTTCACACCATCGTCACCTTATTTTTACAAATCGACCTTTTTAAAATCTTTTCTCTGCAAGGATTGGTCGTTTTAAAAAAAATATATATCAAAAATTCTTTGATCCTAAGCCGGGATCGCGATCAACTTCTTACGTCGTACAATCGTGTGATTAACGGTCTGTGTTAGTTACTAGGGTCGCCTTTACTCGAGGTCTTACATTTTGGGTGATCTCATTTCGAGAAGTGCTCTTTAAACCTCACCTCCGAGGTTTGAGTCAAATTGTCTCGCTACAGAGACCTAAAATCCGTTAGGCGTTTCGCCGAATACACCATGAGTCTAAAGCACCTGAGTCCCTAAAGCCAGTGACAGCACACACACGCGAGTCAGGGGTCTCATTCCCGCGTCGCTCAATCGCGAACATTCCTCGAGTCTCTAAGACGTCCGACGAAACCTTCCCGACTCCCGATATTATCTTGCAGAGATCATCCTCCACCATGACTACCGTCCCAAATTTCAGTGTCAAAGATTTAACTCATATGGTTTACAACCTCATCACCTCCGTAACCTTCATTGAGGCCTCTATTCGTAACCTCAACGAGCGGATGGACTCCCTCGCAGTTAAAACCCAAAACCATCTGTCAATCCAAGCGAACAAGAGTAGTGCTCCCCAAAAGAAGAAAACCCCTAGAAAGTTTACTAGCTTAGACATCCCCTATGACGAAGCTTTAGCCATCGCCATCCAACATGGTTTACTATCCCCTCTAGAACCTTCACCCGAGATCCTTCTAGGACAAAGAAGCAAATCATGGGATCTCAGAGCATTCTGCTCCTTTCACCAAAGACCGGAAGATGAAACCCAATCCTGCACCAAGCTAAGACATGCCATCCAAAACCTTATCGAGGAAGAAGCCTTTCCCCCTCTCAAAAAACCGTCACACATTCAATTTGGCATAATCAATTATGAACAATACCAACGTGATCACGCCATCCATGGGGTATGGGCGGATGATGATGACAATGTCTATATCCACGAGCCAATAGTCACGATCCCAACAACCACCCAAAACAAGGACATAAGCCACGTCACAAGATCTGGGCGACCTTACCAAAACGTCACAGTCGACATACCAAACGCCGATCACACTCCTGAAAACACCCCAACCACCGACGAAATCCCTATTACCACCCCCGAGGTACAAATAGTCAAACAGCTACAAAAGGCCAAAACCGACCTTTCCATATGGCAACTCATAGCGAACTCCTACAATCACCGTATGGCCCTAGTCCGAGCCTTAGGAAGAATGAACATATCCTCAACCGTTACACCAGAAGATATGATAGGACATGTTCTTCAGGAAGCCAAGGGATTAAATGATCCTATAACCTTTTCCGACGAAGATCTCCCGCCCTTTGGACCAAAACACAATCTAGCCCTTTACGTCACAGTAACCTGTTTGGGCAAGAAGGTACCCATGACCCTTGTGGATGACGGTTCCGCTGTAAACGTAATCCCTCTCAAAACCGCCCGCGCCCTAGGAATGTCAGACACCGAATTCATACCCACCGAATCCGGAGTGCGCGCCTATGATGGCACGAGGCGTCCGGTCGCGGGGGTCGCAATCATTAGCACCATTGTGGGGCCCATAGAGAGGAAAATGGATTTTCAGGTCTTAGATGTCAAAATCGGATCCTACAATATGATCCTAGGACGCCCTTGGATCCATACCCTTAAAGCCGTACCATCTACCTTACACCAAAAGGTGAAGGTTCCCATCAACGGTGAAATAGTCACCATCCATGCCTCTCCCATAAGAGCCTTCGTAGAAAAAGCCACCACCTCGCAAGTTACGGAGGATGCCGATACCGAGTTGAGGGGATTTCATGTAGTAAACCTATTAGAACAGGACCTAGCCCCATTCGAATTCGATCAGTACTCCAACCTAGCTAGCCATTAACTTCATAATGAGGCAACAAGGGCACTTCCCGGGTTTATCATTGGTAAAAAACCCCAAGACCACGAGCGAACTCCGAGACCCTGTCGGACAGACCCACACGATAGGCTTCGGGTACCCCGCAACCGAGGACGAAATCCGCGAGCGCGTGATTATCATGCACTCACGTAAGACTAAGGGTATCCAAATCCCGCCATATGACCTTACCCTAAATGGATGTTTCGTAAAGGAAGGTGACAACGAGCCTTATATGAGATTTTCTGAACCAAGGTACATCAAAGGTATACATCCTGGAATAGAGATATTCCAAGACTGCTACTTCATCCCCGAAACCACATCAAACACCCCAAAACCCAAACACACATCTTGTATGGATGGCCTGGCCAACAATCTCTTGTTCGGAGAGGAGCGTTTCGTCCACATAAATCCCAGTGAGTTAGTCAACATGGTCATGACTGACAAGCAATTTGACCGTATCTCCCTTATTGTCAACACTGACAAAAACCAAGAAGGTAGAGGGTGGAGGAAGTCCGTCACATGGGTCAACGAGAATGGTAGGAGGTTCAAGCTAACCACAGGAGAGGGGAGGATGTTCGAGGAGTTCGAGTCCGAATCCAAAATAGAGTCCGAGTCTGAGTCCGAATTTGAGTCTGAAATGGGCCAAGAGTCTAGTATCGTTTGTCTTCCATCTACATTCGTGTCTGTTCAGGATGAACCGGGGCCTGTCCCGGAAATCCCAATAATGTTATCTCTGTCAAACGAACAGAGGGTCTCCTTATCCAAAGTCCTCGACATGCTTGATTTAACTAATAATAAAAACACTTTCGCATATGACTCGTCGCACTTTCACATGCAATGCCATTATCGATAGCGAACAAAATAAAAATGACCAAAACGACTCTTACGACACTTATCTCCCACCAGAGACCTTGAGAGAGTTAGTCAGACAAGAGTTAGGCGCCCCGGTAATCGAGGACACCGAATCCCTAAACATTGGAACCCTCTCGGAAGTCCAAATCTTAAAAATAGGAACCTCCTTAGATCCTACTGAGAGAGAGCAGCTCATGAGCCTACTCACACAATACAAAGACGTCTTCGCCTGGTCCTACAAAGACATGCCAGGCATAGACAGAGACATCGTTGAACACCGAATCCCAATCAAACCCGGGTTTAAACCAGTAAAAAAACTAAGCCGTATGCGACCCGAGTGGGCCCTTAAGGTCAAGAAAGAGGTGGATAAACAATTTAAAGTCGGGTTCATACATGTCTCCGAATATTTCGACTGGGTAGCCAACATAGTCCCCGTCCCCAAAAAGGACGGGAGAATCCGGGTCTGTGTAGATTTCCGAGACCTTAACAAAGCCAGCCCAAAGGACGATTTCCCTTTACCTCACATAGATATCCTGGTAGATAATACCGCCGATCACGCCCTACTCTCTTTCATGGACGGGTACACCGGGTATAATCAAATAAAAATAGCAAAAGAGGACATGTATAAAATAGCCTTCACTATGCCTTGGGGAACCTATTGTTACTCAGTGATGCCTTTCGGACTTTAAAATGCCAGGGCAACCTACCAAAGAACCGCAACGACCCTTGTACACGGCATGATGCACAAAGAAGTTGAGGTGTATGTGGATGACATGATAGTAAAACACCGAAACCGAGAAGGGCATGTCCAGGCCCTCGAAAAATTCTTCAAACGCCTACGACAGTATAATATGAGGCTTAACCCACAAAAATGTGCCTTTGGGGTTACATCTGGAAAACTTTTAGGTCACGTAGTGAGCCAGCGGGGAATCGAAATAGACCCATCCAAGATAAAAGCCTTGTTAGACATGCCCGCACCCTCGAACGAAAAGGAGATTAAAGGATTTCTGGGTAAGGTCCAATAAATCAACTGCTTCATTGCCCAACTGACCATGGTTTGTGAACCCATTTACAAAAAACTAAAAATAACCGAACCTACCATCTGGAATGATAAATGCCAAAGAGCCTTTGACAAGGTAAAAGAAATACTAGCAGAACCCCCAGTGTTAACGCCTCCCAAAAAGGGACTACCACTTTCCCTTTACCTCACCGTAACCGAAATCGCAATGGGAGCCATGCTAGCGCAAACCGCTGACAAAGAAGAGAGAGATATTTATTACATAAGCAAAATATTCCTCGAGTACGAAACAAAATAGACACCTCTAGAGAAGACCTGCCTTGCCCTAGTATGGTCAACCAAGAATCTTCGACACTACATGCTTAGCCATACCGTGCACGTATACTCAAAAATGGACCCCATCAAATACATCTTCGAGAAACCTGTCCTCAACGGACGATTGGCCCGATGGACACTGATAAGTGTAGTTTGTAGTGTCTATTTCGTAGTATTTTGGTCCCATTTTCCTTGTGGAAACGCTCCTTGGGAGCGATTCATGGGCTACTTATGCTTCCTCTAGCTCGTTTCAGGTTCCCGAGACCATTCGTGAGGAGTTGGAGTGGTTCCGACTCCATGCACACACTTTTCGGAGCCAACGAAGCGGAGGAACGATCACTCGATGCCTTGGATTCGACCCCGAGACCTTGGGACCCGATCCCGAGCCTCCGAGACCCGATCCCGAGTCCCGAGAATCGATAAGAAGTTCATGTGAAGCAAGGAGGAACCAAAAGGATCATATTGGAGGCCTACAAGACTCATCCCCGACGGGTATGCACCTCATCCCATCGGGGATGAAGTGCGCTTTTAGAGGAGCCACTGCCAGGCCGTCCCGGTCGGGACCAACCCGTCCCGGTCGGGACCACCGGCCGTCCCGGTCGGGATGATCCTGTCCCGGTCGGGACCGGCGAGCTGTAGCCGAACTTTCTTTTTCCTCCCTCCTTCATTCTTGTACCCCTATAAATACTTCTCTCTTGTATTGTTTATGGATCCTACCTTAGTTTAGACTCTCTTAAGCCTCTCTACAAGTTATAAACCCTAGATTTAGTTCCTCACATTAGCAAAAATCTCTGTTTAATCCTTAGTTAATTCTAGTTAATCTTAGTTAATTAGTTCTTGTATTAAGAAGATACTTGAAGATTTCTCCAAGCTTGACAACCTTGGGATTAATTTGAGTTCTTATTTATACAAGATTGCATCTTTTTCATCATCCTAGTGTTGGTATAACTTTCTTAACTCTTGTTCTTGTTATTATTTCAAGTTTGAATCTTTACTTAGTATTCCTTGTTATTGTTCATATTGTTCTTGATAATGGATGTTTGGATTGTGATGTTGTTTTCTCTTATTATTGTTAGTTTATCCTTGATTATGAGTGAGTAGATTTCTTGTGGGTTAGTAGGGGGATTAGGGGTAGAATATGGGTGATTAGGGTTTGATTGGGGGTAAAGGGTGAATCTTTGTTGTTAGTCATATATTTGGCACACCATGTGTTTGTTGATATGCTTGTATGAGTTGTAGTGGCCATGCTTCTCATGCTAGTCTTCTTCTACTCATTGTTTGTTTTGTGTGTGGACATGTTGAGAATACTAGGGTTTAGACGCTATCAACGCTAAACCCACCTTGACATCGGTCTAAGTTGCGACCGCCCGGACCGAATCTAGCAATTAGGAGGCATCTACACCCTTGACCACCCAAGTCACCCTACTACACTTATGAACCCGACTTAACGCACCTCTTCTTCATATTTGATTCAACTTATTAATTAGTCATCATTTCCTTAGTTTGCTAGTTAGTTTGATTATTAGCATTGTTATAGTCTAGTTCATCATTAGTCTATTCCTTACCTCTCCTCCATCATAGTTTTCCATTTATCGCTTATTTGTGTTTTTTTGTGTGACCTAGTCTTGTTTTAGGCCAACCTAGTCTAAGCATTGCGACACCGTCTCCGTGGACACGACCCGACTTACCCTAACTACCGTTAGGTGCTAGCCGGTTATTATTTGGTGGCGGGATTCACGACAAATCCTACCATCAATTTGGCGCCCTTGTCGGGGACGGTGCATTGTTTAGACTTTGTTTGCTTATTTCTAGACTTAGTTACCCTCCTTTGTGCCCTTCTATCATCTCTTGTGAATATTCTCTAGTTTTTCTTGCTTTCTTAGTTTTCTTTTCTCTTTGTCTCTAGTTGTGCTTGTTTATTGTCGTTACCTAGTGCCCATAAAGCACTAGGTGTTCTCACGTTTGTTCTAGTGTGTAGTGTATGCCTAGGCGGGGAGGCGAATCCTTTCTCTTTAATCTAGAGCCGGAAAGGCTTTTTCGAGCTTTTCGCCAACGGACGATTAACTGGGTTAGGATCTCCCAACCAAGTGCAAGCAATACCCATCAAGAGCAAGCTCAAGGAAGCGATATTGAGGAAGCATCTCGAGAGACGGCCGAAGGGAATTTCATCAATCCCTTTGGAGATTCGAGTCCTAGTTCCCCTTCTACATCTACTTCAACTCCGTCTACACCATCTTCTCCCTTACATCCAATAATGCCGAAATTTTCCTCTCACTCTACATTCACGGAAGACGTCTTGCCGGGACCCAATGCTCTACCGGCCGCTTATGCCGGAAATTTTACGGCCAAGACTCACTTCATACAACTTGGGGAAAGGAATCAATTTAGTGGTTTGCCCACCGAAGACCCGCACCAACATATGGAGACCTTCTCCGATTATTGTGACGCTATATCTCAACCCGGGGTTACTCAAGATCAAATTCGTTGGGTACTCTTCCCGTTTTCTCTTATTGGAAAAGCGAAGCAATGGATTAAAGGTCTCGATAGGGCAACCATGGGCATCGACACTTGGAAAAAGCTTGCGTTGGCGTTCTACGAAACTTTCTACCCTCCGGAGAAGACTAACTTGCTTAGGGCCTCCGTCACCGGTTTCCAACAACGGGAAGAAGAGAGCTTATATGAAGCTTGGGAGCGGTATAAGTCTTTGGTTAGATCATGCCCTCATCATGGACTCTCCCAATGGTTCTTAGTCCAACAATTTTGGGATGGTCTTTATGAGGACTCAAGAACTATACTAAACATGGGCTCCAATGGTAGGTTCACCGAGGTCGATGATGACCAAACATGGGCGAGAATCGAAGAGATGGCGGTGCATAATTCGCAATATTCAAGGCCTAGGAAGGCAAATCGAGGAGGTAGGCACGAGGTTGATGCTATTACCCAATTAAGCATTGACCTTGGAGCCCAATTGAAGACACATATGGAGACCATTGACAAGAAGCTCCAAGGCCACCTCACTCAAGTTCAAAGCATTGGTTCCTCCAACCAAGCCTCAATTCATGAAGTTAATGCTTTTGGATTTGCACCTCCTTTGCCTTATTATGGGATGTGTGATACTTGTGGAATCGTTGGTCATGACCCTATGAATTGTAGAGGAAGTATTGAGCAAGTGAATGCTTTTCAAGTGTTCAAGCAAGGTGCCTCCTACTCTAATCAATACCAAGCTTCCAATCAAGTCCCTCAACAACAAGCCTTTCAACACCAACAACAACATCGTCCCTATGTTCCACCTCCCTTAAGGGACAACAACCAAGGTTACCAAGGCAACTCAAGGCCTTTCAACAACTTCAAGCAAAGTAACCAAGGTTCATTCAACAACAATCAAGGGTTCCAACAAGGGAACTTCAATCAAGGCGGTTTCCAAGGAAACCAAAACTTACAAGGCTATCAAAACCACAACCATGGCAACAATCAAGGCCTTAATCAAGGCAATTCTCATGGGTTCCAAGGGAACCGTCAACATCAAGCAACTCAAGGCAATCAACAACAAAGCAAGCCTAGGAGCCGGTCTCCTATTCATGACTATGGTACTCCATTAGCCCTCACCGATACTCCGCATAATCCATCGTCCCCACCACGGGATTTCGACATACAAAAGCAAATGGTGGATATCCAAAGGAATACTCAAGAAATGCAAAAGAGGCAATTGGATACACAAATGTCAGAACAAGGAGCCATTGCTCAAATTTTAATGGATAACAAGGAAATGAAAACTCACATGAAGATGATTGAGAATAAAGTAGCACAACTTGCATCGGGAAGTTATTCAAGAGAAAGAGGGCAATTACCTCCTCAAGGTGTAACTCCGACTTTTGACCATGTCAATGCCATCACCACAAGGAGAGGTACATCTTATGACTCCCCTCCATTCCCTAGTGAGCAAGAGCCAATGCAAGAACCGACAAAGAAAATGGCATCTCCAATGCAAGAAAGCTCAAGCCTTGATAATCCAATAGAGGAGCAAGTCTTATGGGAGGTTGAGAAACCTCAACAAGACAAGTTTCCCCCACTTCAAGCTAAAGATAAGGGTAAAAAGAAAGTGTCATTTGAAGAGTCCACCCCGATTGAGCAAAATAAATACCAAATCAAGTTGCCATACCCAACAAGGCAAATGAAGACCAAGGTAGACTCTCAATATGACAAGTTCCTTAGTATTGTGAAGAAGTTGGATGTGAGTGTCCCATTTACCAAGGTACTTACCCAAATCCTGGCATATGGAAAATTTATGAGAGAAATATTGGCTAGGAAGAGATCCGTCGACAAGGAAGAGACCATTGCGTTCACAAGAGTGGTGAGCGAGCTCATTCAAGGTTCTACGCTTCCAAAGTTGAAGGATCCGGGTAGATTTTCGATCCCTTGCACCATAGGCCACTACAAGATCGAAAGAGCATTATGTGATTCGGGGGCGAGTGTGAGCATCATTCCTTATTCTATTTGTTGCCGACTTGGGATGAAGGAGCTTAAAAGTACTTCTATCACGCTCCAAATGGCCGATAGTTCATTCAACCGACCATTGGGGATGCTAGAGGATGTGCCGGTGAGAATCGGTAAGTTCTTCATTCCGGTTGACTTCATCGTGCTCGATATGCGGGAAGATGCAATCACTCCCATTATTCTTGGGCGCCCATTTCTACATACCGCCGGTGCTATGATCGACGTGAAGAATGGTAGGATCACCTTCGAGTTAGGAGAAGAGAAGCTAGTGTTTGACCTCCAAGGTAACACTTCGCCTACTAATGATGAGTCATGCAATATGATCCAAGCCAAGAAAGACATCGATCTAGGGGGAGAGTCGGGACAAAGCTTGAACAAGAACTCTTATGTACTTGAAGATGATGACTCCGAGAGTGGAGAGGATGAGTGCCCATTTCATGGGCTTGATGACAAGTTGAAAAGCAAGGAGAAGGATGAGCCTCCCGTGGGGCCACATGAAGACCGGTGGACGTTTGGGTATATCCCCAAAGACCAAAAGTACAAGTTCAAGTCGTTGAACTTGGAAGATTGGAATGCCCCGGGAACGTCAAGGCAAGGCCATGAAGAGCCTTGGTATGTGGTTGGTTATATCTCGAGCTTGATTGAAGACTTTGATAGGGCCTTCGACTTGTTCCTTCGTGCCCTTGATGGAGATGGAACTAATTTTGGTTGTTGAAAAAGAATGAAGAATGTACCACCTTGGTTTGACGGAGTTCCACAAGAACCGTCTCTTTGTATATATCTCTTTGTCTTGTAGTTTGTTTGGTTTTGTGAATTTCTTGATTTTATGGATGATTGATAAGCATTGTGAGAGAGGGAATTTGATGTGTTATTCGAGTTTATTGTGATAGGTGTGAAGTGGAAGTGATTCCTAGGGAAGAGCGGTCATTGTTGGAGCTTGGATTGTGTGAAGGGAAGTCGGTTTTTGAAGCTTGGTACGAGCTTTTGGGAGATATAGAGGGTTAGGAGACTCTTCCCGGCCTAGAAGAGGTCATCCCGTTCGGGATGAAAGGCCCATCCCGACCGGGAAGGATGTCATCCCGTCCGGGATGAGGTGCACAAAAGATGGGTTCACTGACAGCTCATCCCGACCGGGACGAGGTCTTCCCGACCGGGACGGGACGGTCATCCCGATCGGGACCACCCATCCCGACCAGGATGGACCCCCTGTCCTCCTTTGGCTCTTTTCTTTGTTGTTTGAGACCACCCAACCACTTTATACCCCCTCCCAACCTCCCTACATGTCCTTACTCTCATTGTATGACCCTTACACCTCACATACACGTTTTCACCTCACTTTCTCTTCACTTCAAACCGACTTTCGCATCAAAAACCCCCTCACTATACCTTTCTACCCCAACCATGGAACCGGATCGCGATTGGAGAGGGCTAATGACGACGACTAGCTACGTGCCGATTTGACTCATGAGACGATGGAGCGAGTGAGTTGCTACCCATATGGTATGGCAACTATCCTCTCTTTCCCGTTTTTGTAGCTTGTCCTCTTTTGTTTATTCCCTTTCCCTTCTACACATTTGGGTCATGGTAGCCCTCGGGGCATTGGTAGTTATTGCTCCCGACTCTCGATGACGTGACTACATCGAGAGTTATTTCAAAATCCAAATTTCTCAAGATTTTCACCCCTTTTGTAGGAATTAGTCGGATTTGGGCGGAATCCGGGCTAGATGACTTGATTACACCTAGTCCTCCCCTCCCATTCCCTTTTATTTCCTTCTTTTATTTTTCTTCCCCCATCCATATCTTTTTCTTGTCTCGGCCCATGGTGACTTGATTACACCCCGGCCGGACACCTTCTACCCTTTTCTTCACCTTTATTTTTGATTTTTAGCTTAATTTTCGTAGTTCCTCTTCTTTTCTTTTGTCTCTCCGCACACTACGATCGAGCATGAGGACATGGCTCGGTTTAAGTGTGGGGGGAGCGATATTCTATCGTAGTTAGTTTTATTTTTGTAGTTTTTTCGAAAAATCTTTAAAAATCCTAAAAATTTGAAATTTTTTCATAAAAATCAAAAAGATTTTCTTTTGTGTCTTTTCCTTTTTGTGTCGTTATGTCGTATTTTTGTTTTGTTGTGCGTGTTTTGCCCCCCCTTTTTCCCTTATAGGTTGCCCAATCGCCGTTAGCTTTTGTGAGCTTTCAAGACTTACGGTAACATCTCTTCATCCCTTTTTCCCTCTTTGCTTCTTGTGAGTTTGGAGGAGATTTGTGATGATGTGTGCTCGGGAGGAGCTTTGTAAAGATTGTGGTGGACTTGGAGACTTGTTTGAAGATCGGGGTGGTGTTTGTTTTGTTTATGTGTTGTTTCTCCTTGTTTTGTTTTGTTTTGTCTCTTTTTCTTTCATTTTCGTTGAGTCTTTGTTTTATGTTTTTTTGTGTGTCTTATGTGTAAATGGTTTTTGAAAACCCGGTTTAGAGGCTAGTGTGCAAGTGTCTACTTTCCCTTTTTAGTGGTATAAATTGAGTCCTGGACTTTAGTCTAGTAGAATGACCCTAAATCAATGAATTCTTTGGTCCTTTACCTTGAGTCCACCTAGCTTACTAGGGATTTACTACGGGATTTGCACTTTGACCATTATGACCACCCACGGTGTGAAAAGGCCTTGGTTGCCGAGTCCCGTCCCTTAGGTGACCGTGTCTAAGATCGTTTGATTAGTCCAAGTTCTCCACCTTTTTGTGGGTTTGAAAGGGGATGTGCAACCCCGACATACCCATTTCCCTACCTCCTACACATATCCACACAATAAATTGCAATGTGTTGATTTCTCTCTTTCTTAATTGTCAAGAAATGCCAAAAAGCTAAATCTTGCCAAAAATAGGGCAAAGAAAAGAAAAGAAAGAAAAATGAAAGAAAGAAAAGAATGAAGAAAAAGAAAAGGCACAAAAGCCAAAAAGAAAATAGAAAAGAAGAAAAAGAATGGCAAGGCAAAACAAGGCAAAAATGCAAAAGAAAAGAGAAAATGCCAAAAGAAAATCGTCTCACAAAAAGATCTTAACCCCACAAAAATAAGCCTTTTTCCGACTTTTGCCGTGAAGAGCCTACCAAAGGACCGATTCCCGAGGAGGGATGATAGCGGCATTAGTCGGTCTTCCCTCATTTTGCATATTTCCACCTTTTTACTTGGACTAGTTAGGCGGTTTCGGACATGGGACGACCCTCTTGGCTCTTTGCTAAAGGGGGCGGGGTCTCCCTTACCTACAGTGTCGACTAACACCATGGTTCATCCTTTTTCCATCCCGCCGATCGTCCCGTAGTACGTTCTTAGAAGGTTAGGAGGAACCGAGGTAAGTTACCAACGTTTTTATTGCTTTGTCGTCATACTATTAGGGTTTAGTCCATCTTGGTTTGTATTGCTAGCTTGGGAACGTTGTCACTTGCCTTGAGTCCTAAACCGGTGCTTCTTTCACCGCTTGTTTGAGGGAAGCGGTATTTCTTTTCTTTTGGGTGCAACCTTTTGTGTGTTTGTTTGTGTGTTTGTTTGTTTATGTGTTTTGTGTCCGGTTGCATCCACAGTTTTGTCGCAAGACCCCACTTGCCTTTCTGGGTGCACCTTTCCTCTAAGTGTACTCGCGTGAGTTTAAGGGGCGTAGGTTGCGCTAATACACACTCGGCTAGTTTAGTAGTTAGTTTGTGCTTACTCGAGGGCGAGTAAGGGTTAAGTGTGGGGGAGTTGATAAGTGTAGTTTGTAGTGCCTATTTCGTAGTATTTTGGTCCCATTTTCCTTGTGTAATCGCTCCTTGGGAGCGATTCATGGGCTACTTATGCTTCCTCTAGCTCGTTTCAGGTTCCCGAGACCATTCGTGAGGAGTTGGAGTGGTTCCGACTCCATGCACACACTTTTCGGAGCCAACGAAGCGGAGGAACGATCACTCGATGCCTTGGATTCGACCCCGAGACCTTGGGACCCAATCCCGAGCCTCCGAGACCCGATCCCGAGTCCCGAGAATCGACAAGAAGTTCATGTGAAGCAAGGAGGAACCAAAAGGATCATATTGGAGGCCTACAAGACTCATCCCCGACGGGTATGCACCTCATCCCATCGGGGATGAAGTGCGCTTTTAGAGGAGCCACTGCCAGGCCGTCCCGGTCGAGACCACCGGCCGTCCCGGTCGGGATGATCCTGTCCCGGTCGGGACCGGCGAGCTGTAGCCGAACTTTCTTTTTCCTCCCTCCTTCATTCTTGTACCCCTATAAATACTTCCCTCTTGTATTGTTTATGGATCCTACCTTAGTTTAGACTCTCTTAAGCCTCTCTACAAGTTATAAACCCTAGATTTAGTTCCTCACATTAGCAAAAATCTCTCTTTAATCCTTAGTTAATTCTAGTTAATCTTAGTTAATTAGTTCTTGTATTAAGAAGATACTTGAAGATTTCTCCAAGCTTGACAACCTTGGGATTAATTTGGGTTCTTATTTATACAAGATTGCATCTTTTTCATCATCCTAGTGTTGGTATAACTTTCTTAACTCTTGTTCTTGTTATTATTTCAAGTTTGAATCTTTACTTTTTTTTTTTTGGTGCAAATGTAAGTATATATTATAAATTCCAATTGGTGTGACCTCCTCTTACATCCAATCATACTAATTAATCAAGCAATCTATGTATACTCGTGTGATATTTACTAGGAATGCTTAGTTTGAGTCTCTTAATTCTTGTACAAATTTCTTCTTTAGCTATCGCTACCACTTTCGCGGGAAGTTCTAAGAGCTGATGAATTCTCACTTGATTTCGATTCCTCCATACATGATACCAGATTGCTATGATTCCAGCTGCGTAAACATGCTTCAGCAATAACGATTTGGCTCTATGTTTTCTCCACCATTCTGTTGTGTCTTGGTGCGGAATATATTGGTTCAGCCAGCATGAAAGCAGCCTGAAGCACTGCTGCACGTACACACAATGAGTGAATAAGTGAGCATGTGTTTCAGCAACTAATCCACAGATACAGCAATTTGGATCCCCCACAATACTCATCTTAGCTAGTCTGTCTTTAGTGAGCAACCTATTATGACAGATTAGCCAAGCAATGAACCCATGCTTTGGAAGGCCAATCCTGTTCCATACCAGTTTGTCCCACGATACCTTTTGTCCTTGAACCCGCAGCCAACCGTCATGTACTTCATAAGATCGTCGTTGAGCAATTAGGGTCGGGAAAAGATTATTGGAAAAGAAAATGTCCTTAACCCAGCAGATCTTTCTCCAAGACCAGCTGGAGTTAATGGAAGGCTTATAAGACATCCAATCTTTATCCTTCAGAAAAATAGAGTGAACCCACTTAACCCACATATGATCAGCCTTACATGTCACCCACCAAGCATACTTCCCGATAGCAGCAATGTTCCATGTGTGAATGTCCGTGAGACCCAATCCTCCTTCAGTTTTAGGACAACAAATTCTATCCCATGCGACCAAGGGTGGGGATTGATAATGCTCACTTCCCTTCCAAAGATAATTTCTGCATATAGCATTGATCTGGGCAATAACTGAGGACGGAATAATGAATATTCGAGACCAATAAAGGTGCAAGTTGCTCAAAACAGCCTGTACCAGTACTAGTCTTCCACTATAAGATAGCTTACGTGCTCCCAATCCTCTAATTCTGCCTACAATCTTTTCTGTGAGAACATGACATTCAAGGACTGAGATCTTTTTTGGTGACATAGCAATACCCAAATACTTAAATGGTAAGGAATCCTTAGCTAACCCAGTAATCTCCTCAATCTGTTCAAGTTCCGTTGCTTTGATTCCATTAGCATATAAACTAGACTTACTTTGATTCTTGCGTAGACCAGAAGCTGCAGAGAAGATGCCAAATGCTCGCATTATCCAGCTGACTGAATCAGCATTCCCTTTACAAAATAGCATCAAGTCATCTGCGAAGCACAGATGACTGAGCTTAATCTGTTTACATAGGGGATGAAATCTGTAATCTTCTTTCTCCTGAAACACCATAATGATTCGACTAAGATACTCCATACAAATTGTGAATAACAAAGGGGATAAGGGGTCCCCTTGTCTCAAGCCTCGCTTTGCTTTAAAGAAGCCAAAGTTCTCCCCATTAAGCGTCAAGGTGTAGCTAGGTGAAGTGAGGCATTCCATGACGATGATGATAAACTCAGTAGGGAACTCAAGAGCCTCTAGCATTCCTTTAACAAAGGACCATTCAATGGAATCATATGCCTTTAGCATATCAATTTTTAATATAACTCGAGGGGAGCATTGTTTCCTATTGTATAGTCTAACAAGCTCCTGACAGATATGTATATTTTCCACAATATCTCTACCCTTCACAAATGCACTTTGACTTGGGCATATAATTTCTGGAAGAACCGCACCCAAACGATTACAAATAACCTTTGATAGACACTTATAGATCGTGTTGCAACATGCAATGGAGCGAAATTGACTCACATTTTCAGGATTACTGACCTTGGGAATAAGTGTGAGCAGTGTATTACTCATTTGTTTCAATAATTTCCCCTGAGTAAACGCATCTTTTATTGCTTCATACACGCTTTGCCCTGTAGTATTCCACGTATCTTTGAAGAATTGACTTGTAAAACCATCGGGACCTGGAGCTTTATTGCCTTTTATGCTGAACATCGCTTGTTTCACCTCGGTGTAAGTGACAGGCACCAACAACGCTTTCCTATGCTGATCAGATAGGACTATTCCTTTTTTCACAATGGATCTATGTACTGCTATAACATTCAGACTCTCCCCAAGAATTCCAGTAAAATAATTGAGGAAAGCCTTCTGAATCTCATCAGGGGAAGAAAGACTTTCTCCTTCTAAGTTCTTAATCTGTATAACCTTATTAGTAGCTCGCCGTTGTTTGATGGAAGCATGGAAATAAGCAGTGTTCATATCCCCCTCTTCCATCCAAGTTGTTTTAGCTTTCTGTTGTAAAAACTTATACCGTGCTTTATCCAGTATGGCAAACTGGTTAGAGATAGCCTTTTCATAATGCATAAGAGTAGTATCTCTGGGTTGTAGGGCAAGTTGTTTCTGAATACTGTGCAACGCAGTTTCCATGATATTTGCCATATTCTCTACATCCTTGAACTGCTTTTTATTCAGGTTCCTTGAAATCGGTTTAAGCCCTTTTAGTTTAACTGCAACTTGGAACATAGCACTACCTCGAACTCTTTTCCTCCAAGCTTCAGCAATCAGTGGTTGGAAATTCTCAGCAGCAGCCCACATATTAAAGTACTTGAAGGAATACTTCCTCTTCCAACCCAATTGATCAAGAGTAATAATACCCGGACAATGATCAAACAATCCTTCTGGCAAGAAATTGACAAAAGAATCCGGGTAAAGACTAACCCAATCACTGTTAATCAGAACCCTGTCTATTCTACTATATACCCTACTTCCTGGTTCGTGTTTATTGTTCCATGTGAAGTGTGAACCTATGGTTTTTAACTCCCCCAATTGGCAATCCTGAATGCATTCAAAGAAAGGTTGGATCTCTGCCCTACTCACAGGAAGACCTATCTTTTCATCCATTCTTAACACATTATTAAAGTCACCACAAACAAGCCAAGGCCCAAGACTCATCTGTGCATACTGTCTTAAGTAGCTCCACAAAGTACATCTCTCTGCAGGTTTATTGAATCCGTAGACCATAGTACACCAAAAGTATTTATCCACCCCTATAATGTAAACTTTCAGATGTATAGCTTGATCTTTCACATCCATTATATCTACCTGATACAATCTAGGGTTCCACAAGCACCAGATTTGCCCTCCTGTATGCGTGTTATTATTCGTGGTGATGGACCAGTCAGTGAACATATTACTCACAGTAGGCCAATTATTAGTTTCCACTTTAGTCTCTAGTAACCCAAAGAGGTGAACTCTATTATTATGCATAAACCACTTTATTTCTTTCTGCTTCTTTACCTTATTCATGCCCCGAATATTCCAAAATCCAATGTTATCCATGAAGATTGAGAGTGGTTTGTATTCCTCCCCCTTCATCCTCAAAGCTCTCCTTAACTTGATTCTCACTTGTAGAGGTTAGCATCTCTAGGAAACTCAGCCCCTCAGTAGAATATAGGATTCCCCCATTACGATTTGGTTTAGAGGCCATTTTTGTGATTGGTTTCGGACTGTTGACAGCAGCCTGAGTTGCAGCAGGAGTGGCAACTGTAATCTCAGGGTTTGGCTTCTGAACAGGCCTCCAAACTTTCTTTGTTTTTACTGATTCAGCCTTGGTGCGACATTGGAGTTCATCATGCCCCATCCCCTTGCATCTCTTACATAAGATAGGCAACCAATCATACTCCACTGTTACTTGTTGCTCTACTCCTTTTTCATCCCGAAAACTCAAAGTAGGTGGGAAGGATTGGCCAATTTCTACCTCAATAAGTATCTTAGCATAGCCCAAAAACTGTCGTTGTTCTGTGGTTGGAGCAGCACGAATAACTGTGCCTATCAACCCCCAATTTTACGCAAGCAGTTCATTCCCCAAAATTTGAGTTCCAGATTTTTCAGTTTTACCCAAATTGGGAGTTTCTTAACCTCATACTTTGTTAACTCAGCATTTGCATCCCATTCATGAATTATGACCGGTTTGTTGTCAAACATTAAATGTTCATACAGTAAGGCAGCATGTTGCGATTCAGCATCAGAAAAGCGTACCAGGAATATACCGTTTGGTAAGAACGATACCTTATCAATCTTAAGATTCCTCCATACTCGATGCAGAAATCCGGAGATTACACTCCAAGGCGGATTCGCTCCCACAACGAATCCATACACAACAGTGCTCCAATATTGAAGCTCATCTTGAACATCCTCTGTTGTTATTTGTAGCAGGGGACCTGAGATAGTGTTCGCAACAATCTCCTCATCAGCAGTAACGAGAACTTCTGCTAATTCCTCCTCCAAATTAAGCTCCATCTCCTCTAGAATGATGTGATCCTTCGTCGCTTCATCTTCAACCTGCAATTTATGTTTACTAGAAGTTTGTTTAGTATTGTTGGTATTAGTTTTGTGCATATTAGATGATGTACTATTACTACTATGTTTGTGTTTTTGATTAGGGCCGCGTCGAGCTGAAGCTGAGTGATTCGTTTTCCGATATTTCGCCATTGCTGAAACTCGGAGCTTTCTCTCACTTCGTTCTCTCTCTAAGCGTTTATCCCTTCTATTATTGAATCTTTACTTAGTATTCCTTGTTATTGTTCATATTGTTCTTGATAATGGATGTTTGGATTGTGATGTTGTTTTCTCTTATTATTGTTAGTTTATCCTTGATTATGAGTGAGTAGATTTCTTGTGGGTTAGTAGGGGGATTAGGGGTAGAATATGGGTGATTAGGGTTTGATTGGGGGTAAAGGGTGAATCGTTGTTGTTAGTCACATATTTGGCACACCATATGTTTGTTGATATGCTTGTATGAGTTGTAGTGGCCATGCTTCTCATGCTAGTCTTCTTCTACTCATTGTTTGTTTTGTGTGTGGACATGTTGAGAATACTAGGGTTTAGACGCTATCGACGCTAAACCCACCTTGACATCGGTCTAAGTTGCGACCGCCCGGACCGAATCTAGCAATTAGGAGGCATCTACACCCTTGACCACCCAAGTCACCCTACTACACTTATGAACCCGACCTAACCCACCTCTTCTTCATATTTGATTCAACTTATTAGTAAGTCATCATTTCCTTAGTTTGCTAGTTAGTTTGATTATTAGCATTGTTAGCATTTTTATAGTCTAGTTCATCATTAGTCTAGTCCTTACCTCTCCTCCATCATAGTTTTCCATTTATCGCTTATTTGTGTTTGTTTGTGTGACCTAGTCTCGTTTTAGGCCAACCTAGTCTAAGCATTGCGACACCGTCTCCGTGGACACGACCCGACTTACCCTAACTAACGTTAGGTGCTAGCCGGTTACTATTTGGTGGCGGGATTCACGACAAATCCTACCATCAGACACTTATGTTGAAAGAATTTGACTTAACATATGTACCCCTTAAGGTCATTAAAGAAGGGCCGTGGCTGACTTCCTAGTCGAAAACGCAGTAGAGAAAACATCGACAACCGACACCTGGTCCTTCCCTGAAGAGGACATTTTGTTCGCCGAGAGCGAATCGTGGGACCTATACTTCGATGGTGCCTCGAGCATGAGGGGGTACGGCGTAGGAATCCTCCTGATATCCCCGTTAGGAGACCATATACCCATATCAGTCAAACTAGACTTCCCCGTTACCAACAACGCGGCTGAATACGAAGCCTGCCTAGTAGGTCTAAAAGCAGGCATATGTCTAGGAGTTAAAAACCTTAGAGTACACGGGGATTCATCATTAGTAGTCAACCAAGCCACGGGTACCTGGAAGGTTTATAGCGAAAACCTAACCCCATACCAAACCAAAGTGGAAACCGTATCCCGGGAATTCACCAAAATTGACTTCATACACATACCCCGCGAAGAAAACAAATTTGATGATGCGTTATCCAAACTAGCCTCACTAATAAACATGCCCGATCACCATTTCTCTATGTCTATCTGCGTAGAGAGAAGCGAACAACCAGCCCACATCCATAACCTTGACACCGACGATACCCCCGAGGAACTCTGGTACAAAGCAATCCTAGACTTTAAAACCCACGGGTCATACCCACCCAACACCAACGCTAAGAACAAAAGAGCCCTACGAATACAGGCTGCCCAATACTGTCCTAAATCAAGGACTATTATACAAACGAACCCCACAAGGAGTCCTCCTTAGGTGCATAAACAAAAACCAATCCGAGCGAGTCATGGAAGAAGTACATGACGGAGAGTGCGGACCCCACATGAGCGCACACCTACTATCCCGAAAAATAATGAGACTGGGCTATTACTGGGTTACCTTAGAGGCAGACTGTCGACGTCACGTTCGTCACTGCCACAATTGCCAAATATTTTCCACCATCCATCACCTACCGCCATATCCTCTCCACACTATAGCCACACCCTGACCTTTCTCTACTTGGGGAATAGACATCATAGGAAAAGTACACCCCTCCGGGACCGGCGGACATTGCTTTAAGTGGCCGTCGATTATTTCACCAAATGGGTAGAAGTTGCCTCTTACACCGCACTAACCTCAAAACAAGTAGTCAAATTCTTACAAAATAACATCATCCGCCGCTACGGCATACCTCACGAAATCATCAGTGATCAGGGGGCTCACTTCAGAGCCGATACCCAAAAAATCCTAGACAAATACAAAATCCAAAGACACAAATCCTCACCCTATAGACCACAAACAAACGGAGCCGTAGAAGCAGCCAACAAGACCATCACCACGATCCTTAAGAAAATGATAGACAATTATCGGGATTGGCAAACAAAATCCCCTTTGCCTTATGGGGGTACCGAACATCCTATCGAACACCCACCGGAGCCACACCATATTACCTAACCTACGGTTCCGAAGCCGTACAACCCGTAGAACTAGAAATACCGTCACTAAGGATATTAGCTGAGAGCGGTATTCCCGAGGAAGAATGGAACCAAAAACGATACGACGAGCTAGTACTCTTAGACGAGCGTAGGATACATGCCTTATCCAATGTACAAGCCTACCAGTTGCGCATACAACGAGCCTTTAATAAATGAGTGAAATCCCGAAACATACACGAAGGAGATTTAGTAATCAAATCCATTAGAGCACCCCTTCCCGTCAATCCTAGAGGGAAATTCAAACCAAACTGGGCGGCCCCCTACTTCGTTAAGAAAATACTTTCGGGGGGCGCCGCGATCCTCACCGACCTAGACGGTCAAGAGTTCTCTACTCCAACCAACATGGACCAGCTCAAACGATACTACCCATAAACATCCCGATAACCCCGTCCTGACCTCCGACTTAGGGGGAAGCCATGCAAAACGCCAAAAAAAACAAAAAAAACAAATTTGCATCGTTAATTGGCATAAACGAGTCGAAAGCAAAATCACTCACGTTTTTGAAAGAACTACGAACATGGTTTGATTCCGTTTAAAAGCTGGTACGTGGGCAACCTGCTTCGGGTACAACCAACCAAACAACAACAAAAAAAAATCGATTACTCGATTCATGTACAAACCGAGACTCCTTCCACGTCCCGGCTAATGAGTGATTAAAGTGACCAAGCACAAACGACGAGCCGAGGACGGGGCGAAAATCCGAAAGGGCGCCCGGGAAAAATGAAGAAACAAGTTGCGAGCCGTCGTTAAAAAAAGAAAAAAAAAATGATGAGCCGAGGACGGGGTGAAAACCCGAAAGGGTGCCCCGGGCAAAATGAAGAATCGAGTTGCGAGCCGTAAAAAAAAACCCATAAAAAGAGAACGAAAACAAAAAACAAAAAAGGTGAGCCGAGGACGGAGTGAAAAACTAAAATGGCGCTCCGGGTAAAATGAAGAATCGAGTTGCGAGTCACCACAAAAGAAAAAAAATAAAAACAATGTGCTTCTCACTGATAATCAAATTTGGTTAAATCCAGACTTCGTCGAGGCATTTACATCAAGTATCTGAAACCCGGATATGCCGGAAAGCAACAACGTGTCAAAACTTCACAAAAACTAATACTATTACACCACATAATATCAACTAATAAGACATAGTACAAAACGGCTGAACTCTACCGGTCCAACCTTTTCTTTCCCTTGCCCTTCGGGTGTCCCTGCTTGTGTTCCTCATCATCGATCCTTTGAACACAAGGTTCTACCGCCCTAGCCAAAGGCGAGCCCAGTCAATCCCACATTCCTTCCTCTCCCACATTTTCAATATGGGTCTCGTTAGTCTTGGCCCGCATAGATGAACTGACGGAACTAGGCCCGGGAACACTGTCTTTGGTCAGGCACTTAGTGACGGTCCTCGAGTCACCTCCTCGCCCCTTAGCGGCGCTGTCTTCCTAAATTTCGAGTTGCTTTGTCCTGACGGGTTTTCAGAACCCCCCGCCGGACGGAAGTAATGTCGGTTGGTCGAACGCTCTCGATAACAATGGGACGCAAAAATTTCTGTTCCCATGACACCCTAAATTCCCTAAACGAATCCTCTGTCCATGAGTCGGAACTAGAAATACTCTTATCACTCTCTGAAGTGGGAGGTTTGACGCCCATTTGGTCCGATAACACGCCCGGATAAATATGAACCTGATCCCTCACGGATAGTATTAACAAAGCCTCGATTGAAGACGATAATGGAAACCCGGCGCGCCCACTGATATTCCACCATGGGATAGACCACCTAAGGACCAACTGCCCTTTAGACAAGTAGGAGAACCACTCCCCTTCAGTATGACCTTTACTCCACACCTGCACCGTCTTCTGGCCGGTGAAACCCCTGTAGTTATAACCCATGAATCCCCGGGGAGGGTCGACCAAACCAAGCTGCTCCTGTAACCAAATCTGCACAAACCACGCCAAAACGTCACACCTCCAAACCAAAGCTACCACCAAAAACACACAAAAAAACAAAAAAAAGCCAATCAACAAGAAAACATGAAACCAAAAAACACCTGTAAAATGACCCTGGAATCCCGAAAAGGTGTCTTTTGAAGTCGGGCACGAGCATCGAGACCTAGAATAAGCTCACCCAAAATAAGCAGAGAGGGTGATCGTCCATGTTCTATTCCCATCACCACATCTAAAACTCGAGGGTTACCCCA
Organism: Agrostemma githago; assembly: GCA_958450325.1. Taxonomy (NCBI): domain Eukaryota; kingdom Viridiplantae; phylum Streptophyta; class Magnoliopsida; order Caryophyllales; family Caryophyllaceae; genus Agrostemma; species Agrostemma githago. The sequence continues at coordinate 25,948,833 of OY288248.1, read as the reverse complement.
ACCTTCACGCGCCCTCGCATCCTCGAAAAGATGATAACAAGCCATCGCAATATTAAAAGCACGCCTACATGCTAAGGCCGAAGCACAATGGGAATCAGCCTGCGAGAATGTCCTAAAAAGCAACTCTAGGTTAATGCCATCTCTCCCAAAGAAACCTCTAACCTCCTCCAATGAAGAAAGGTCCAAAAAGTGATAAAACCGCTCCACATAAGCATCATCTATTAAAGGCACGCAAGGCCGAACTGAACTCCACCCACCTATAGCATCTATCTCTTCGGGAAGAGGACAAATCTTACCCCCGGGGAAAGCAAAAACATGCCCTTTTGAGTCTCAAAACTTAGAACATGCCAATAAGAAGTTATCTTGTATCTTGACCCGACTCAGTGCAACGATCGTTGACAAACCGTCACTTGAACAAACCTCGGGGTCGCATTTCTTAAAATAACCCGCCCACTAGGTAAGGAGATTCCCGAAACCTGACATGATCCTTAGTATGGATGTTGTAGACCCTATGGATATTCTAGTATGTCTAAAACGAGCACCCACAACCCGTATATATAGCCTTAATCCCACGACAATTAGGAAACAACAAAAATTTCCATAAACAGGGCTCGGACTGCCCAGGCCCAGGCGCCCAAGTCTCCAGCCGCCCGAGCCCAGACGACCCGGAACCCAAGAGCCTCAGCCCAGGCGCCTACCCCTAGGCAGACAACAACTAGAGAAGCCCAAAATAGAGACGGTGTTCCCGTATTATAACCATAAGCCGCCAAATGACACCTCGGACATCGAGAACGATCTCTCTAAGCCACTGAAACCCTCTCCGGAGACCGAAATATCCATGCAAAACTCACAGGAACGCGAGTTCACCCGTCGGACACACGAGACATAGGCGTCTTTTTCATTTTCTTTTTAGGGGGATAAGCTACCCCACCTAGGCATGTTGTAGCCTTTTAACGGTTATTGTCAAGTCACGTCTGTAGCCTAATAAGGCGATGTTATGAGTATGCAAAAAGAGGTCTAACTTTTTTTTTCTAAAGTTGACCAAATTTTTAACTTCGGCTTCGTTCTGAATGTCAAAACAACTACACTCATCTCCTAATACACTCGGTCAGAGCACGTTAATATTTTTACATCTCGTCCGTCTCAAGTCAAAACATTTTAATCAACGTACTATCTAATCCGATTCCCGGCTCAAACTAATGCATTTCAAAACATCCGAAAACAATCGTTTTCGTACTTCCATGCAACTCCAACGCATCCTGAACTAAGATCGAATCACAAATGAATGAACGCAAAGTGAATACTTGTCAACCTAGATAAACAATTCACCAAACAAGAACACAAGACTAATCCAACTAATTCAAAATACTAAAAATCTCAACTATATATACAAAACACACAAATCCATACATAAATCGAGGCTAGGGAGGACCCCTAGAAGCCACGCCAATGGCTATCACAACCTCACAAATGTCGTCATCCAAACCCAGATCCTCCAGATCCATAAAAAGAGACTCGCTACCATCCATCCCCGACAACATATCTAAGGTAACCGTCTCGGGGGCTCCTCCCATCTCCTCAGTAGCACCCGTAGTCTCAGCCTCAGCCTCCCTCTCGATCCGATGCCTAGCTTCACCCAGCGCGGAGGTGTCACCCTGAGACCGAGCCAGCTGCTCCTTTAGCTGGGCAATCTCGTCGGCCCGGGATTCCAGGAGCTGTCGCGCGTCAGCCACCTCCGTCTCGAGCTCGGTCACCAGAGTCTCCAGCTGTCCCACCATATCCGGGACATCCTACAAATACACCTGAACATTAGGAAAACACACAAGCAGCCTAGAAAACTACCCTAGTCACGCAAACTCACCGATCGAGGTCCCGAAGTGTCACGGGAAACCCTCGAGGCGTAGATCCGGAAGTAGTTGGCGGCCTGCCACAACCGCTGATGGCAAGCTGATGAAACCTGAAGGGTGAAACCACAGAAGTTAGACAAACCAATCCTAACTCTTAGAACCCAAACATAACACGAAAGCCAAAACTCACCCGGTATACCCAGCCACGCCACTCTATCCCAGGGTCCATCTCCTCGGCCGAACACGGAGGGAGAGGCTCAGTGAAAGCTATCCCAGCCGCGTCCACCCTAAGCAGCGTCAAGGGAAAATCTGGGGGCTGAATATCATCTGCCGGATCGGCCAGCTGAGGGAATAGCAAATCGGTCGGTCACGGGGCAAGAAAGCACTAAACCATGAAACAAACTTTAGAACCAAAGATTAAAACCTTACCACAAGGCGGTGGCAAGCTAGCCGCTGGCTGACATGAGATAGATAGGAGGCACCAGACACCAGGAGTTCATCGCCTCCTTCTCTATCCCTACCCTCGAGGACCTCTGCGGTGGTCGGTGGTCTAAATATGGTCCGAGGAGGATCAACCGGCACCCTGAAGTCGTCATATAAGCACTTACGCACCAACCGCTCGCCCAGATACCAAACCGGGCGAAACAACGCATGAAGGAGCATCCTCCTATAACTCCGAGGCCTCAACATCGCAGCCACATACCCGGGCACGCCCTCGTAATCGGCCCAAGGGCGGGCCACAAACTACACAAATAAAACCTACATCTCAATAAATCCTAAAACTTGGGGGCCACTAAATGAAATAGAACATAAAGAGAAAACTTACATCCTCGAGGATTAGCTGGTTGACCAGTGCGTTCTCCGACGGATAGTGGCTGATTGTACTCTTAGACTGAGCCGTCCTCCACTCAATCCCCGCCAGGAATCTCTTCGGATGAACCTGCACCGTTTTAGGTGCCAAACAAGGGAAGTAGGAGTAGATCCAAACCTGCAAATTCCCAAAACACCTTAGCAAAACTAAGCCGAGATAAGCAGAACCTAAAACACAAAGTGAGAATAGCAACTAACCTCCAGTATTAGGCCCGGACCCACGATGGGCAAAGCTAAGACCGACCCTATCTCCAACAGCCTCACCATGACTTGCAGACAGCGAGTCATCTCCGCGAAAGCCGCGGTTACCCAATCATAGCGTCCTAGTTGAGCCAGGTCAGCCAGAAGAGGCAAAATCCTAGTACTAAACCTCTCGCCTTTATCCGAGAAGTGGGTCGACCCTAGGAAGTACCACAACCACAACCGGGCATCCTGCTACGGCGTATTGGGTTCTCAACCTTCTAACACCGCCACCCGCTCGAAGTGATCGGTGATGTACGAGCTCACCAAAGCATGAGGCGCACTATATGCTTCACGCTCCAAACAATCCCCGATAAGGCCCCGCACCTCATCACTATCTAGCCTAGAGCCCTCGGCAGCCCACCTAATCCTGTCCGGACCCCAGGGCAAACCGGTAATCATCTCGAAATCCTCCAGGTTAATCCTGACCTCCCTAAAGGCCATATAGAAGGTCGAGGTAGTATCTTGGGAGCGATCTATCATCGCTCTAATCACCATGAGGTTGCACTTAGTCTTGCAACCCACCAGCCGGACCCCTTGCTCTACCAAGGGGACCTAGAGCAGTCCTCGCGATAATCCCCTTTACCGCGGGGGTTAACTTCTGAGAGTAAATCTCGAGACATGTAGTAAAGTCCGAGAAAGTCCTCATCGGGCATGGGGGCTGCAAACAGAAACAATACAAGTATAAACGAAACAAATCTAACCGAACCCGAGCCAAAACCCAAGACATAACTTATAAACACGAATAGGACACTCACCAGACCATGCACGATGCGGTGAGAAACGTGAAGGTCGAGGTGAAACGGCAACTGATGGCCATCCCAGTCCCGAGCCCACTCGGGATCCTCGTAGCCAATCTCCTCATTCTCTGGTACGGGAACCGGAACATGAGCCCTCCAAGCAATTTTCTCCGGAAGCCTGCGCCTCCTCACCCTGTCAAAATCGGCCTCGTTTATGGCCTTTGGATCACGACGCTAAGATGAGATACTCCGTCGCCTCCTGCGAATCCCACGGGGAGTCTGTGAACTCGTCTCGGCAACCTCGCCACTAGTGCCCACCGAAGGAACTCCCTCGGGACGCTCGGTGTTACCTCTAATAACTATAAAATAAAAAAAACACGAAAACCCCACGCCTCAGGTCAGGCTAAAGCAGCTTAAACAGGTCAAAATAGGGTCAAAATTTAGGAAAAGGATATTAAAAATCCGAGAAGGCCGTTAGCACCCATTTTCAATCCCGGTCACGATGGAAGTGGTTTCAAGAAAATCCGGCATCGTTACGACCTCTTTTGGTCCGTCTTAAGACACACAAAACCTCATAGAAAGCCGTAGGAGCCACCCCAGCCCATAAAAATCGAGAAAGGAATTACCCACATCCTCACAAGCACTAATCGAACAAGATTACATAAAACAAATGCGGGATTATCCGGGAAAACGGTCCCTAAACCTAGCATTTCGAACCAATCGCTCTAGCGAGCCATTGTCGTACCTCGAAATCCCCTATCAAGCTTATTACTACCCTAAGAAGCTCTAATCGACCCTAATTTAACAATGGGATTAAGCACAAACAACGAAACTTATTAAATTAAAAACACCCAAATTGATTTTCTAGGGTTTCAACAAAACAAACTCACAATAAACCAAATCAAGAAAAACCGACAATAAACAAGTAAAGAACACTCACCCGGAGTCAACATTTTTGAGTATGGCGGAAATCGAGAAGGAAATCGTGTAGAGAAATCGAGAGATCGATTTAGGGGCGAAGGGGACGACGCGTTCAAATTTTGGATCGAATGAATGATCGCCCCCAATTTCGTTTACATAAGCAGACCCGGTCCACGATAGCCCGACCGCCTCAGGTGATGCGCCCGGATCCTGAACCGCTGGGGGCTAGGCGCTTGAAGAATGGGGCGCAGATGAGCGCGCGTCCGAACAGCCCAGCACAGACTAAAACAAAAACGAACAAGGCTTAACATTCGATATACACGAAACACGCACCTTTTAGGACAAGCAAAATAACAATAACGGAACAATTACTGATTGATATCGGTAAAGCACACTCAATAATGAAACAAGCATAAGAGCCGCACTTAACGTGAACGCTGCACCCGAACGCGTAATAAAGCAAACCGAACCGAACCAATCAAAGCAAATTCTGAACAAATCTCAAATGCATAACGAACCAATACAAAGCAAAAGCAAACCCAAACAAAATAAGACAAACCCGCAAAACAAAAACACTTAACAAAAACATATAAACAAAACAACAATTTTTCCCGAGGGGTCTTAGTTATCCCGGAGGCACAACAAACAACAATTTTTTTCTTAACGGGTCTTAGTTATCCGAGAGGCATTGGAGTCTGAAACCTCCACAGCAATTTTGATTCGAGTGGATACCAACGTCCTCGAAGGAGTCTGAAACCTCCACAGCAATTTTAATTCGAGTGGATACCAACGCCCTCGAAGGAGTCCGATACCTCCACAGCAATTTGATTCGAGTACATACCAACACTCTTGAAGAATTCTGGTACCTCCACAGCATTTTTCATTCGAGTGGAGACTGACGCCCTCGAATGGTTTATTTTGTCCCAGGGGTCAGAGGCATCCCAAAGACAACTGTTCGAGTGGAGACTGACGACCTCGAGCATTCTATATGGTTTTGTCCTAGGGGTCAGTGGCATCCCGAAAGACGGTTATTCGAGTGGAGACTGACGCCCTCGAATAGTTTATCTCATCTTGTTTAGTCCTAGGTGTCAGAGGCATCCGAAAAGACAACTATTCGAGTGGAGACCGACGCCCTCGAATAGTTTATCTCATTTTGTTTTGTCCTAGGAGTCAGAAGCATCCCGAAAGATAGCTATTCGAGTGGAGACTGATGCCCTTGAATAGTTTATGTCATTTTGTTTTGTCCTAGGGGTCAGAGGCATCTCGAAAGACAGCTATTCGAGTGGAGACTGACGCCCTCGAATAGTTAATCTCATCTTGTTTTGTCCTAAGGGTCAGAGGCATCCCGAAAGACAGCTGTTCGAGTGGAGACTGACGCCCTCGAATAGTTTATCTCATTTTGTTTTGTCCTTGGGGTCAGAGGCATCCCGAAAGACAACTACTCGAGTGGAGACTGACGCCCTCGAGTAGTTTATCTTGTTTTATTTGTCCTAGGGGTCAGAGGCATCCCAAAGACAAGTGTTCGAGTGGAGACTGACGCCCTCGAACATTTCTATTTTGCTTTATTTCACCCAAGGGGTCACAAGCATCCCGAAGACGACCGCTCGAGTGGAGACTGACGCCCTCGAACGTCTTATTTCATCAAGTGTTCACAAGCATCCCAAAAACACTTGCTCAAATGAAAGCCAACACATGTGAACATTCTTCACACTTAAGCTTAACGCGTCACCTACACATGAAAACATTTAAAATTAAACGAACTTTTAAACAATCCAAAAAGGTAAAACGCACGAGAATGAAGAACCAAGAATGAGATGACAAGCACCGGTCCGGGCCCAAGCAAGCAACCGCAAGCGAAGACGTCAGAGACGATTTCTAAGCCTTGGCTGGCGAGCCTCAACACGTAGTCTAATGGACTTAAAGCGACCCGACCGGACAGCCACCAGGTCGTAATCCTCGATTGACCTGGGTGGCTATACTTTGACTTTCGCCTTGTCCAAGCATCAGTCAAAGTGGGGGCTTCTGTAGACACCCAGATTTGGACCTAGTGGCTGCAGAAGCGCCCAACAAGCACCCGATGACGATAGGACTGCAACGCGACGCAGGTTCGCGATGTTTTAGGTAGTTTTTCTATAGAACGGATCAAATAAATTACTCAGAAAAATTAAACTAACAAGATGGCAGCCTTAGTCGTGTCGTTACGGTCGCATAGACACTTATTAGTGTCAATTCTGACACCGGGACCCCGAGTCGGTCCCGAAACTCAAACCGATTCAGCACCGCGCCAAGCGAACCTCGGGATGCACATCCGAGGCCCACTAAAATCACGGCACTAGGTCAAGTCCGGGGGAACCTTAACCTCCAAGTTTCATATTAACTCATTCCTTTCGGTATTGGAAAGTATCAAAATCGTATCTTCAAAACTCCAACCGCCTCACCTCACGCGTCTGAGACTCCCCACGCCCGAACCCAGGCACCTGAGTCTTAGTGCGCCATAACTCAGGCGTCCATATGGGTGACGAGAGCGAAAACGCCTATAAATACCCCCCCTCACCTCATTCCTTTGACACACATTTCTTAACTTCTCTTCTCCCTCCACTTTCTCACTAAGGGCTCGCACTCTGACACCTGAGGCAAACGATCACTCGATCGTATTTCCGAAAAAGCGACATCGACGCTACTCCTCACCTTTGAGCACCCCACTCGATACCGAGGTGCCTGTGTTCGACTTGCCCAAGTCTAGTAACGAAGTTCTGCCGGATTAGCCGCAGAATCAGCCCATAGTAACGAAGCTCTGCCGGAGTAGCCGCAGGAAGGGTCAACGGTAACAGAGCTCTACCGAAATCACTAGGCCAGCTAGGAGGATCCGCCTCTGGAGCCGAGTCGTCACTAGGTTGTCATCTAAACAAAACTTTTCATTTTCACACTTTCTTATATTATGCACTACGATAATACTCGGCATGGACATTAGGTCCATAAATACACACTAAAACACGTAACGTCCCAAATTCAACCGCAAATACTAAAATACACTAAATAGACCAGAGTAATTCCGAGATCCGTTCTCAACTATCTATGCATCGAGTCCCATTTAGTGTACACTCCGAGGGTGCAACTCCTCACAATGTGATTTACTTACATTCGCATTTACAACTTTCGTATGATTTATTGCTTTTATGACCTTATAATCGCATGCTAAATCACCTAGCACGGAATTCAAAATGTAAAACAACTAAAACTGAACAAAGTAATGGTCGGGTTCCGTATTAGTCCGGGTGCTCGCCTTACTAGGTTCGACGCATCTCTATTAATACTGAACCGACGCATCTTAAGCTGAATACCAGGTAAGGTATATCACGAGAATGACTAATATCCGTATTATCGCGTTAAAACTGACTTGATAATACCTATAATATTAGTACTCTCTACTCTCCTACGTGCATCTTTTCATTGTCTACTTGTCACGTGAAATCGGATGCAAAGAATGTAAACACAACTACTTTGACGACAAAACTTACTTGTCCTTTTAACAACCAACGTAGCAAAACGTATAGGGTGAAAACAATGGATGTTATAGTACTTCCGCCAGAACAAAAGAACTAGGATATCAGCCCACCGATTGATTAGTAGAGGCCGCTATAGTGCGGGCGGGATTGGGTGTTGACATCTATCGGATGGTGGCATCCCAATACGTACCCTCACCCCTTACTCGATTAGAATCGATGGTTTCTGGATGTTCGAAACCATTGGCAATGAGAGTCATTCCAAGCAAGGAGTGCTTATGGGTACAAGTCTTTATCTTTAGGTCCCGTGCCCCTCAACTTTGAGCCGACTAGGGATCAAATTTGACTTGAAAGGTTTCCGATTCCCCATAATTGACTCGGTGGCGACTCCACAAATCGGCAACGAATTCAGTTACTTAAATAGGTCGCCTTACCAAATGAATCGGCCTTTAAACATTTACAACCACGCCTCGATCGATTCAAAACGGAAACACGGGTGCCCGCACCCGTCTAGTACAAGTCCGGATCCTCATCTGAATCGAGGTCCGAGACGTCACCCCGTACGTGAGATCGGACCGGCCCCCGACCGGGAGGGGGCCGCATAGCTGGCCACCGGCACACGTTGAAAAACTGGGTCGGTCCCGCGCGGGGCGCCGTGCGGTGCGGACGGACATCCACATGAGATCAGAGATCGCCTATGTAGTACTAGACAAGTTCATTCATGCAACACATTTATAAAATCGATTACTACCAATTCATTAAGTATAAACACGTAGTAAAGTGACAAGTAAAGGGTGTCGAACTATAAGGACAACGGTAATTCTAGTAAAAAGATTCTAATAAAGCTAAACTAGACTAACAAACACAATCTAATCTAATCAATAACTAGGATAAATAAGAGAAGAATTCAACTAAACTAAACATGCATGGGGGTGGGGGGGGGGGGGGGGTTGGGTGTTCGGTTAACAAAGAACATAAGGATGATAACAATAACATGTAATCTACGATAGACTAGTATCTTGGTGTAAATCAAGACCACAATGATATAACTCAACCAAATATGTAAGACAAACAAATCTTAAAACCGACTATCTTCCTTAATATTCAACTCTATGCTCAATAACATTACACATAGAATATTCGTCCGTCCACACAACATCTACCAAACAACATTGATATGTGTCTAGAACTTAGAATATCAAGGAGATATTGATTATGCAAAAAAACTCACCAAATCTTATAACATGCAAATTCCTTGATCAAGGCACTCAATGATGTAAAACTCACTACAATTCACGCCGAGAGTGCTACAAGCGGTGCAGATAGGTAGAAATACTTCTCTAACATACAAGCAATTAGTGCAAGTACACAACTAGGTAGCCACTTTGATAAATTAAAAACCTAATACATGGACAATACACATAAACAAATGAAGAATAGGAATTGCATTAAATAGTATGGAAACAAGGTAAGAAAGTCTGACAAAAGTGAAGAAATTACATCAAGGGGTTGACTTACACCAAGAATGATAATATTAGCTCACATATTACACAATAATCCCAATATGATAAGAAAAGATTCAATCTTTTCCCCAAACCCTAAGAAAAATGGAAACTAGATCTAGAGGCAATCCAAACCCTAATATCTCTCTAAAATTGCATAATCTCTCTACAAATTGTGTATTATAAGTGTAGACACCCGCATTTCGCCTGCTACTGTCTATAGCATTCTCTGACAAAACACCCGATGATGATCGGACACAAACGTGCTTTAATGCGCTTGAATATGGGCTCGGAATCAATAGTATCTGGCATGGGCTTTTAGTGGAGTACAAACCTCACAAAACGGACCTCAAATTCAGGCACAGTGGGTCGTATCCAATAAAATGAGACTAATTTAAGCCAAAACCGTCACCGGAAATAAAACCGTCTTTTAGCGACCGAGTCAAAACCCGGTCAAAGTCGAAACCCGAGACGTAACCAGCCTCACACTATATCCAAATACACAAAATGAATCAAGTCACAACAACTAAATCATTTAAAAAATGGTCAACAATCTTCCCCTAAATACACTCCACCCGATTCGACCCACTCAATCGAGTGGCTTAGGCCCACTTGATCGAGTAAGGCTGCGAACCGGTGCAACCGCTCCTGAACCGGGCACTCGATCGAGTGCACTTACACCACTCGATCGAGTGACCCTAAATCGGGGTCCTTCTTATAAATACCCCATCATGCCAATTCATTTCACAACTTTTTCAATCATCAACCACCCTTCATTTTTACACACCTTTAAACTTTATTTTCACAATACATCTTCAACCTCTACACATACACATACATAATCAATCCCGAGATCAAAACTCGTCAAAGACCGAGAGCAAAACTCGTCAAATCCCCTCCCCAATCATACACACCATAACTTGCCTACATATCTCGACGCTCTCGCACCTTTGCCGCTAATAGACGAGCCGTATTATGAGACTAAAGCATGTAGGTTGAGGATGTAATTCAAATCCCGACATCTCTTTGTTCCTTATCCTTTTTCGTTTCTTTATATATATATATATATATGTACTATTATTATTAGTCGATATTAACGACGCTAACATTTTAATTCCTTATTACTAAGTAATTACTAACATACTACTTTTAATTTTATGTATAATAACGTTTTATTTTATGTCAACTAACATCTAACATTTTCATTATTCGCATACTAACCAATCTAAAATTTAATTATCGTTATTTATATTCCGTCTTATATAATACTGCGTATAATTATTTAACAAAATTACTTTAATCGATCCGAGCAACATCCAATGACACTAAATTAATGATCGTAGGCTTTAAAGGCCAAACTACAATATTAAAATGCCGAGGATCTAAGTTTGTGATGACGATCGAATTTTTGGGGCGAATATGTTTAATTACGAATTCCATCTATAGTCTACTTAATCTCTTTATAAGTCGTATTAGAGGTGGCCCCCTTCGAGGAGCGCCGCCCTAAACACTTAAGGGCATAATAGATCGCGGTGATTTGTCGTTCAATATGTCTGACACCATTCTTTCAAAACATTATTCTAAAAGGATTATCGACAAATCGGGTTAGAACGAAACCCGTTGATGCCGAATCGATAGTCACACGATCCGAAACGGTTGATTAAGACATCGTGACGCGGAGGAAATCCACATTCGTTGTAGTTCGATTAAGTTCGATTTTACACATTCCGCTCTAAATACTAGATATCGGTTCTATAATCGAATGTCAAGTATGGCGAGCCGTCGAGATTTAAACTAATATAAATCGGTCAATATTATATTTAGCGTAATTATATCTCAATTCAAAAACATAAAAGCTACAAAAAGGGTCGTTTTAAAGCGCAAATTAAACACTCGTACAGAGGGCACTCGATCGAGTGCACAGGACCACTCGATCGAGTGCCCCTTAAAAAATAGGCAGGGGGAGCTCACAAAGGGCACTCGATCGAGTCACTCCCACGACTCGATCGAGTGGCTTTCATCATGCTTCACCGTGAGCCTCCTAAATACCGTAAGCCTAATCAAACCTTTTAAAGACTTTTTGTCGTCACGTGTCCAGACAATCACGTGTTAACTTCTTCAAAATCATGCATTGCACGCATTATCATTCTAATCTATCCATATTACCGTTACTAATTCGATTGTTCCATTTTTTGGGCTCGTTGTATTGTATTTCCGGGTTGTTTTTCCGCCCTTGTAATTTATAATTATTTACGAGATTTCCATTTTTGATGTTAGCCATTTATTTAAATAAACATCACATGCTAAATCACTTTGACGTGAACCAAGATGCATTAAAATGACGTAGCAACCAATTCAATATTTATTAATCGTAAAATGTTGTTTGCATAACATTCCACCGAATCACTAGCGCGCATATTAAAAAACCGAACGATATCTTAGTAGAGGCCGCTATGTGCGGGCGGGGTTGGGTGTCTTTTGTGGGCTTCCCAACATGTACACTCACCCCTTGCTCAAAACCTTGGTTTCCGGATGCCTGAAATCGTTGGCGCACGAGAGTCATTCGATATACGATACACGAAAACTCGGCATCGGTATTGTAATGCAAAGGGACGAACCCCACAAGCTCTAGTATCAAAGTGGGTCGTACTTTGGGCACGGTCCACCAAAATATAGAGTGGGTTCGAATGAGCCCGAACTCCCACAAAGTTCGGTGGCGAATCCTAATTCGATTTAAATTTCAACCCGAGAACCATCTCACATGGGAAACGTTTCGCCCCCCAAACCCGCGCGTGTCCTCTTCGGGGTGGACCTATGTCATGTCCACAATTTGGCGACTCCACTGGGGAAGACTGATGTGTGCTTACCATCGGGATCCTGAGGGTGAGACTCGAGGAGAAATCGTTCGATTAGTACAATACGCGCTTTAGTTTTACGATTCATGCATAACCCCATTTTTACCTGGGTCGGTACTAGTGACCGACGTCCCACTATACCGTGATATATTCGAAATTGGTTAGGTAAAGGTGTTCATGGCTAATTCGTATGGGTTTCGCGGCATGTTCTAAGACCAACTCGGCTTAGGAAGTCCGTCCCGATTCTCGAAAAGGCCATGCGCACTGGTTTAGACCCTACTTCGACCGATCGAGACTTAGTGTAAAGCATACATGGTGTCGTTATAATGCTTGCGTGACTATTTGCTACTTGGTTTCCGTGTCGTTTTCAAAAACCATCTTTTCAAAAAATGCATCTTTTCAAAATATCCAATTTTCAAAAACTCGGAATGCTGCCGAAATTTAGTCTTAATATTTGACTCAAAACAAGCCTATTTTTTTAGCCGGCATGCTGTCCATTTCGATCCTCTTTCGATTTTCGAATTTCCAAAATTCCACTTCGATTTTCAAATCTCCGATATTCCATTTCGATTTTCAAACCTTCGAGATTCCCATTTCGATTTTCAAATCTTCGAGATGCGGTTTACGATTTTCAAATCTTCGGGATCCCATTTTCGAATTTCAAATTTTTGGAAATTCATTTTCGATATTCAAAATTCCAATTATTCAACTTTTCAAAAAACCGGTCCTGTCGACATGCTGCCAATTTCAAAAGACAGGACCGCCATCGAATTTTTCTAACTGCGAATTTATTCGCAACCATTCCAACATTTCAAAACCTCGGTCCTGTTGGCTTGTTGCCAATTTCAAAACCAAGGACTGTTCTCTCAATTTTCAAAATTCGACCCTTTTCAAAAAACCTTCCTTATTATAGGACATACCGTAATCCGTGTGTCGAGTCTTTTCATAATTTGTCGAAGGTCTATAGCGTCGAAACTCCGTCGATCCTACATCACGGGTTTCTTCCCCATCCTAGTCCGCCTTATCCAAAAGGCATAACCGACCAACACGAGTCGCACACTCGTAAATGGAAGGTTCGTCTAAATACTCGAGCCCTAACTAAAAAGTCCCACGCGATCTTTCCCTCTAACATGACGGTCCCCACGACCTTTCCTAAGGGAATTTCACCCATCTTTCAATCCGTTAGTCGAGTCATCCCAACTCAAGAGTCCTTTAACTTAAGGGTCTACTCTAATCAAAGGGCCACCCTTATTCAAGTCAAGTCGAGGGTCTCTGATCTAGCGTCAAAACTCTGCTGATCTTACATCGCAAGTTTCTTCCCCTACCTCGTCTGCCTTTCCTCGAGGCCGATTCAACCTTTTACAAGGCATAGCCCTATAACAAAGGGTTCGTGATCCTTACATCTAAGGGTCATTCGTCCGACACTCGAGTCTTAACAAAGTCTTCAATCCCACTCGGGAGCTACCCTTCAGCAGATCGATCAATCACGGTTGCTCTAAGGGTCATGTCCTACACGTGGTGTCTCACGTGTGTCACTTTTGAGTCATTCAGATGCCACACCATCTGAGTCCTATCAGAGTCTTTAGTCTCACTTGGGGGTTGTCCTCCACCCGAGCATTCGACCACGGTCACCTTAATGGGTACCTTATGTTCATCATACACCAACGTCCTTATGATGTTTTTTTTCGAGTTGTACATATGCTACGAGCACTCGAGACTCCTAAAGGTTTAGGTCGCCACGGTTGGTCCAAGCACGCGACGCGGTCAAACACGGTCACCCCATTTTTGGACTCACCCTCGTGCAGCTCAAGTCGCATGGACCACTCCAAACCAGAGTCGTTACCTTATCTAGGTCAACGTTCGAGTATCCCGGTTCGAGAATCTTAGTCATTCTTGTCGCGTCGGGCCGTCTCTAGTTTGACTCTCTCTCTCTTCCATTTACACAAAGCCGGTTTTAAGCAAGTCGTGGCACCTGTCGTTCTCTCCAATCAAAGACCTTACCAAAAAAGAACATATACCAGCTAAACATCCGAAAGTCCGGATATGATTCGAGTCTAAGTTTGAGTCCGAGTCTAGGATACCCTAAATCCTCATTTCGAAATCAGAGTCAGAGTCCTTAGTATTCTGTGCTCTTTTCAAAATTCAATAAAATCAGCTTTCAATATTCTATCTCTACTATATGCTTTCCTTATGTGTTTTCGAGAACATGATGAACACCATCATACACTATGAGCACATGCACGTGACTATTATAGGCACATCTATAATGACTGCAGGAAACTGAGACCTGTGTTTTCCTTTACCTGTTCCATGTCTGGCATAGAAAGCCACATAAATTACCCTTAGAAGGAGCGGTATCGAATTCTATGACAAATCTAGGTAGTTTCCTAGTTTGGGTTCAAGACGGGAGGCAAGCACATTTCCCACAATAAACGCCCCTCCAATAAGAAACAAAAAGCATCGTGACTCTATAGACGTGATGCCAAAAATACCCAACTTGGGACGATGTTTCCACCAAGCCTGCTCGGAATTATGTTTACAATCCCCAGATCCAAATCACCATGCTTACTATAGAGTACTCCATCGCGAGTTTTCACTCACATGAACACCATCTAGGCCTACTCCTTACAAAGGTTTAGCTCTAAAGGCCTAATCCAACTGATAGCCACAACCCCATATCCACCCTTAAATGAACGCCACAGATCCGCGAATACCCGTGCCTATTGCAAACACCATAGGGGGGATAAAAAAAACTGGACAAAAAAATCAAAAGTCCAAGAAAAAAACAAGAGGCCAAAACAAAGGAGCTGGCCTTGATCAAAAAAAGAACTCTCATCATCCGTTGACCACATACGGTCTTTCCCTCGACCAGAGTACAGCCAACACCTGACCAGGACACGGTCCATCCGAATGAAGGATCCCTTGACCAGGGCTAATAAGGCAACCAAAAAAGTTCAAAAACCCATGACCGTGGTCAACGGTCAACCAAAGTCAAAGTCCCTTGACCAGGGTACGGTCAATTCAAAAATTATCGATGCCCATACCATCAAATAGAAGGGTGACAATCAGCCTGGTCAGCTAACACCCCATCTAGCCTTCGCACATTATATCCCTCAAGACCTTCTCGAGACCTAGGCTAAGAGACAACCCAGAATTTTGAGGAGTCAAGCTCCATAGGATACACCCTAACCATTAGGGCCAAACATGGAAATCAGATCCCACATTATCAACCTACCCCCGATCGAAGTTCGAGTCATTTTTACTCGGGACTTCCCTCTTTCCTACCACATTACAATACCCTACCCTCGAAGCATTAGCTCCACAAAATCGAGTTCCAAATGTCAAATCATCAAAGGCACTTATTGCCTGGCACCACATTCCCAAAAACATCCAAACCTCAAACACGGGAACTCAACCTGCAGTCGGCATAGAACACGCCCAATAGTTCACACAACCTCTAGGGCTACTCCGGAGAACGCTCACAGTCACAGGATCAACATCATAACTATTCTAGCCCTTTGATCAAGACATCATCGGAATGCACCTAGCCTACGCCGTCACTATGGCTAGTTACACACAAAGCCCTAATAAACTAGGCACCATAACATATCTTCCAATCCCCTAAACTACGGCTTGGTTTGATTTTACTACATGTGAGTACGTAGGCAGTCCTTCAATAAGGGCACAACCACCCACATTGACACAAATTCAAAAAGCACCGTCATTCCTATCACGACAATGTCATGTTCTTAACAGTCTGCTTTGTCGTTTTGGGGGCTTCAATTAGACAGAAGCTCTCCATCCACTCACATAATCCAAATACTTTCAAAAATCTAGCCACATTTCTATAGTGTGTCCTAGTACTCAGCTCAGTCGAAGACGAGAATCTGTCAGGATTTGAAGCAACATCCACTTTGGGAATGTACCCCAAAACCAAAAATTCAAAAGAGCACTAGACTATAGCATTGCTACTGTTAAATCCTCTCATGCAGGAAAAGCCTCATTACAGACTACTACACATTATTCCCATTTTGGAGTTCGACAGTGTCGCCACTCGCCTAGGCTACGGAGTAGTGAAACTTAAGAGTCTTGTCATTTTAGGTGGCCCACCCCCTACCGAGTCACGGTCCAACCCGTTGAGAGTCCAAGTCGCGTCTGTCAACTCATTCTGTCGCGTCCAGAGTCGAGTCTGTCGGTATGTCTCTCTCTTCAAATTCTCACTTTGAAATTTGCAAAACTTAGCCATTTGAGAAAATCCTTTTCGACAAGGTCAAATTTTGGTCTATTTAAACTGCAAATTTCTTTCCTAACCCTTTGATTTTGAAAACCTGTCCCCTAGCACGTGAGTTGCTGTCAGGACTTCGATTTCAAAACTAAGCAAAAATCATTTTCCCCAGCGTGAATCATTCTATAGATGCTAATTGCATTTCCTATGTGCTATCTTGCTATTTGCTATTTCTTCCTATGTATCTAACATTTCATGTACCAGCCAGTGCTTCCCAACGAAACATCAAAGGTTGTGTTTCAACTGGAATAATACATCCAAGATGGTATGTGCCTGCATACAGGTACACCAAGGGCTTCAGAAGCAAGTCCCCGCGCAGTTCCTTTACTCCCCAGCGGAAAACCTAGGCAGTATTTCTCCTCGAATGTCCAAGATGGGATGTGTTTACATAGAGGTACACCGCCAGGACTTCGAAGCCAAGTCCGACTCCCCATGGAGCCATGGTAGCTACTCTGACTTTCGCCATGTTCCGGCCTCAGTCAGAATGGGGGCTCTGTAGACACCCGCATTTTGCCTGCTAGTGTCTGTAGCAGTCTCCGACAAAATACACAATGATGATCGGACGTAAACGTTCTTTAATGCGCTCTAATATCGGCTCAGAATCAATAGTATTTGGCATGGGCATTTAGCGGAGAACAAACCTCACAAAACCGAACTCAAATAGAGGCCCAGTGGTGGGCCGTATCCAATAAAATAAGACTATTTGATCCAAAACCGTCACCGAAAATAAAACCATCTTTTATCGACCGAGTCAAAACCCGGTCAAAGTCGAAACCCGAGAACGTAACCAGCCTCACATTATGTCCAAATCGCAAAATGAATCAAGTCACAATAACAAAATCATTTCAAAAATGGTCAACAATATTCCCCTAAAACACTCCACCCGATTTGACCCACTCGATCGAGTGGCTTAGGACCACTCGATCGAGTAAGCCTGCGAACCGGTGCAACCGCTTCTGAACCGGGCACTCGATCGAGTGCACTTACACCACTTGATCGAGTGACCCTAAACCGGAGTCCTTATAAATACCCCATCATGCCAATTCATTTCACAACTTTTTCAATCATCAACCACCTTCATTTTTACACACCTTCAAACTTCATTTTCACAAAACATCTTCAACCTCCACACATACACATACATAATCAATCCCGAGATCAAAACTCTTCAAAGACCGAGAGCAAAACTCGTCAAATCCCCTCCCCAATCATACACACCATAACTTGCCTACATATCTCGACGTTCCCCGCCTTTGCCGCTACTAGATGAGCCGTATTTCGAGACTAGAGCATGTAGGTTGAGAGTGTAATTCAAATCCCGACATCCCTTTCTTCCTTCTCCTTTTTCGTTTCTTTATATATGTATATATATATGTACTATTATTATTAGTCGATATTAACGACACTAACATATTATTTCCTTATTACTAACTAATTACTAACATACTGACTTTTAATTTTATGTATACTAACGTTTTATTTTTTTCAACTAACATCTAACCTTTTCATTATTCGCATACTAACCAATCTAACATTTAAGTATCATTATATATATTCCGTCTTATATAATACCGAGTATAATTATCTAACAAAATTATTTTTATCGATCCAAGCAACATCGAATGACACTAAATTAATGATCGTAGGCTTTTAAAGGCCAAACTACGATATTAAAATGCCAAGGATCTATGTTTGTGACGACGATCGAATTTTCGGGGCGAATGTATTTAATTACGAATTCCATCTAAAGTCTATTTAATCCCTTTACAAGTCGTATTGGAGGTGGCGCCCTTCGAGGAGCGCCGCCCTAAACACTTAAGGGCGTAATAGATCGCGGTGATTTGTCGTTAAATATGTCCGACACCATTGTTTCAAAACATTATTCTAAAAGGATTATCGACAAATCGGGTTAGAACGAAACCCATTGATGCCGAATCGATAGTCACACAATCCGAAAGGGTTGATTACGACATCGTGACGCGAAGGAAATCCATATTCGTTCTAGTTCGATTAAGTTCGATTTTACAAATTCCGCTCTAAATACTAGATATCGGTTCTGTAATCGAATGTCGAGTATGGCGAATCGTCGAGATTTAAACTAATATAAATCGGTCAATATTATATTTAGCGTAATCATATCTCAATTCAAAAACATAAAAGCTACAAAATGGGTCGTTTTAAAGCGCAAATTAAACACCCGTACAGAGGGCACTCGATCGAGTGCACAAGACCACTCGATCGAGTGACCCCTCAAAAAATAGGCAGAGGGACCTCACGAAGGGCACTCGATCGAGTCCTTCCCATGACTCGATCGTGTGGCTTTCATCGTGCTTCACCGTGAGCCTCTTAAATACCGTAAGACTAATCAAAGTTTTTTACGACTTTTTTTCGTCACTTGTCAAGATAATCACGTGTTAACTTCTTCAAAATAATGCATTTCACGCATTATCATTCTAATTTATCCATATTACCGTTACTAATTGAATTGTTCCAATTTTTTGCGCTCGTTGTATTTTATTTCCGGGTTGTATTTCCGTCCGTGTAATTTATAATTATTTACGAGCTTTCAATTTTTGATGTTAGCCATATATTTAAATGAACATCACATGCTAAGTCACTTCAACATGAACCAAGATGCATTAAAATGACGTAGCAACCAATTCAATATTTATTCATCGTAAAATGTTGTTTGCATAATATTCCACCGAATCACTAGCGCGCGTATTAAAAAACCGAACGATATCTTAGTAGAGGCCACTATGTGCGGGCGGGGTTGGGTGTCCTTTGTGGGCTTCCCAACATGTACCCTCACACCTTACTCAGAACCTTGGCTTCCGGATGCCCAAAATCGTTGGCGTACGAGAGTCATTCGATATACGATACCCGAAAACTCGACATCGTTATCTTAATGCAAAGAGACCAACCCCACAAGCTCTACGAAGTGGGCCGTACTTTGTGCACGGTCCAGTAAAATATAGAGTGGGTTCGAATGGGCCCGAACTCCCACAAAGTTCGGTGGCGACTCCTAATTCGATTTAAATTTTAACCCGAGAACCATCTCACATGGGAAACGTTTCGCCCCCAAAACCCGCGCGTGGCCGCGTCAGGTTGACCTATGTCATGTCCAAAATTTGGCGACTCCACTGGGGAAGACTGTTGTGTGACTTACCATCGGGATCCTCAGGGTGAGACTCGAGAAGAAATCGTTCGATTAGTACAATACGCGCTTTAGTTTTACGGTTCATGCATAACCCCATTTTTACCCGGGCCGGTACTGGTGACCGACGTCCCACTATACCGTGATATATTTGAAATTGGTTATGTCAACGTGTTCATGGCTAATTCGTATGGGTTTCGCGGCATGTTCTAAGACCAACTCGGCTTAGGAAGTCCGTCCCGATTCTCGAAAAGGCCATGCGCACTGGTATAGACCCTATTTCGACTGACCAAGACTTAATGTAAAGCATACATGGTGTCGTTATAATGCTTGCGTGACTATGTTCTACTTGGTTTCCGTGTCGTTTTCAAAAACCATCTTTTAAAAAAATGCATCTTTTCAAAATATCCAATTGTCAAAAACTCGGAATGCTGCCGAAATTCAGTCTTAAGATTTGACTTAAAACAAGCCTATTTTTTTTAGCCGACATTCTGTCCATTTCGATATTCAAATTTTTGATCCCTTTTCGATTTTCGAATTTCCAAAATTCCATTTCGATTTTCAAATCTTCGATATTCCATTTCGATTTTCAAATCTTAGAGATTTCATTTCGATTTTCAAATCTTCGAGATGCCGTTTTCGATTTTCAAATCTTCGGGATACCATTTTCGAATTTCAAATTTTTGGAAATTCATTTTCGATATTCGAAATTTCAAAATTCCAATTATTCAACTTTTCAAAAAACCGGTTCTGTCTACATGCGGCCAATTTCAAAAGACGGGACCGTCTCCCAATTTTTCTAACTGCGAATTTATTCGCAGCCATTCCAACATTTCAAAACCTCGGTCCTGTCGGCATGTTGCCAACTTCAAAAGCCAGGACTCTTCTCTCAATTTTCGAAATTCGATCCTTTTCAAAAAAACCTTGCTTGTTATAGGACTTACCGTAATCCGTGTGTCGAGTCTTTTCGTAATTTGTCGAAGGTCTATAGCGTTGAAACTCCGTCGATCCTACATCACGGGTTTCTTACCCATCCTAATCTGCCTTATCCTAAAGGCATAACCGACGAACACGAGTTGTACACTCGTAAATGGAAGGTTCGTATAAATACTCGAGCCCTAACTAGAAAGTCCCACGCGATCTTTCCCTCTAACTGGATGGTCCCCACGACCTTTCCTAAGGGAATTTCACCCATCTTTCAATCCGTTAGTCGAGTCATCCCAACTCTAGAGTCCTTTAACTTAAGGGTCTACTCTAATCACAGGGCCACCTGGCCTTATTCAAGTCAAGTCGAGGGTCTCTGATCTAGCGTCGAAACTCTGCTGATCTTACATCGCAAGTTTCTTCCCCTACCTCGTTTGCCTTTCCTCGAGGCCGAGTCAAACTTTTACAAGGCATAACCCTATAACAAAAGGTTCGTGATCCTTACATCTAAGGGTCACTCGTCACACTCGAGTCTTAACAAACTCTTCAATCCCACTCGGAGGCTACCCTTCAGCAGATCGATCAATCACGGTTGCTCTAAGGGTCATGTCCTACACGTGGTGTCTCACGTGTGTCACTTTTGAGTCATTCAGATGTCACATCATCTGAGTCCTATCAGAGTCTTTAGTCTCACTTGGGGATTGTCCTCCACCCGAGTATTTGACCACGGTCACCTTAAGGGGTACCTTATGTTCATCATACACCAGCGTCCTTATGATGCTTTTCTTCGAGTCGTACATATGCTACGAGTACTCGAGAGTCCTAAAGGTTTAGGTCACCACGGTTGGTCCAAGCACGGAACGCGGTCAAACATGGTCGCCCCATTTTCGGACTCACCCTCGTGCAGCTCAAGTCTCATTGACGAGTCCAAACCATGGTCGTTACCTTATCTAGGTCAACGTTGGAGTATCCCGGTTCGAGAATCTTATTCATTCTTCTCGCGTCGGGCCGTGTCTAGTTTGACTCTCTCTCTAGCATTTACGCAAAGCCGGGTTTAAGCAAGTCGTGGCACCTGTCGTTCTCTCCAATCAAAGACCTTACCAAAAAAGAACATATACTAGCTGAACATCCGAAAGTTCGGATGTGATGCGAGTCTAAGTTTGAGTCCGAGTCTAGGATACCCTACATCCTCATTTCGAAATCAGAGTCACAGTCGTTAGTATTCTGTCCTCTTTTCAAAATTCAATAAAATCAGCTTTCAGTATTCTATCTCTACTATATGCTTTCCTTATGTGTTTCCGAGAACATGATGAACACCATCATACACTATGAGCACATGCACGTGACTATTATATTCACATCTATAATGACTGCAGGAAACTGAGACCCGTGTTTCCTTGACCGGTTCCATGTCTGGCATAGAAAGCCACATAAACTACCCTTAGAAGGAGCGGTATCGAATCCTATGACAAGTCCAGGTAGTTTCCTAGTTTGGGTTCAAGACGGGAGACAAGCTCATTTCTCACAATAAACGCCCCTCCAATAAGACTAACCAATCCCTACCTTAGGCGTTTAGTCTGACCAGAAAAAAAAGCATCGTGACTCTATAGACGTGATGCCAAAAATACCCAACTTGGGACAATGTTTCCACCAAGCTTGGTCGGAATTATGTTTACAATCCCCAGATCCAAATCACCATGCTTACTGTAGAGTACTCCATCGCGAGTTTTCACTCACATGAACACCATCTAGGCCTACTCCTTACAAAGGTTTAGCTCTAAAGGCCTAATCCAACTGATAGCCACAACCCCATATCCACCCACAAATGAACGCAACAGATCCGCGAATACCCGTGCCTATTGCCAACACCATAGGGGGGATAAAAAAAACTGGACAAAAAAATCAAAAGTCCAAGAAAAAAGCGAGAGGCCAAAACAAAGGAGCTGGCCTTGATCAAAAAAAGAACTCTCATCATCCCTTGACCACATACGGTCTTTCCCTCGACCAGAGTACAGTCAACACCTGACCAGGACACGGTCCATCCGAATGAAGGATCCCATGACCAGGGCTAATAAGGCAACCAAAAAAGTTCAAAAACTCATGACCGTGGTCAACGGTCAACCAAAGTCAAAGTCCCTTGACCGGAGTACGGTCAATTCAAAAATTATCGATGCCCATACCATCAAATAGAAGGGTGACAATCAGGCTGGTCAGCTAACACCCATCTAGCCTTCACACATTACATCCCTCAAGACCTTCTCGAGACCTAGGGTAAAAGACAACCCAGAATTTTGAGGATTCAAGCTCCATAGGACACACCCTAACCATAAGTGCCAGACGTGGAAATCAGATCCCGCATTATCAACCTACCCCAATCGAAGTTCGAGTCATTTTTACTGGACTTCCCTCTTTCCTACCACATTACAATACCCTACCATCGAAACCATAGCTCCACTAAATAGAGTTCCAGATATCAAATCATCAAAGCCACTTATTGCCTGGCACCACATTCCCAAAAACATCCAAACCAGTTACCAACCACAAACACGGGAACTCAACCTGCAGTCGGCATAGAACATGCCCAAAAGTTCACACCATATTTGGGGCTACCACGGAGCACGCTCACAGTCACAGGATCAACATCCTAATTATTCTAGCCCTTTGATCAAGACATCATCGGGAATACACCTAGCCTACGCCGTCAGTATGGCTAGTTACACACAAAGCCCTAATAAACAAGGCACCATAACATATCCTCCAATCCACTGAACTATGGCTTGGTTTGATTTCACTACATGTGAATACGTAGGCAGTCCTTCAACAAGGGCATAACCACCAACATTGACACAAATTCAAAAAGTACCGTCATTCCTATAACGACACTGTCATGTTCTCAACAGTCTGCTTTGTCGTTTTGGGGGCTTCTATTAGACAGAAGCTCTCCATCCACTCACATAATCCAAATACATTCAAAAATCTAGCCACCTTTCTATAGTGTGTTGTAGTACTCGGCTCAGTCGAAGACGAGAATCTATCAGGATTTGAAGCAACACCCACTTTGGGAATGTACCCCATAACCAATAATTCAAAAGAGCACTAGACTACAGCGTTGCTACCGCTAAATTCTCTCATGCAGGAAAAGCCTCATTACAGACTACTACACATTATACCCATTTTTGAGTTCGACCGTGTCGCCACTCGCCTAGGCTACGGAGTAGCACAACTTAAGAGTCTTGTCATTTTAGGTGGCCCATCCCCTACTGAGTCACGGTCCACCCCGTTGAGAGTCCAAGTCGTGTCTGTCAACTCGTTCTGTCGCGTCCAGAGTCGAGTCTGTCGGTATGTCTCTCTCTTCAAATTCTCACTTTGAAATTTGCAAAACTTAGCCATTTGAGAAAATCCTTTTCGACAAGGTCAAATTTCGGTCTATTTAAACTGCAAATTTCATTCCTAATCCTTTGATTTTGAAAACCTGTTTCCTAACACGTGAGTTGCTATCAGGACTTCGATTTCAAAACTAAGCAAAAATCATTTTCCCCAGCGTGAATCATTCTATAGATGCTAATTGCATTTCCTATGTGCTATCTTGCTATTTGCTATTTCTGCCTATGTATCTAAAATTTCAGGTACCAGCCAGTGCTTCCCAACGGAACATCAAAGGTTGTGTTTCAATTGGAATAATACATCCAAGATGGTATGTGCCTGCATACAGATACACCAAGGGCTTCAGAAGCAAGTCCCCGCGCAGTTCCTTTACTCCCCAGCGGAAAACCTATACGGCATTTCTCCTGGAATGTCCAAGATGGGATGTGTTTCCATACAGGTAAACTGCCAGGACTTCGAAGGCAAGTTTGACTCCCCACGGAGCCATCATCATCAACACATGTATGACTTCTATATCTGGCTGGCGAGCCCTTTTACGCAAGTTTAATGGACTATAAATGACCCGACCGGAAGGCTGCCAGGTCGTAATCCTGATCGATTCGCCTGGTAGCTACTCTGACTTTCGCCTTGTCCAAGCCTTAGTCAGAATGGGAGCTCTGTAGACACCTGCATTTTGCCTGCTAGTGTCTTTGCCAGTCTTCCACAAAACACCCAATGATGATCGGACGTAAACGTGCTTTAATGCGCTCGAATATAGGCTCGGAATCAATAGTATCTGGCATGGGCTTTTAGCGGAGTACAAACCTCACAAAACCGACCTCAAATTCAGGCCCAGTGGTGGGCCGTGTCCAATAAAATGAGACTAATTTGAGCCAAAACCATCACCGGAAATAAAACCATCTTTTAGCGACCGAGTCAAAACCCAGTCAAAGTCGAAACCTGAGACGTACCCAGCCTCACATTATGTCCAAATACACAAAATGAATCAAGTCACAACAACCAAATTACTTCGGAAATGGTCAACAATCTTCCCCTAAATACACTCCACCCGATTTGACCCACTCGATCGAGTGGCTTAGTCCCACCCGATCGAGTAAGCCTGCGAACTGGTCGAACCGCTCCTGAATCGGGCACTCGATCGACTGCACTTACACCACTCGATCGAGTGACCCTTAACCGGGGTCCTTCTTATAAATACCCCATCATGACAATTCATTTCATAACTTTTTCAATCATCAACCACCCTTAATTTTTACACACCTTCAAACTTCATTTTCGCAATTCATCTTCAACCTCTACACATACACATACATAATCAATCCCGAGATCAAAACTCGTCAAAGACCGGGAGCAAAACTCGTCAAAACCCCTCCCCAATCATACAAACCATAACTTGCCTACATATCTCAACGCTCCCGCGCCTTTGCCGCTACTCGATGAGCCGTATTTCGAGACTACAGCCTGTAGGTTGAGGGTGTAATTCAAATCCCAACATCCCTTTCTTCCTTCTCCTTTTTCGTTTCTTTATATATGCATATATATATATATATATATATATATATATATATATATATGTATATGTACTATTATTATTAGTCGATATTAACGACACAAACTTTTTATTTCCTTATTACTAACTAATTACTAACATACTGACTTTTAGTTTTATGTATACTAATGTTTTATTTTATGTCAACTAACATCTAACATTTTCATTATTCGCATACTAACCAATCTAACATTTAATTATCGTTATTTATATTTCGTCTTATAGAATACCGCGTATAATTATTTAACAAAATTATTTTAATCGATCCGAGCAACATTGAATGACGCTAAATTAATCATCGTAGGCTTTAAAGGCCAAACTACGATATTAAAATGCCGAGGATCTAAGTTTTTGACGACGATCGAATTTTTGGGACGAATATGTTTAATTACGAATTCCATCTAAAGTCTATTTAATCCCTTTACATGTCGTATTGAAGGTGGCGCCCTTCGAGGAGCGCCGCCCTAAACACTTAATGGTGTAACAGATCACGGTGATTTGTCGTTAAATATGTCCGACACCATTCTTTCATAACATTATTCTAAAAGGATTATCAACAAATCGGGTTAGAACGAAACCCATTGATGCCGAATCGATAGTCACACGATCCGAAAGGGTTGATTACGACATCGTGACGAGGAGGAAATCAACATTCGTTCTAGTTCGATTAAGTTCGATTTTACAAATTCCGCTCTAAATACTAGATATCGGTTCTATAATCGAATGTGGTGTATGGCGAGCCGTCGAGATTTAAACTAATATAAATCGGTCAATATTATATTTAGCGTAATTATATCTCGATTCAAAATAATAAAAGGTACAAAATGGGTACCCGTACACAGGGCACTCGATCGAGTGCACAAGACCACTCGATCGAGTGACCCCTCAAAAAACAGGTAGGGGGACCTCACGAAGGGAACTCGATCAAGTCCCTCTCATGACTCAATCGAGTGGCTTTCATCATGCTTCACCATGAGCCTCCTAAATACCGTAAGCCTAATTAAACTTTTTTACGACTTTTTTGTCGTCACGTGTCAAGACAATCACGTGTTAACTTCTTCAAAATCATGCATTGCACGCTTTATCATTCTAATCTATCCATATTACCGTTACTAATTCGATTGTTCCAATTGTTGCGCTCGTTGTATTGTATTTCCGGGTAGTATTTCCGCCCGTGTAATTTATAATTATTTACGAGCTTTCCAGTTTTGATGTTAGCCATTTATTTAAATGAACATCAAATGCTAAATCACTTCGACGTGAACCAAGATGGATTAAATTGACGTAGCAACCAATTCAATATTCATTCATCGTAAAATGTTGTTTGCATAACATTCCACCAAATCACTAGCGTGCGTATTAAAAAACCGAACGATATCTTAGTAGAGGCCGCTATGTGCGGGCGGGGTTGGGTGTCCTTTGTGGGTTTCCGAACACATACCCTCCCCCCTTACTCAGAACCTCGGTTTCTAGATGCCCGAAACTGTTGGCGCGCGAAAGTCATTCGATATACAATACCCGAAAAGTCGGTATCGGTATCGTAATGCAAAGGGACGAACCCCACAAGCTCTAGTATCGAAGTGGGCCGTACTTTGTGCAGGGTCAACCAAAATATAGAGTGGGTTCGAATGGGCCCGAACTCCCACAAAGTTTGGTGGCGATTCCTAATTCGATTTAAATTTCAACCCGAGAACCATCTCACATGGGAAACGTTTCGCCCCCTAAAGCCGCGCGTTGCCGCGTCGGGGTGGACCTATGTCATGTCCACAATAAGCTTAAATACTCATGTCAAAAGCCACAAGTCAAATTAACAAGCCCAAGAGAGAGCCCATAGTTCGCGGAATTAGAATTGCAAAACCCGTGCTTTAAGTGAAATTTCGCAGGCTGCGCAGGTCTGGCGCAGTCTGCGCCTGCTACCATGATCCCGGTCTTCATTTTTTTCTTCCACTTCTTTCTTCCTTGTGTTTTCTTTCAAGCTTTAGCTCCTTTAATCTTCATGTTCTGTTTGAGGTTTTGCTACCTGGGCAAGAATCTTCGCAACTCTCTCACTCCCCCCGTCTGTAACACCCACTATTTCCGTAACGCTTTTATCCTTTCCGATGTGACTTCATCATAAGTCTGTCAAGTTTTGCCCTTCCGTTTCATCATTTTTCCAAGCTTTATTTTTTTTTATTTTTTATTTTTGAGTCAAATAATATTTATTTTTATTTTAAAATATTTTAATTATTTTAAACTATTTATTTGATTTTTATCGTAAACTATTTATTTATTCGCGAGAAATTCTATTTATCTATGATTAACTTTTTAAGCTCGGATTTAAGTTATTTCTTTTCCTAAAAATGTCTAAACACATTTATATAATATTTCCAACTAAGAAATATTTTTATTTATGAAAAATTTAGCCTTTAATCATTTTATTACAAAGTTTCGTAAATAATTATTTTCTATCGCGAGATTTACTTGAATTGCTTTGAAATGCTTTTAGTAATTATACGATTCTTATTTTTATCAATCTATATTAAAAAGAAGCACTTTTTGGCCCCTTTTTAGACCATGACACCCATAGTCACACATCTTCACATTTTTTATTATTTGGTTTTATAAAGTGATTAAAGCCTTAGATATTTTTATTACCTAAATGAATTTGGTGACTAATTGCAAAACTCTTCACTGTCCATTGTTAATCCATTTTGGCTGGTTTTTTAGTGTATCTAACATTGTTTTCATCAATTTTTAAGATCATATTCATTCACACAATTCACACAATTCATTTCTTTTCTTTCATTCTCATTCAACCACATTAAACAAAGAAAATAATCTTCAATTCCTTCGTATTGGTCATGAGTTTCAACCATATTTTCCAGCCCAATTTTGTCCCTAATCGAGTCTTGATCGTCTCATTTTTATCGTAAAATTAATCCTCTTTCCGATCCTATCGTTAAGGTAATAATCGATGGGTTTTCGATCGTTATTTACCATTGATTTTATTAGTTTTTCTCATGGTATTTTTCTACCATGATTTTCGTGTGATGTAGGTTTTGTGGATGATCCCGAGTCCGACGAGTATATTATCGATTCAGATTTGGATTAGAGGTAACGTCGGTGTTACTCGGTATTACTTGATTTTATTTGTGTAATTGCATGTATATATTTTTATGTTTCATTTTGACAATATATGTATGTCACCAAATCTGGAAGAAATTTAAAAGTTGAAAATTTGTATGTTTCGGTATTTTTATCGTTTTTACGAGATTAACGATTAAATCGTCATATTAATTTGTAAAATCGTAATATTCGGCCTAAACATGTAATATATGTTTATATTCTGGAAAAATGTTTTTTTTGATGATGTTTAATAATTTAGTATTTTTCTGATATTTTTGATATCGATTATTGAATTATTACCGTTATCGGACAAAAATGATTAAAAGCCGATTTTTAGTTCTAGTACTTCAACATTTTATTTTAATCTGATTTTTGACGTGGTGAAACTTTCTGATGAAATAGAATGTTTTGAATTATTTCATAATTTTTCGGAATTGTTAAGTGGATGAATTAATTAATCACTTTAAAACATCGTTTATCGTTAAAATCGTGTTTGTCATTTAAATTCTCGATTTCTGGTATTTGGTTTAAATGTGGAAAAAATTATGATTCTGATGATTTCATATTAAAATGTAATTTTATGATTTTTAGTGCCTTAATAAAATGTTAGGAACGATAAGTTTCGTTAATGGAATCGTTAATTGTGAAAACGGGTTTTAAAGACGGTTTTGACGGAAGTTGGTAAATCTGGAACTTTGGAAAATATGGAAAATTAGTATATTCTCGAAAATGATGAATTTTAGGTTTAATAATAATTTTTAGACATTAATACTTAAATCATTTTGTAATTACTATTTTTATTAATCGTTATTGTCGAGATTGAACGATTAACGAGAAAACACTTTAAAAACCGAGTTTTAGGATTCTTTAAAATTTTCTTTTCTGGACAGAATGTCGATAAATACATTTTAACTATTTTACGTAATTTTTGTACTATTTATTAAAGTCTTTAATTAATAAGTATTGATTTTCGGACAAATTGTGATTTATCGTTAAAATGCTTCGTCTTACCTAAAAGAATTATTTTTCCAGCAATTTTGGAAGTATTTAAATCTGAAACTTTAAAAGTAAATCACCCCTTAACATACTCTAAATATATTTGTTGGTTTAAGTAAATTAAGACGTTCAAATATTTAATTTGATATTTGCCGTAAAATCCTATTTATAATTTTATTGTCGAAACTAATAATAATTAGGAAATTTTAACTTTATAACTTTTGAAAACACCCTAATTAGTAATATTAAAATGTTTAAGACATTTTTAATCATTTTATAACCCTTATACGATATTTTAATAATTTCATAAAATTAAATGTTCACTTTGAGAATTAATATCGTTAAGGCCGAAAGTACTAGTTTTATAAATCTATATCGTTTACTAAAAATGTGATGTTAGTATAAACTAATATTTTCGCTATTTTGATATGATGCTATTTTTGGTAAATTTTCTAAAAATAGAAGTTTCCTAAAATAGAAAGTTTCTTCTTTTGGAAAGTGATTCCGTTTTCTTTTGTTCTCCTATTGTTTGTATTGAATACATCTTTTAAATATCGATTATGGGTTTTTTTGGAGTTATGGAATAAGGAAAAGTGTGGGTTTAGAGTAATATAGTCTGGGATGTTTGTTTTTCCCATCAACTGTAAGGCTGGTGTGTCATTGTGGGGCACATTGGTTGTTTAACTGAGCATGGTTTGTGTTCAGGAGAGTGTATGTTTACCTTAAACTTAGATATCGCATCGTGTAACTCGCGTCGGGTTGAACTGAATATGGTTTGTATCCAGGAAGGGTGTGCACTACTTAAACCAGGACCTCGCTGCACGCAGTCCTGTTATGGTTGAGTTGCCTAGTTAGAGACCGAAGTCTGATTTGTTTTGACTAAGTTCTCGAAGCTAGTTTTTAGTATTGTCCGAGTGAAAGTCTAGATTCTACATTAATCCTATCCATAACGCTATTTTGAATATTTTATTGTTATCGATATAATTTGGTTCGCAGGTTGGCAAATATTTTTATGTGTCTTCGGAAACCCATTTAATTATTTTATTTCGCGCTGAAAGCTTATTTTAATATGCTGTTTTACGGTTTTCCATTTTGACTATTTTTCCTATAATAGTAAATACTGTTTTAAAATCCTGTTATACGGATGGGAGAACGTTAACGTTGCTCCTCACTAATTGTGGTTGTTATGTTTATAACATGACAGGTATGCATGTTTCCGGGTGTGGGCTAGCGGGCAGACATGATCCTTGCTCGATTAATTTTAATAATTATGTTTTGTGGATTGTTTAACCCCTTTGTGGATTTATTTAATTTTGGCCATTTTATTTAGGGCCTAATGTTTGACTTTACCATTTATATTTTTATAAAAACATAGTTACAGCGTGTTATAATCCTGACTCTACAGTGTTTCCGCCACTGTATCGCGTTAGAACTTCTAGGGTATTACAGTTGGTATCAGAGCATCACTGCTCCCAACGCTTACACCTGAAATTAAAGAAAATACCAGTAAATGATTTAAACAGTAAATAAAAATATTATTAGGAATGGGTAGAAACAAATATGGACTTAACTGTTAGGATTATTTGTTTTTGTAACTCAATGACTAGCATTGAATATTTGTTTCTTTTATCGAGAAGAAGATGAAAGAACAAGATGCTGATATGCTGCTCCAGATCGGGACAAGACCTGCTTAGCACTCTCAACGCCTGCTGACTCGAGTGGACAACTTTGGGCTCCAAGAAAGAGGTCGATGGTGACTTTTCAGCTCCGGTTTAGTTTGCTCAAGCTACAGGTTAGATGATTAAGAGTAGATCCCTGTTCCATGACGTTGCAGTAGTAGATCCAGATGGATGATGTGTCGTATTTATATAGCTTTATTCCCTCGATTCCGTTGTCTTTTATGGTCGGAACGCGCTCTTTAGAGCCGTTTCTTCGAACATTTTGCTTTGAGTGAGTGTTTTTGTAGATTTTACACGATTTCAGGTCTTTAGGTGCATTTACACTCATATCCGGTTAGAAGAACGATCCCGAGACAAAACCCGTGCCTCAAGACGTTTAGGCGACGAAGAAGTGGGAAGTGACGATTCATTTGGCCATGAGAAGCGGCCCATAGCTTCTTTTATTAGTGCGTGCACGCCAGCCTGCGTGTGACCGGCGGCCTGCTGGCCGGCCGGCATGACACAAGGCCAATTTTAACTTCAATTTCAAGTGTGCCTCGGCCCCTGCATGTGGCAGGCGGCCTGCCAGCCGGCCGGCATGCACATCCTCTTTATTTCCGCCTCATTTTGTATTACTATGAGTTGTATCATTTCCCTACTATGATTTTTCATACTTAGAAAAATTTACTTTAGAAAACTCGTCACCCTTAGGATTCTAGCACTCGGTTTTCACTCGGATTCGATTTCGGTAATTTCATTTTATGCAATTTTCAGTTCTACGTTTCAATCTTCATCGTAAATTACTTAGTTCGTCGTAATTCTCTCTATTTGCAATTTGTTGTTCCGTTTAGTTCGTTAGATTTCCGTTCGTTTATTGCTAGATTTGTTTGCTTCACTTTTAATCATGAATTCGATGTATGCGTATTGCTGTTCCGTAATTATCATGTGTAGCTAATTTTCTCGCTAGGGTTGAGGGGGATCAATGGATTATTATACGATTATGCTACTTCGATGCTAAATTTATAATTATGCTAGTGCCATCTTCGCGTGTTTTATTTGTCGATTAATTTGTTAAAGGCCACAACATTTTAATCTGTTTGGGAAATTCTAGTTCTTGTGCGAAAGCCGAATTAGGATTAGATCACGCGCGATTTGGTAGGGAGTCTAATAAGTTGCGAGAGCCCGTTAGATCCTTCCTAGGTTGACACGATTCGAGAGAACGTGTTATAGCCGACTAGCATGTTATATGTTTATTATTATCGTCGCATAATTGTTGAGCATCTATCGTGAACCCGTGACCTTAGTTTTCATCTCTTTATTAGATTCGATTATTTATTATCGCATTTTAGTAGTGTTTTTATATCTTTCCATCAATTCAACCGTTTAGAGCATTCTAGAATCGCCATAGCTATTTGACTAGTTTAACTGTTTCCCTGTGGATTCGATACCTTGCTTGCCGCTATCTTCTTGTTAGTAGCATTAGGTTTACCTTGATTGGGTGAGACGATTTAACCCACATCAATTTTGGCGCCGTTGCCGGGGAAACAGTTTTTCTTGTTTTTTTAGCTTGTTTCTTCTATGCTCTCTTTCGTCTCAAGGAATTAAAACTCCTTGAGATTGATCTCACTTTTCTACTGTAGTTTTGCTTATGCCCAGGTCTTTTCGGTCATCAGAGCTTACTGCGTTCGACCCTGAACCCGAGAAAACTTTTCGTAGGCGACGACAGTTTTGGAGAGAGATTTCCGCAGCTTCCGATCTTGCGACTTTGGAAGCTATTCATACTGAATTTGTAGCAGTCCTTTGAAGAGGAACATCAATCTCAGCCCGAGATCATTTTACCACCCCTTCCGATCATAAAAATGCCGAAGCTTTCTAGTCATTCGGAACCCGAGCAAACTGCTCTTCCTAAGTTGGTTAAACGACCAACTGCCACTCAAGGTACATTTGAGATTCGACCCGCCTTTATCACATTGGTGGAGAAGAATCAATTTGGTGGTGACCCTAAGGAGGATCCTCACAAGCATATGAGGATTTTTACCGACTATTGCTCCACGATTCCACTTCCGGCCGGGGTAACTCAAGAAGAAGTCATGGAGATGCTCTTCATGTTCTCACTACGGGATTCCGCTAGGGAGTGGATAACCGATCTTGATAAAGTCACCGAAGGGATTACCGACTGGAATTCTCTTGCTCTTGCCTTCTACAAGCACTATTACCCTCCACAAAAGACGAACATGCTCCGGAGTCAGATCACCAATTTTCGTCAAACTCCGAAGGAGAATATTCATGAAGCGTGGGAGCGGTTCAAGAAGCTTGTGAAGGAATGCCCGCACCATGGTTTTCAGGTTTGGTTTCTTTGTAACCAATTTCAAAACGGGTTGTATGATGATTGCAGGAGTACACTTGACTCGGCATGTAATGGGCGATTCCAATGTAACGTGGATGATGATAAGGCTTGGCAAACGATAGAGGAGATGGCATCTCATCACTCCCGATGGGGTAATCCACGTGGTAATACTCGATCAAATTCCGGTGAAAGTGGGTCCTCGAATTCCGTGGCTACTCAATTAGCCGCTTTGGCTAAGAGGTTTGATGCATTTGAAGTGTCAAATTCTCAAGGGGGAGGGGGCATGCATCAAGTACATGCCATGCAAGAATATGCATGTGTTCGTTGTGGTGCCGCGGACCACCAAGCTCAAGATTGCCTAGGCTCCATAGAACAGGTGAATGCGTTCCATTCTATGCGCCCACGTTATCCATATATGAATCAACCGGGCTATGATGTATCTCTCTTGTCTTACAGGAGTACTAATGTCTTGAACCCGCCTATTACACCACCCTATGTGCCCCCGCACAAGCAGAATCTCCCGAATCAGCATCTGCAGAATTTCCAGAATCAAGGAAATTTTCAGAATCAACAGCAATTCCATAATCAAGGGAATTTTCAGAACCAACAGAATTTTGGAAATCAAAGGAATTTCCAAAATCAGGGAAATTTTCAGCAGCGACCTCACTCGGGTCAACATCAACAAAATTTTGGCAATACTAATCAGAACTTTGGGAATTCTCATCAGAATTTCGATACTAGTCAGCAGAATTTTGGCCAATCCTCATCACAAGCTCAAGGTAATTCTTCTTCTTCTTCTTCGAGTTCTAATGAAATGGCTGTGCTTCGTAATATGATGCAGATGATGGCCAAGACCCAGGAAACTATGATGGCTCAAATGCAAAAGAATGATCAAGCTAAGGATAATGCCATCAAGAATTTGGAGAACCAAGTGGGACACCTTGCCGCGTCACAAGCAACGCGTCAACAAGGTAAACTCCCTTCTCAAGGTGATTAACAACATGATACGGCTAATGTGAACACTCTTCGTAGTGGCACACACTATGAAGGTCCGTCGATGCCTAAGGATGATTCACCGGCCGAGAAGGAGGAGGTTTTAGTGGAAGATGTCAATGAGGATGCAATTGTGGAAACTCCAAGTGATGAGCGAGTTCCACCACCCACTACTCCCGTTCCGACTCCGACTAGTCCAACAATTCAAGTACCATTTCCGGGTCGATTGAAGAATCGAAAGGAAACTACCCAGTTTGGCAAGTTCATGGAGGTTGTGAAGAATTTTCAGGTTACAGTCCCATTTACCGAGCTCATTATGCAGGTCCCGTCTTACACCAAGTTTATGAAGGACATCTTGACTCGGAAGAGAAGCATTGGTGAGGTAGAAACCGTTGCTCTTACTGCAGAGTGTAGTGCTTTTTTACAGAACAAGGCCCCACCAAAGCTAAAGGACCCCGGTAGTTTTTCGATTCCTTGCACTATTGGCACCTTATCGATTGATAAGGCTTTATGTGATTTAGGTGCTAGTGTAAGTGTCATGCCTTACTCCGTTTGTGAAAAACTTAATATGGGTCCTCTTAGGTGTACTAGTGTCACTTTGCAGATGGCGGACCGTTCCATAAAACGCCCTTTGGGAGTTTTAGAAGACGTGCCCGTTAGAGTTGGAAAAAATTTTATCCCGGTTGATTTTATCGTCCTTGACATGGCCGAGGATACCCAAATTCCCATAATTTTGGGAAGGCCATTTTTGCACACCGCCGACGCGGTGATTGATGTCAAGAACGGTAAATTGACCTTGGAAGTGGGTGGAGACACCATTGTTTTCTGCTTAGATAGTACACTTAAGAATCCAATGATAACGGATTCTTGTTGCATGATTGATGTTGTGGATGTTTTAGTTCATGATTCTATGGAGGCGTCCCTTATACGGGATCCCTTAGAAGCTTTGATATGTTTGGAAGCGTGTGCAGGTGATGCTTCCATCGACTCTGCTGTTGTTGATGCCTTAGAAGCTGCTTTGGAAGGAAGGATGCTCACGGAGGAGCAAGGTGTCGATGTAACCAACATCGTACACACCTCATTTGCTATTGATATATCCGTTCCGGAGCGTAAGCCACTTCCGTCTCACCTAAAATATGCCTTTTTAGACGATACCGAGAGCTTCCCCGTGATTGTAAGTGCTGATTTAACTGAGCAACAACTTTCTGATTTGTTAGTTGTTTTAAAGAAAAATAGGAAAGCTTTGGGGTATAGTCTTGATGACTTGAAGGGAATCAGTCCCGATTTCTGTATGCATAGAATTAATCTTGAGGAAGGTCATCGTCCTTGTGTCCAGGGTCAACGTAAGTTGAACCCGAATATGCAAGAGGTTGTTAAAAAGGAAGTTATGAAATTGTTGGATGCGGGAATCATTTATGCGGTTCCCGATTCAAAGTGGGTGAGTCCGGTACAAGTTGTACCTAAGAAGGGAGGGACTACTGTGGTCCTGAATGAGCTAATCCCTACACGAATTGTGACGGGATGGAGAATGTGTATAGATTATAGGAAGTTGAACACCGCTACACTTAAAGACCATTTCCCATTGCTCTTTATCGACCAAATGCTTGAGAGACTAGCTTCTCACAAGTATTTTTGCTATTTAGATGGATATTCGGGATTTTTCCAAATCCCGATACACCCCGCCGACCAAGAAAAGACCACGTTCACTTGTCCATATGGCACTTTCGCATATCGCAGGATGCCATTCGGGCTATGTAACGCACCCGCCACCTTTCAAAGGTGCATGATGAGCATCTTTTCCGACTACATCGAGTCCATTATGGAAGTGTTTATGGACGACTTTAGTGTGTATGGTATGAGTTTTTCAGCTTGTTTAGCTATTTGGATACCATTTTAAACCGATGTGTCGAGGTCAGTTTGGTCTTGAATTTGGAAAAGTGCCATTTTATGGTCACTGATGGTGTTGTTTTGGCTCATGTGGTCTCCGAAAAGGGCATTCAGGTGGACAAAGCAAAAGTGCAAGTGATTGAGCAATTGCCCTTGCCGGTTAATGTGAAGGGAGTGAGAAGTTTCCTTGGTCACGCGGGATTTTATCGCCGCTTTATCAAGGACTTTTCCAAAATTGCTAAGCCACTTACACAATTGCTCCTAAAGGATGCCCCTTTCGATTTTACTGATGAGTGTGTAAAAGCTTTTAACAGGATTAAGCAGGCCCTCATTTCTGCTCCGATCATTCAGTCACCGGA
Organism: Agrostemma githago; assembly: GCA_958450325.1. NCBI lineage: Eukaryota > Viridiplantae > Streptophyta > Magnoliopsida > Caryophyllales > Caryophyllaceae > Agrostemma > Agrostemma githago. The sequence goes on along the minus strand of OY288248.1, from coordinate 25,911,711 downwards.
TTGGAATTTGCCATTCGAGATAATGTGTGACGCGAGTGATTATGCTGTGGGAGCGGTTTTGGGCCAAAGGAAGGACAAGGTCTTGCATGCTATATACTACGCTAGCAAAACACTTGATAATGCTCAGGTTAACTATGCAACCACCGAGAAGGAATTGCTAGCTATAGCGTATGCTTTGGAAAAGTTCAGAACCTACTTGGTTGGATCGGAAGTGATTGTTTTCACCGATCATGCGGCTCTCAAGTACCTCCTTGCTAAGAAAGAAGCAAAGCCCCGATTACTTCGATGGATCCTCCTCCTCCAAGAGTTTGATTTATCGATCCGGGATAAGAAGGGAGCGGAAAATGCCGTTGCAGATCATTTATCGAGGCTTAGAGTTGAGGAGGAAGGAGTTGTCATCCCCATAGATGATTCTTTTCCCGATGATTCTCTCATGGCCTTAGCTATCGGTGAAAGCGAAGGACCTTGGTATGCGGATTATGCTAATTATTTAGTTGGCGAGGTATTACCTTCCGATCTTTCTTATCAACAAAAGAAAAAATTTCTACATGATGTTCGGCAATTTTTCTGGGATGACCCTTATTTATTTAAGGAGTGTGCCGATGGTATTTTTCGTCGATGTGTCCCTCAATGGGAAGTTCGAGGAGTTCAAGAGAGTTGTCATTCATCGCCATATGGTGGCCATCATGGACCGAGCCGAACCACGGCTAAGGTCCTCCAGTCGGGTTTTTATTGGCCAACCTTATTCCGGGATGCCCAAGCTTTTATTATGTCCTGCGATGCATGTCAAAGGACCGGTAATATTTCTAGGAGGCATGAGATGCCTCAAAATGGGATTCTAGAAGTAGAAATTTTTGATGTTTGGGGTGTAGACTATCAAGGCCCGTTCCCGTCATCCAAGGGCAACCGATATATTTTGGTTGCGGTTGATTATGTCTCCAAGTGGGTGGAGGCGGTAGCATCTCCTGCTAATGATGCTAGAACGGTAATATCTCTGTTTAAACAGACTATTTTTCCCCGCTTTGGTGTTCCAAGAGCGATAATTAGTGATGGTGGAAGCCATTTTCATGAGAAGCGACTTGATGCTTTGCTTGCTAAGTACGGTGTCTCTCACCGTACCGGTCTTGCCTACCACCCTCAAACGAGTGGGCAAGTTGAGGTGTCCAATAGGGAAATCAAGTCTATTCTCCAAAAGGTCGTGTCAAAAGCTCGGAAGGATTGAAGCTCTAAGCTAGATGATACACTATGGGCTTATCGTACCGCCTTTAAAACGCCTATTGGTACTTCACCTTACCGATTGGTCTACGGCAAGTCATGTCATTTACCGGTCGAGCTTGAGTATAAGGCTTGGTGGGCGATTAAGGAACTTAACTTGGATCCACATTTGAGTGGGGAGAGGAGACTTATGCAGCTGAATGAATTGGAGGAATTCCGACTTGGTGCCTATGATAGTGCTCGAGTTTATAAGGAGCGCACCAAGCGCTGGCATGACAAGCATATCCTTCACCGTGAGTTTAATGTGGGAGATAAGGTATTATTATTCAATTCTAGGCTCCGGTTTTTTCCCGGAAAGTTAAAATCTCGTTGGTCCGGACCTTTTTCTGTCACCCATGTGGGTAAATTTGGCTCGATTGAAGTCGAGAGTGATTCGGGGGAACGATTCAAGGTAAATGGTCAACGATTGAAGTTATATCATGAAGGTGCTCAAGTTGGAGCGATTGAGGTTATACGACTTCATCCTGTTCCCTTATCCCACTAAACCTTATTCTCATCAAGTCGTCCGGGACTCTAAACCAGCGCTACCGGGAGGCAGCCCGAGTATGTAAATAATTTCCCTCATTCTCGTATTATTTTTATTTTTCCTTTAGTTGTTTTAGTGAGGACGAGAGGAGGGACTAATGTTTTTGGAGACGCGCAGAATCATCGGAAATGATTTGAATTGAAGGTATAAAAAAAAGGAGGAAAAAAATTCATCGTACTTGTGATAAAACAACAGGTCACCTCAGCCTAGGCCTAGGGGGCCTATCGACTCTAGGGGCCAAGGTACGAGTTGGATTTGAACTCGGAAAGAAAGATTTGTGCACCTCAGCCTGTGCCCAGGCCGCCAATAGACTTCAGGGGCCGAGGCACAAAGAAAAATTAAGGAAAATTGGAGCAAAAATCTCAAAGAGGCAGTCCGGCCGGCCAACCGGCCCCCGGTCCATAACGGCTAGCTGTGAGAAGAAATTTTTGATTTAAAAAATCAAAAAAAATGAGGAGGGCAGTCCGGCCGGCCAGCCAGCCGCCGGTCCAGACCGGCTGGGGCGCACTCAGACCCCTAAACCCCAAATTCTCGTCATTTCCTCCATTTCTTCACTTCTCTCGCCTCTCTCTTATCTCTCTCATCCCCAAACCCCAATCCCAGCATTCATCCTCCCCTTCTTCACTCTCTCTCCTCAAAATTTCCCCATTTTTCTCTCAAGTTTGCTACTTTCAGCTGATTTGCAATGCCTCCTCGGAACAAGCGCACCAGAAATGACCATGCTCAACCCGACATTGAGCCCGATCTAGTTTTTTCAAGTGTAATTTTTACCACTATTGACCAAAAGGTACGGTTTCAAAATTTGAGAAAGCGGTCTATTGTTCCAACTCGTTTTATCGATCGTGATGCTATGCGAACTTTAGGCTTAGATTCTGCTTTGGAACTATTGTTTAAGAGTGTTGGTATGGGTACATTTTTTACAATGCATCGTAACACGTATACCCAGCTTACGTTGGAATTTCTGAGTTCGTTTGAGGTACATAAGAATAGACGGTCTGGTGATATTTCTGTTGAGTTCCGTTTATTGAATACTAGTTTTGCGCTGAGCCTGAAGCAGTTTGGGGATTGTTTTGACCTTAAGGATTATGATGACCGTACACCACCCGAGCATGCTAATTTTAGGGTGGGCGATTTTTGGGAATGTATAGCTGATTCCCCGTACACTACCGCGGGGCATATGAGTTCAAACAATATTCATAATCCTGTTATTAAGGTTTGGCAGAGGTTTATGGGATGGACGATTTTTACTAGGAAGGAGCCGCAAAATGTGCGCACCGAGGAGGTGTGTATTTTGGGCTCGTATTTGCGGCGTAAGCCGAAGGTGTGGCATATTAATATTACCTATCACCTCGTCCTCCAGTTTAGGAGAATAGCTACGGCCGTTGCCGATGTTCCTATTTATATAGGCGGGTTAGTCACACAATTAGCTCTTCGGTTGACCGCTTTTAACAAAGCGGTTCATGATCCGGTCCAGGGCGAGATTACCCTTAGCCTCCGTTATTTGGCTTCTCTTAACTGGATTTCTTCTAGGCATCAGAATCGTTGGGCTTGGCTTATTCATGAGCAGGCGACTATTATTCTGCAAGCCGGGTCGGTTTTGTCACTTGAGACTGATCTGCCTAATTATTTATTACCCGTCGCTGCCCCTAGCTCTCTTCCCTCGTTGCATGCTGTTACCTATACTCGTCGCCCGACGAGCGAGCCTAGTACTTCCCAGCCCGCTTCTGAGCCCGGCCCATCTCAGCCTGCTCCCGAGACCACCACCACTACTACTTTTGAGAAGCCTCCTCCACCACCCCAGTATGCTCCCCTCCATCCCGATCTGATTTCATGGATGGGGCGCATGGAGTTGAGTGTCGGTTCGTCCTGTTCTGACTTTGATACTTTTCGCACGGAGACTCGTGCCGATACTGCTGCTACTCACGCTCGTCCAGACAGGTTATATGATGATCAGTGTCTCGGGATGTATCCCGTTTATGATGACTATGCTAGGCGTGCAGCTGTGCCACCACAGGGCCCTTACCCCTCGTACTTTTCTTGGCCCGTGGGTGGTTATACTGACCCTTCGATTCTTGGCGGCTTCCATCTTCACACTGACTATTTCAGTGCCCCGACGGGCCCTGATTTTGGAGCCGCTAGTGGTTGGTATACAGGTGGTGCGTCAGGTTCTGGGACCGCTGCAGATGATGATATGGAGGATGATGATTTCGGTGATGATGATGATGATCAGTAGCGGATTGCTGACTCCGCTACCTCTTCATGTGTATATTTGTTATGTCTTTTCTCTTTCCTCGGATTTTATTTGTGTCTCCCCACCAATTTTGGGTCTGTATGATATGGACATTGAGGACAATGTCGAGTCTTGCGTGGGGGACTTTTTGGTATTTCTAGTTTTATTTCCTTGAGTCTTAGTGGTTGTCTATGATACCGATTATGCAGCAATGATGATAATTTGCACTCTTTAGGCTACCTACTCATTCTTAATTGGCATTCATTTGACCTTTGTTATGTGGAATAATAATTAATCGACAAGTTTGCAACCAACCGAGCTATGATTTGTGATTCCCATTTAGACCGACCCTGCATTTAGGATTTAGCTACAAAATTGGTGAGATTTAGAGCCTCCTGTAGCTAGTACATTCATACCTGGCTACCACTTAGGATTGTGTGTAGGTCTCCTCGTGGAATATGCTATGTCAATACGCATAAGTATGGTGTTTGCCCCTTCATTTTGACTAACTTGCCTAGTGATCATTTTTGGGTCATTTTCATTTTCATCTATTTCTATCCATTTTCTCCTTGGCTTAAAAGTTAAAGAATTCACAAAATGAACTACAAAATCAAATTTGCCTACCTAGTCAAGCTTCATGAAGTAGGTCACCTAGTGCGTTCTATGCTCGTTATTGTGCGATTATGGAGATTTTTGATGGATGATTGGATGTGGTTGACTCTGTTTCAAGGGAGTTTGTGGATCTTGTCCGGATCAATTTCGGTTATTGTATATATTTGCTTCTAATTTCATCAAGCTGAAAAAAATAGTTAAAAAAAAAATGAAAAAAAAAAAGCAAAAAAGAAAAAAAAAAGAAAAAAAGAAGAAAAAAGAAGAAAAAAAAGAAAAAAAAAGGGAAAAATCAAAAAAAAAATGTTATTCTTGTTACTTTTATTTTCCGTTTACTTGATGAAATTTGAGCGCCCTCTATTGATCCCGGACTCGTTCTCGTTGGTTGATGATTTGTATGTTTTGTTTATGGAAGTGGAAGAATTTTTGAGTTGAGCATTATCGCACTAGTTAGTTCACTAGGTTGGCTTTAACCTCACATGACCATATCGGTTTCCACCTTCTACCTTGTTATCACCATCCTTGCCTCACTATGTGATCTTAGCATGTTTTGTAAAAATTTAGAGGTCGATACCATATTAGATTGCGGGCATATTTCCATGAGTTGGAGTAGTTGAGCGTTTTCACATATATATTTCACATATACACACCCTTCCTAATTGAGCGATGAGTGACTCCGTGAGTAGCCTATGCAAGGGCTTTGGTTGAAAATGTGGTTTCTACATATTATGCTTGGTAAAATTGTGCATTTGTTGATGGATTATTTTTCCTATTTCCCGTCTTGGAATTCGTTTCTTAGACTTGGTTAGATGTTTGCTATGACGGACTTGAGTATTTGGTTGCCTATTATTTGCTTTGAGCTGTTTCGGTATTATATTAGTTGTTTTCTTACGGGTCTTGCTTGAGGACAAACAAGGGTTTGGTTCGGGGGAGTTTGATGTGTCGTATTTATATAGCTTTATTCCCTCGATTCCGTTGTCTTTTATGGTCGGAACGCGCTCTTTAGAGCCGTTTCTTCTAACATTTTGCTTTGAGTGAGTGTTTTTGTAGATTTTACACGATTTCAGGTCTTTATGTGCATTTACACTCATATCCGGTTAGAAGAACGATCCCGAGACAAAACCCGTGCCTCAAGACGTTTAGGCGACGAAGAAGTGGGAAGTGACGATTCATTGGGCCATGAGAAGCGGCCCATAGCTTCTTTTATTAGTGCGTGCACGCCAGACTGCATGTGACCGGCGGCCTGCTGGCCGCCCGGCATGACACAAGGCCAATTTTAGCTTCATTTTCAAGTGTGCCTCGGCCCCTGCATGTGGCAGGCGGCCTGCCAGCCGGCCGACATGCACATCCTCTTTATTTCCGCCTCATTTTGTATAACTATGAGTTGTATCATTTTCCTACTATGATTTTTCATACTTAGAAAAATTTACTTTAGAAAACTCGTGACCCTTAGGATTCTAGCACTCGGTTTTCACTCGGATTCGATTTCGGTAATTTCATTTTATGCAATTTTCAGTTCTACGTTTCAATCTTCATCGTAAATTACATAGTTCGTCGTAATTCTCTATATTTGCAATTTGATGTTCCGTTTAGTTCGTTAGATTTCCGTTCGTTTATTGCTAGATTTGTTTGCTTCACTTTTAATCATGAATTCCATGTATGCGTATTGCTGTTCCGTAATTATCATGCGTAGCTAATTTTCTCGCTAGGGTCGAGGGGGATCGATGGATTATTATACGATTATGCTACTTCGATGCTAAATTTATAATTATTCTAGTGCCATCTTCGCGTGTTTTATTTGTCGATTAATTTGTTAAAGGCCACAACATTTTAATCTGTTTAGAAAATTCTAGTTCTTGTGCGAAAGCCGAATTAGGATTAGATCACGCGCGATTTGGTAGGGAGTCTAATAAGTTGCGAGAGCCCGTTAGATCCTTCCTAGGTTGACACGATTCGAGAGAACGTGTTATAGCCGACTAGCATGTTATATGTTTATTATTATCGTCGCATAATTGTTGAGAATGTATCGTGAACCCGTGACCTTAGTTTTCATCTCTTTATTAGATTCGATTATTTATTATCGCATTTTAGTAGTGTTTTTATCTCTTTCCATCAATTCAACCGTTTAGAGCATTCTAGAATCGCCATAGCTATTTGACTAGTTTAACTGTTTCCCTGTGGATTCGATACCTTGCTTGCTGCTATCTTCTTGTTAGTAGCATTAGGTTTACCTTGATTGGGTGAGACGATTTAACCCACATCAATGGAGCGACCAAAGACTTGTGTGCTCGTTCCTCTACAAGAAGATGAAGTAATCCTTTTTGTTCCCTCGTGAACTCTGGAGGATCGAAGTTTCTCCTCTGGTTCAAGAACTTAGTATTAAAGGATCATCGATCCTTTTCTTCCTCCCTCTATTTCTTCCAATTCTTCTCTTATATATTCTCATCTTCATTCTCTTGGTGAATCCTTGTTCTATTCTTCTATTCTACCATTTTTCTAAGCAAGTATGAAATTCTTGGGGATTAATTTGAATAGCAAAATGTTGCTTGATGGAATTAGGATGACACTTTAGACACTGAACCTTGGGTTATAGGTTACCTTGATTATTTTGGGGTACTTAGAGTTGGATATATTTCGGAGTAGTAAGAGAGTATGTCATATTTGATGGATACCTAGTACCTAACCTCGAACCAAACTAATGGTAACTGATAATATTACTTTGGATTCTTACCTAATGCTTATTTAATGGATGCATCGCGAATATTTGAGATCATAGAGTATTGTTTAAGGTGTTAGACTGAGTGTTGTGGTACCATTGAAGGTTTTCAATAATGTCGCTAGAAATTTTGGTTGACATAGATTACCCGTATTTCTTAAGGATTAGATCGTTGATCGTCGTTTAAGGTTGTAACCTATGAACTTTGGGGTTGAGTGATCTAACTTGGGATAAATTGTTGTTGTCCCTAGAGAAGAGAACTATCTTGCACAATCAAAGTTTAGTTTTATTGTGTTGTTTTGAGGAATATTATAATACGGATCATCTTATTGGGACTGTTATAACCTTAAACCAACGAGATTGTGGCTTCGTTGATTTAATAAATATTTTGGTGGTTTTGCTGATGCAATATGAAATTTGGTGGAATTTTTAGAAACCATAGTCGAATGACGTGTTCGAAGATGTGAGTGTTTGCGCCATTACCTATAGGTTTGAGCGTATTTGAGGATTTGTTATACATTCCCCAACTTCTTTACTTGTGGCATTATAAACATGTTGGTAATCATTTTGAGGATTCTGTGCCCAAGCATTGTTATATTGGTGGACCTTGTTTAGTGTTCCTTACTGGAGAAATTTGGAGCATACCTCGAGTTCAAACCTTATGAGTTTTGAAATTAGGAGCCTTATTGATCAAGGGTTTGGATATGTTTTGTTAACCGTTGGAATCTTAATTGTCGATTTGATTCTAAACCATTTGTGGATTAGTATCGTGTCGCTTGAACGATTGGATAGTCACCTAAGACATTTTTGAAGATAGTGACCGAGTAGTACCACCTAGTGCCTAATTTTGGACTTAACGTTATCTGATGGAAATTAGGGACCCGGGTTGTGGGAGTCGTACCGGGAATCTCGAGATGGTTAATTTAATTCTTCAATCCTTGAGAGTTCTATTTGACTCTCAAATTCGTCCTCCCCTTAGCTTCTCTTGAATCCCGCTTCTTCATCTTCAGCCAATCCCTTTCGACTTCTTTATTGGGTTTGAAACTTTTTTTTCGATTTGTTGTTGACTTTGACTCTATTTATCCATTTATTATTTTCCCCAAACTTGTGTTATGAAAAGTTTGACTAATCTACAATTTTTTTGAATTTTCATGAAATTTTAACATTTTGAAGCATAATTTCAAATTTTAAAACTCTCCATTTTGTAAAAACTTTGAACAATTTAACATTTTGGGTTATCGTGAAATTTAACATTTTTGAATTATAATTTAAGAACTTTATACTTCACTTTTGTTTTATTTTTGCTTGATATTTATATTTAGATCTGTTTCAAAATGCTTTAATAATTTATTTTAAATTATTTTAAAATTATTTCAATTTTTTGTTATTTTTTTCATGCGATCGGAATTTTATGAAGACTTTCATATTTCCAAATACTTCAATTTCTATAGGATTATTATGTCAAACATTTTAACATTGTCGAAGTTATTTTGTATGTTCAAGTTTGATAACATTTTTAAAAACTTTCATAATTACTTTGATAACATTTTTGAAATTTTGACGTTTTGAAATTAGTTTTCGTTTTTGGTGGACTTTTGGATCTGTTATTGAAAATGTTTGATGACTGGTTTGATTTTTACTAACCACAAAATTTGATTTCTCCAAACTAAATTTTGTTTCATCAGGAAAAGAAATACTATCGAATTTCTTAATCATATTATTTTACTTTTGTTTTGGAAAATGTTTTGGTTATCCTATTAACTTCGAGTTTGTTTACAAATGTTATTTGACGTCGTTATTTTATCAAATAACTTTACTTTACGATTTCTCTATTAAAAAAAAATTAAACTCCGGGTAGCTTAGCCCAATTCCTCTTGGAATAAATATTTGCATTCGATTTCATATCACTTTGAAAGTGTAAAATTTTCTATTAAAGCAAACTTTTTATGAGAAATTTTTATCCTCATATTTTCGAGTGGAGTAATCTTGATTCCATTCTGCTTATTCTTAGTTTCGAGGACGGAACTTTCTTTTAGTGGGGAGGATTGTAACACCCGCTATTTTCGTAACACCATTATCCTTTCCGCTGTGACTTCATCATAACCCTGTCACGTTTTCGCCTTCCGTTTCATCATTTTTCCAAGCTTTATTTAAATTTTTTTTTTATTTTTGAGTAAAATAATATTTATTTTTATTTTAAAATATTTTAATTATTTTAAACTATTTATTTGATTTTTATCGTAAACTATTTATTTATTCGCGAGAAATTCTATTTATCTATGATTAACTTTTTAAGCTCGGATTTATGTTATTTCTTTTCCTAAAAATGTCTAAACACATTTATATAATATTTCCAACTAAGAAATATTTTTATTTACGAAAAATTTAGCCTTTAATCATTTTATTACAAAGTTTCGCAAATAATTATTTTCTATCGCGAGGTTTACTCGAATTGCTTTGAAATGCTTTTACTAATTATACGATTCTTATTTTTATCAATCTACATTTAAAAGAAGCACTTTTTGGCCCCTTTTTAGACCATGACACCCATGGTCACACATCTTCACATTTTTTTTCATTTGGTTTTATAAAGTGATTAAAGCCTTAGATATTTTTATTACCTTAATGAATTTGGTGACTAATTGCAAAACTCTTCACTCTCTCTTGTTAATCCATTTTGGCTGGTTTTTTTAGTGTATCTAACATTGTTTTCATCAATTTTTAAGATCATATTCATTCACACAATTCACATAATTCATTTCTTTTCTTTCATTCTCATTCAACCACATTAAACAAAGAAAATAATCTTCAATTCCTTCATATTGGCAATGAGTTTCAGCCATATTTTCCAGCCCAATTTTGTCCCTAATCGAGTCTTGATCGTCTCATTTTTATCGTAAAATTAATCCTCTTTCCGATCCTATCGTTAAGGTAATAATCGATGGGTTTTCGATCGTTATTTACCATTGATTTTCTTAGTTTTTCTCATGGTATTTTTCTACCATGATTTTTGTGTGATGTAGGTTTTTTGGATGATCCCGTGTCCGACGAGTATATTATCGATTCAGATTTGGATTAGAGGTAACGTCGGTGTTACTCGGTATTACTTGATTTTATTTGTGTAATTTCATGTATATATTTTTATGTTTCATTTTGACAATATATGTATGTCACCAAATCTGGAAAAATTTTAAAATTTTAAAATTTGTATGTTTCGGTATTTTTATCGCTTTTACGAGATTAACGATTAAATCGTCATATTAATTTGTAAAATCGTAATATTCGGCCTAAACATGTAATATATGTATATATTCTGGAAAAATGTTGTTTTTTATGATTTTTAATAATTTAGTATTTTTATGATATTTTTGATATCGATTATTGAATTATTACCGTTATCGGACAAAAACGATTAAAAGCCGATTTTTAGTTCTAGTACTTAAACATTTTGTTTTAATCTGATTTTTGACGTGGTGAAACTTTCTGATGAAATAGAATGTTTTGAATTTTTTTCTTAATTTTTCGGAATTGTTAAGTGGATGAATTAATTAATCACTTTAAATCATCATTTATCGTTAAAACCGTGTTTGTCGTTTAAATTCTCGATTTCTGGTCTTTGGTTTAAATCTGGAAAAAATTATGATTCTGATGATTTCATATTAAAATGTAATTTTATGATTTTTAGTGCCTTAATAAAATGTTAGGAACGATAAGTTTTGTTAATGGAATTGTTAATTGTGAAAACGGGTTTTAAAGACGGTTTTGACGGAAGTTGGTAAATCTGGAACTTTGGAAAATATGGAAAATTAGTATATTCTGGAAAATGATGATTTTTTGGTTTAATAATAATTTTTAGACATTAATACTTAAATCATTTTGTAATTACCATTTTTATTAATCGTTATTGTCGAGATTGAACGATTAACGAGAAAACGCTTTAAAAACTGAGTTTTAGGATTCTATAAAATTTTCTTTTCTGGACAGAATGTCTATAAATATTTTTTAACTATTTTACGTAATTTTTGTACTATTTGTTAAAGTCTTTAATTAATAAGTATTGATTTTCGGACAAATTGTGATTTATCGTTAAAATGCTTCGTCTTACCTAAAAGAATTATTTTTCCAGCAATTTTGGAAGTATTTAAATCTGAAACTTTAAGAGTTAAATCATCCCTTAACATACTCTAAATATATTTGTTGGTTTAAGTAAATTAAGACGTTCAAATATTTAATTTGATATTTGCCGTAAAATCCTATTTATAATTTTATTGTCGAAACTAATAATATTTAGGGAATTTTAACTTTATAACTTTTGAAAACACCCTAATTAGTAATATTAAAATGTTTAAGACATTGTTAATCTTTTTATAACCCTTATACGATATTTTAATAATTTTATAAAATTAAATGTTCACTTTGAGAATTAATATCGTTAAGGCCGAAAGTACTAGTTTTATAAATCTATATCGTTTACTAAAAATGTGATGTTAGTATAAACTAAAATTTTTGCTATTTTGATATGATGCTATTTTCGGTAAAGTTTCTAAAAATAGAAGTTTCCTAAAATAGAAAGTTTCTTCTTTTGGAAAGTGATTCCTTTTTCTTTTGTTCTCCAATTGTTTGTATTGAATACATCTTTTAAATATCGATTATGGGTTGTTTTGGAGTTATGGAATAAGGAAAAGTGTGGGTTTAGAGTAATATAGTCTGGGATGTACGTTTTTCCCATCAACTGTAAGGCTGGTGTGTCATTGTGGGGCACATTGGTTGTTGAACTGAGCATGGTTTGTGTTCAGGAGAGTGTATGTTTACCTTAAACTTTGATATCGCATAGTGTAAGTCGCGTCGGGTTGAACTGGATATGGTTTGTATCCAGGAGGGGTGTGCACTACTTAAACCAGGACCTCGCTGCACGCAGTCCTGTTATGGTTGAGTTGCCTAGTTAGAGACCGAAGTCTGATTTGTTTTGACTAAGTTCTCGAAGCTAGTTTTTAGTATTGTCCGAGTGAAAATCTAGATTCTACATTAATCCTATCCATAACGCCATTTTGAATATTTTATTGTTATCGATATAATTTGGTTCGCAGGTTGGCAAATATTTTGATGTTTCTTCGGAAACCCATTTAATTATTTCATTTCACGCTGAAAGCTTATTTTAATATGTTGTTTTACTGTTTTCCATTTTGACTATTTTTCCTATAATAGTAACTACTGTTTTAAAATCCTATTATACGGCTGGGAGAACGTTAACGTTGCTCCTCACTGATTGTGGCTGTTATGTTTATAACATGACAGGTATGCATGTTTCCGGGTGTGGGCTAGCGGGCAGACATGATCCTTGCTCGATTAATTTTAATAATTATGTTTTGTGGATTGTTAAACCCCTTTGTGGATTTATTTAATTTTGACCATTTTATTTAGGGCCTAATGTTTGACTTTATCATTTATATTTTTATAAAAACGTAGTTACAGCGTGTTATAATCCCGACTCTACAGTGTTTGCGCCACTGTTTCGCGTTAGAATTTCTAGGGGATTACACCGTCTCTCTTTGTTTGTCTTAAATTCTCATGACTAGAGAGTAGATTTTTAGTTAGCCGGTTAGGGGGGAAGTAATTCAGGTATCATGAATTGATAATTTGTGGTAATTGTTGCAATTGTATTGATATATCTTGGTTGAGATTGTTGTGTTCTTCTTGACATCGTTTGGCCAACTTAGTTGACTTTGACTTACCCTTGCCAATATAGGGAAACTCGGGGTACGGGTAATCTTTTCTTGCGACTGTAGTATTCTGATAAGCACTATTTAGATCCTCTTTTTAGGCTCTATTTATCACCAATTCAGGGTGTTTTCTATGTTAAGTACTCTTATTTAGAGCATTGTTATCTTTACCCCTGTTTTGGTTATCTATGTGTATTTTGTAGCCATATTTTGCGCATCGCTTAACTTGGGCATATTCACTCGGGATAGCACCACGGGCCAAAGAAGGAAAGCCATGAAGAACTCAGTTTTCGAGCCATACAATTACGAACCGAAAGAGTTCGGAAGCATCTTATCCGGGTAGTATAACCTCGAGGTGACTAAGAAAATTAAAGAAATTAAAGCATGCAAGAAAAGAAAGGAAGAAGAATGAAGAATAAAGAAGACAAAGATGTTGATCAGGGTCGCATTCGCAGACCGCGCCAATTAGGCGCAGCCTGCACAGACCGCGCCAATAAGGTGCACCGCGCAGACCGCGAGATTTCATATAAAATCACAGATTTCATTTAAAATCACAAATTTCATTTTCTAATTCCTCTTGTTATGGGCTTTGTTGTGAGTTTGTAATTCTGATTCCTTGTATTACCCTAGATATTTAAGGTTGAATTATATTAGACACTTTTTAGAGGGAGGAACACACTTTTAGAGAGAGATTAGGGTTTTAATCCCCTCTAGATCTAGCTTGGCAATTGTGTAGTATTGAAGTTTAAGACTCAACCTTTATTGATAATTTTGGTTGTTCTTGCAATATGAGAGGCTAATCATCTTATATCTTGGTGTGAATCTACCCAATGATGTAATTTTTCCCATTTTGTAAGACTTTCAACTCTATTTTTAATCTATCTTATGCCATTTCCACTCTTTATTGACTAAGTGTGTTATCCATGTACTAGGTATTTGATTCTATCAAAGTGGCTATCTAGTTGTGCATATACATTTATGTGGACGCTGCCACCCGCTCGCCGCGCGTACCCGCACGGACCATCGCAGCGGCCATCTACACTGCCAGCTAGAATGCCTGCGCGTCCGGGGCGGTTCTATCTCGTGTTCGAGGCGTAGTGTCAGACCTCAATTTGTTTGACGATTTGAATTGTACTAGATAGATGTATGGGGGCATCTATGTTTCCATTGAATCGATCGAGATGTGGTTGTAAATGTTTATAGGCTGATTTCTTTGGTCTGACGACCTTCTTTAGTGAAATGAATTTATTTCCGATTTTTGGAGTCGCAACCGAGTAATTTTGGGATACTTGGAAACTGTTCAAGTCAACTTTAATCCCTAGCCGGCTTAAAATTGAGTGACATGGGGACATAAAGATAAAGACTTGTACCCTTAAGCATTCCATGTCTAGAATGACTCTAATTGGTTTCGGACATCCGGAAACCATAGATTCTGAGTAAGGGGTGAGGGTACGTATTGCGAAGCCAACGTCTAATAGACATCAACACCCAATCCGGTCCGCAGATATCGGCCTCTAATAATCAATCAGTGGGCTGATAACTTCGTTCCAATTGTGGCGTGAATGCAATAATATCCGTTGTTTTAACCCAATGCCTTTGCTATGTCGGTTGTTTAGGGAAAAGTAAGTTTGTCGTCGAAGTAAATGTTTTTACTTTCTTTGCATGCGATTTCATGTGACAAGCAGGCCATGAAAAGATGCACGTAGGAGAGTAGAGAGTACTAGATAGTATTCGTTTTAGCAAATAAGTTTTAAAATGATAATACGGATATTAGTCATTCTCGTGGTATACCTTAGCTGGTATTCTGCTTAAAGTGTGTCTGTACGGTATTAATAAGGATGCGCCGAGCCACATGTGAGGTCTGAACATCGAGATTAATATGGGACTAGACCACTGCTCGTTTTGATTAGTATTAGTTGCTTACGTTTTGATTTCGTGTTTGGTGATTTAACATGCAATCATGGTAAAAAAAAAGATAAATCATGCGAAAGCGGTAAAATGCGAAATGTAAGTTAATCAGATTGTATGAAGAGTTGCACCCTCAGAATGTACAATAAACGAAGTACGATGTGGAGACGATCAAGAATGGATCTTATAACAACTACTCGGATTTGATTTGGGTGTTTTAGTACTTGAGGTTGAAGTTGTGGACATTACGTATGTTATACGAGTTGGTCTTGACTGGGCCGAATAAGAGTAAAGCCTGTACACTACTTGGAGTGCAAGTGATGAATGCGTCGCAGAATTAGTATCCACATAGGTCGGACTCAATGTTATCGAAATGCATAACTAAAGTGCGATATGTAAAGTTTGGTTTAGATGACAACCGAGTGACGATATCGACTTTGACGGGATGATCCTCATAGCGTCCTACGATGATTTTGGCAGAGCTTCACTACGGTGAGGCTAGTCGACGAGCCAACACAGGTACCCTTTTTTGTTCTTTGTCGAGTCAGGAGCTCGAGGAAATACGATGAGTAGTGTTGATTCGTAGAATGCAAATTATGGAGATAACAATTGAGTGGATTGTTCCTAATGTCGTGGAGTGCGACGCTAGAGAAGAGCTGCAAGTTGTGTGGAACTCGTAGAGGGAGAAGTTATGATTTCAGTGTGTCGATTATGAGCGGAGAAGAGGGGTATTTATAGTTTTCCTCGTAGTTCAATCCGAGATTTTAGGCACAGCCTGTCGTGCAACCCAATACTGAGATGCTTAGCTTCAGGCGATGTAAATCTCAGGCGCCAGCGATGAGGCGGTTGAGATTCTGAAGATCCGATTTGAAAAGTTTCCATAGCATAGATTATATGTGATCTTTGTATTTGCTTAGACGTTAAGCATCTATCCCTTGCCCTAGCACGTGCACAGTTAGGCCATGGGCGCACGTCTCGAGGCTATACTCGGCCTGACGCGTTGACTCGGGTTTGACTTTGCGTGTTTCGGGACTGAGTCGGAATTGACTCTAATTAGTATGGACGCGACCGTAATGACACGACTAGGACCGTCATGATATTGAATTAATTTTTTCAAGTAATTATTTGATCCGTTCTATAGTAAAAAAACTATCTAAAACATCTTAAAATCGTGTCCTGTTGTAGTCCGATCATCATCGGGTGTTTATCGGGCATTCCAGCAGCCACCAGGTCCAAATTTGGGTGTCTACAGAAACCCCCATTTTGGATGAGGCTTGGAGGAGGTGTAAGTCAAAGTATAGCCGCCTAATTCAATCGAGGATTACGACCTGGTGGCCGTCCGTTCGGGTCGTTTAATGTCCGTTGGACTACGTACTAAGGCTCGTCAACCTATGTTTAGAAATCATACCTCACCTCCTTGCCTATAGTTGCTTGCTGAAGTTTGATCTGGATTTGCTTACTTTGACTTGAGTTTGAAGAGTTATTGCAGTTGATTAGTGTTCTGATCTTCGGAATAGACCCCGTATTTGAGTCTGTCCTTGGCCTTTGTAAATGTATTCTTTGGAATAAGTTCTCTATCCATTCCCGAACTTTATATATTGTATTCTTTGGAACAGATTCCTGTTTGTTCCTGGGTTTTGCATATTGTATTCTTTGGAACAGATTCCTGTCTATTCCTGGACTTTGCATGTTGTTTTTTTTGGAATAGATTCCTGTCTGTTCCTGGACTTTGCGCATGCATTTTACTATTTGGAAAAGATTCCTGTCTGTTCCTGGACTTTGCATATTGTATTCTTTAGAACAAATTCCTTTTTGTTCCTGGACTTTTCATATTGTATTCTTTAAAATAGATCCCATCTATCCCTTGACTTTGCGTATTGTATTCTTTGGAACAGATTCCTGTCTTTTCCTGGTCTTTGCGTATTGTATTCTTTGGAACAGATTCCTTTCTATTCCTGGGAAGAGATTCCTTTCCGTTCCTGGAATTTGCATATTGTATTCTTTGGAACAGATTTATGTCTGTTCCTGGACTTTGGCATATTGTATTCTTTGTAACAGATTCCTGTCTGTTCCTTGACTTTGCGTATTGTTGACTGGTTTCATAGGTTTTTGGTAGTTATATTTGCATTATGATCTTTCCCGGGATCATTGCATAAACTCTTGGCGATTGCATAATTGTACTTGGGTTGCTTCTTGCTCTTTTGTATTTGGACTGGGGTTCGAGGTTTTCTGCTGGGATCCAGGTTGGTTGCTTTGGATTGAAGATTTGCTGGAGTAATTGATTTGTATTTGCAATTTGACGGAAGGATTCGCTATTTGAACTTGGTATTGATGGGTACCGCTTGGTAATTTTGTTGGTTTGCATAACGGGCTGTGGCGGCATATGGGATTTTCCGTTAGGGAGGGTAGTATAGTTCAGGTGGCTTTGCTGGGGGTGATAATGTGGTTTGCTATTGTTTCTTTGCTAGTGAACGGGTACACGTCCTTCGGGTACTGAGAAATGCGTCTGGAATAACTCGGCTTTCTCTTAAGCTGAAAGGTTAGGCGCGAGGCTCCGGGCGACCCAATATTGAGGCGCATGGACTCCAACTTTACGGAAATAAGGTGCCTGCGGTTAGGCGGTCAAGAATTTGTTTTATCAACCCATGATAAAAGCGCGGTTTGAAGAGCGTCGGTCCATTTATTCCAAAAACCCAACGCCTTCTTCCATCGTCTCACGTTTATTCCTTCGCCATTGTTACCAATTTCAAGCTCAATTTTTGCTCAATCTAGATAATGTCGACCCTTAGTAAGTGTCCTTTACTCTCACTATTGTTGATTTGAACTTGATTGACGTAATTTTGAATTGAATTTGGTTAAACCCTAGAAATCAATTTGGGTGTTTTGTTCTTGCTTTGTTTTGATGCTTGTTCTTTATTCCCTTTTTAAATTAGAGTAGTATAGATCTTAGCTTGTAGGTGTATTTGTTTGCTTGAAATGAAAGCTTGAAGGTCATTTAATGGACTCCCATGGCCATATTTCAAAAATTAAGGTTTAGGGACAGATTTCCCGATTGTTCCCGTACTTAACTCTTGTAAACTTGCTAATTTCTTGCTTGTGACGTTGTAGGTAACTTGTATATCGATTTTCGTGACCCAGAATTCACTCTAGGTCATTTTATGTGAGATTGTGAGGCTCATGATGGACCAAATGATAGCGTAACGATGCTGGATTTTACCGAACCCACTTTTATTGTGACCGGGGTCAAAAATAGGTGCTAGTGGGCTTTTCAGAAGTTTGATATCTTCTTTAAAAATTTTAAGCCAATTTTGACCCGTTAGGTTGTCCTGACCTAACCCGGGATGTTCGCTTTGCTTCATTTTATAGTTGGAGATGACATTAGACGTTCTGACGAGGTCCCCATAGTTAGCACGACTGGCAAGACTTCTGGTTCGAGTTCTCTGACTCCCCGGATGGCCTGTAAGAGACATCAGAGCGCCCCTTCTCTTAGGCTGGAGCCTGGGGCGGTAAATGAAGCTGATTTTGACCGAGTTATGAGGCGCGCCTTGCCTGTGATGGTCCAGAGAAGAAGGCAGGTACCTAGGCTGCTGACGAGGCCGAGGAGGCAACCTACGTAGATCCCATCTAGGATAGGGGATGGGACGACGACAACTACTACTCCGTTCGGATTTGCACTTGTCTTGCCGTACCATTAACGACAAGGTGAGTACCTTTGATTATTTTTGCTATCCATTTGTATTTGATATCGATTTGTACTTTTAAGGTTTGTTTATACTTTTGTATCATCATGGTTTGCAGCCCCCCAGGACCGATGAGGACCTTCCGGGGTTTACGACACGTTTGGAGGTATACTCTCAGAAGCTTTACCCCGAGGCTAACGATTTGATCATGGGGACGAGTGGACGACCTTGGGTCCCTAGTCGAAAGTTGGGCTCGATTGGTAGGTTGCCAAACCAAGAGCAACTTGATGGTAATTAGAGCGATGGAAGATCGCTTTCATGACACGACCTCGACATTTCATATGTCGTTTGGGAAAAGTCGGCATGACACTAGAGGATTTTAGGGTGATCACGAGACTACCTTGGGGTCCCGAGTTGATCAGGTGGGCGTCAGAGGGCCCTAGATTGGAGAACGCCGAGATTAGAGGTTGGATCGGGGATTGCCTAGAGTCTTCTGCTTATGGCTCGCACCATGCCTTGGTTAGTTATTATATCACTGACCAATTTATGAGAGTGGCGGTTTTGGAGGGTCGGGAGCCCAACAGAGCGGCACATGACGACCGTCTGTGGTTGTGGTGTTTCCTAGGTTTGACCCACTTCTCGGACAAGGGCGAGAGGTTTAGTACTAGGATTTTACCTTTCCTGGCCAACTTCAGTAAGCTAGGACGTTTTGACTATGTGACGACGGGTTTTCTGGAGATGACCCGCTGTTTTCAAGCTATGGTGAGGCTGCAGAGGGTGGTCTCGGACTCAACCATACCCATTGTGGGTATAGGTCTCATGATGGAGGTTAGTTACGTAACTCATTTTTGGTTTGATTTTTGCTGGTTTTGTTTTGATTACTGACAGTGTCTCGAGTTTTGCAGGCTTGGATCTATCCTTAACTCCCGTGCTTGGCACCTAAGATTGCGCCGGTTTGCCCAGCCCGGTTCCAGGATGGGATCGAGTAGAGGTTGGGTCAGACCAAGACGACTACGAGCCACTGATCGACGGAGAACGTTCTGGTGAACCATCTACGTCCCGAGGATGTAAGTTCTCTTTCATTTGCTTTTCCAAGTAGCCCCCAAGGTTAGGAGTTTTGAAATGTAGTGTATGTTTGGTTTTGAAGTTTGTGGCCCGTCCTCGGGCCAACCACGAAGGTTTGCCCGGGTATGTGGGGGCAGAGTTGAGGCCGAGGAGCTACAAGAGAATACTCCTCCCTGCGCTATTCCGCCCGGTGTGGTATTTGGGGGAGAGGCTAGTGCGCTAGTGCCTCTATGACGAGTTTAGTGTCTCGGTTGACCCTCCACGGACCATGTTTAGGCCTCCGACTACAGTTGAGGCCCGTGAGGATAGGGATGATGAGGGAGGTGAGGTGTTATTGGTGCCCGATGCCTCGTGTGTGTCTCACGTTTGTCAGCGGTTGGCTTGCCATCACATTGTGGTAAATATTTGATTATTGTTTTTTAGTTTCTGCCATCGGGTTTGGGTTTGTCGTGCTTTGAAATGGTGTGTTTTTGTTCTAGTTGGCCGATCCGGCTGACGTCGTTCAGCCCCAAGACATCCCCCTGACGCTGCTTAGGGTGGATCTATCTGGGGTGGCGTTCACTGAGCCTCTTCCTCCTTGCTCCGTGGAGGATTTAGAGGCCGGGATGGGGTGGCGTGATCGGGTGTACTGGGTAAGTTTTTTTATTTTGCTTTGAAATTGCTCTAGTGGGTTAGGTTTTGTCGGCTAACTTGTTTGGTCTTGTTGTTCAGATTTTCCCGGCTACCCATTAGCAGTTATGGCAGGCTGCCAATAGCTTTCAAGCTTACACATCAGGGAGGGCTCTTGCCTCGGCTCATGATAAGTGTGGTTTATAGTTCTTATAGCTCTTTGGAGCGGTTTTCGAGGCTACTTACGCTTCTTCTAGCTTGTTGTAGATTCGTAAGACCCATCTTGGAGAAATGGAGCGATTCCGACTCGTTTCCAGCGCATATGGACCAAATGGAGAGAATCGACAACGACTCGGTAGCTTAGACTCGATCCCGAGCCCCTTGGGACCCATTCCCGAGCACCGAGAGTCGATAAGAAGCTAAGAAGAGCAAGTTGGGACCAATGTGACCATATTTGAAGCCTACAAGGACCCATCTCGGTCGAGAACACATCCATCATGACCGGGATTAAGTGCAAAGGAAAGACGGACCACTGACAGCCCATCCCGGCCGGGACCATGGGCTTCCAGGTCGGGACCACCCCATCCCGGTCGGGATCAACCCCTTCCCGGTCGGGATGGGCCCAGCTATGCCCGTGTTTCATTTTTCCACCCCCTTTGCTTATGGAACTCTATATATACCCCCCACTTGTATTGTTTTAAGCATCTTTTACATTACCCACTAAACCTTAGACTACTTTAGGTTAGATTAGCGTAGATTAGTGTAGATTAGTCCTTAGTTACTCCTTAATCTTAGTTTAATCCTTGTATTATTGGAATTCTTGAAGATCTCTATCAAGATTGACAACCTTGCTTGGTGGATGTATTTGGGTTTTCTCTAAGTATGCAAGGTTTAATCTTTTCATCGCCTTACTAGTTTGGTATAATCCTTCTCTTCTCTTTTCTCTTAATCTTTCATTATTTGTTAGTAAAGTTTGAATCTTTATCTTTTGTATATTGTTCACCCTTGTTGGTTTTTTCATAATGAATGTTTTTATTATTGTGTTTGTTTCTCTAGTTAGTGTTAATCTTAGTTTGAATATGTGTGAGTAGATCCTCTTGCTAGGTTTAGTAGAGGGATTGGGTGTCTTAATGGGTGATTAAGGGTCTGTTTGGATTGTTGGTGGAAGTTTTGGTTACATCTTAGTTGTATGCATAGATCATGTTTGATGAAATGCTTGAATGACTTGTAGTTCCAAATGCATGTTTTCTTGCCTTCTTCTTGTTGTCTTTTACGTCGCTAGGATGAGTTCTTGCGCGAGAGCGAGGAACCTCTAGGTCGGTTTTGGAGCGAGAGCCCGGGTTATACCTAGATAGATTGACTACCCCTTCACGTTTACTCTTCCTTGATCATTTCATCACCCTTGAACCCAACCTAATCCTAGTCCTTTTTCTATTGTATTCTCCATCCTTTTAGTCAATGTTTCTCTAGTTAGTTGAATCCTTTAGCCTTTGTTGTCATACCTAGTTTGATCTTAGTCATAGTCTTCTCTCCCTTCTTAGTTTCAGCTTAGTTTAGCTTGTTGACCTAGTCAAGTCTTTAGGTGACCTTAGTCTAGACACCTCTTTCCGTCCCCGTGGATTCGACCCGACTTACCCTAGCTACCCAGTTAGGTTCGTTGATTTTACTTGATTGGTGGGATCCATGGCAAATCTCTACCATCAATTTTGCGCCGTTGCCGGGGACGGTGCTAGTTTAGACTTTGTTTGCCTATTTATTTGACTTTGTCTTTGTTTTTGTGTTTTTTCTTTGTTTTCCTTTGCTTCTTGTGTGTGCGAAGTTTATTTTTCTTCTTTTCTAGTGCCCAAAAAGCACTAGACTTCTCACGTTTACTTTTATTCTACAGTTTATGCCTAGAGGTGGTGACCATCCTCTTCTTTACAACTCAGAGGCGGAAAGATGTTTTTTCGAAACTTTCATCAACGGACGGTTGCTAGATTGAGAGGTTCTCAACCGGGTACGAGCCACGATTTTCGAGCAAAACCTGAGTTTTGATCTAAACTCCCCACCCATAGAAGCCACCATGAATTACTCCTCTCCCTCTATGAATCAAGAATACGACATGACATCCCCCTACTACTATCAAGCTTCAAGGGGTAATCAAGACACCCGTGGGTATGAGCTTCAAGGACATGGAAACGGCTACCAACAAGTGACTGCTTATCAATGCTATGATCATGGTGGCTATTACTCAAGCTATCATTGTGAATCCACCATGTTTCATCATGATTCTCCATATGGAAGCCAATTTCCACAAAACCCACCATATTACCCTTCACCTCAACCACATTATGAGCCCCAAAACCCACAATACTACCAATCATCTCAACCTCACTACAAACAATATGATGCCCCACCCCTTGCGCATCATCAAGATTTTCAAGGAGCATTACAAGACCCCAATGACCACCAAATGCCTAACTTGGAGTTATTTCAATCGATTCTTCAAATGCAAAAGAGCCAACAAGAAATGGCCATCCAATTCCAAAAGGACTATGAAATCTTGGCCCAAATCCGAAGGGAAAATGAGGCGATGGATGCTCGATTAAATGCTATAGCGGCTAAAACGTAATATCTTTAACTCGAACGTCACAACTTGATGAAGGGTGCTCGTTTGAGCAAGGAGAACAACCCAATGATGAAGCCGCTAATGAAATCCCTTTGATAAGCGAGACTTGCTATGAAGAACCTCAATTGTCTACCCAAAACAACACGAATGAGGAAATGACCCTTGATGAAGGCATTGTTGGTGAAGAATTGGAAGAGGTTAGTGAGTTGAATGAGGTGGTAGGATTTGTGAAGTCATTGGGTGAAAATGATGAACTCAAGTTGCCCTCGTGCGAAAATATGGGAAAACATCAAGAGCCTCTTGCAAGTAAGCGAAGCAAAGGTTTGGAAGAGATTGAAACCGCCGGTAGAAGTTTCAATTCTCTCCTCCAAGATGATGTGAGGCCAAGTGATGTATTGAGACTTGAAGATGGGGAACCACAACTTCAGGAAGATATGAGGATGTGAAATAAGGAAATGGGGCCAAAACCGCTTTTTGTGCCTCGTGCCAAATATTTGAAGCTTGCTTGTGGTTGGAGGTGATGCTTAGGGAGGAAGAGGTCGATAAAGCTTGTAGGATGGAAAGACTTCGGAGACCACATGAAAGATGACAATGGGTCTTTAGATGACTACTTCTCGCTTCCAACTTGGAGGCTTTGGAGGATAGCTTGGCTCGGGTACTCAATGAGCCCTCATTATGGTGTGGCTCGAGCCTTTAAGTTGCTCCTCCGAGCCCTTGAGGGCTATGGATAAGAATGAAGAGTCCACCATCCTCGGTTTGACGGAGTTCCTCAAAACCCGTCATGTTGTATATTCCTCTTTCCCTCTTCTTTTG
Organism: Agrostemma githago; assembly: GCA_958450325.1. Classification (NCBI taxonomy): domain Eukaryota; kingdom Viridiplantae; phylum Streptophyta; class Magnoliopsida; order Caryophyllales; family Caryophyllaceae; genus Agrostemma; species Agrostemma githago. The sequence continues at coordinate 25,887,952 of OY288248.1, read as the reverse complement.
AGTTTTTGTGTTTGTATTTGTGTGTTTTTCTATTTGGTCTCTAGGTTTGATTTGCTTTGTGGAATTATTGTAATTTGGTATTTTGATGAGCGATGTGAGGGAGGGATATTTGATGGAAGTTTTTAAGCTTACTTGATAGGTTTGAAGTGAAGATGACGTTTTGAAAGGCTTTGGATGATAGAAGCTTTGAAGCTTGGTGGAGGAAGTCGGTTTATGAGCTTGGTTCAAGCTTTTGGAGACGGGATTTTTGCATCCCGGGGTACTATTTGGGTGGAAGACTAGGTAAATCAAAGGGAATGAAGAGCTAGAGAAGCATCCCGCTCGAGATGGGTGGCTTCCCGACCGGGACGAGTTATCCCTACACTTCAATTATACACCTTCATCTTATATTCTCATCACTATGCAACGAATTTCCCTCTAAATCCCGGCCTCATGTAACCAACGCAAGCCCGGTACTTCAACCATGCGATTACATTGAGAAAGAAGAGGAAAAACGATGACAAAGACAAGCAAGGTACCAAGATAGATCATTGAGACGATGGAGTTGGTTGAGTTGCTAACCGTTTGGTTGCTTGATCGCCGTGAAACTCGGAAAGCTCTCGTCATTCGGTAATATCGTCTGTTCTCTTTCTCCTTTTCCCATTTTGGTGTTTGGAGGAGATTTTGTGGTGGTATTTTCTCGGGTGGAGCCTTTTGAGTTTGTGGTTGATGTGGTTGCTTGTTTGGAAGTTTCGGGGTGGTGTTTGTTTATTTTATGTGTTTCCTTGTTTTGTATTGTTTTGTTTTGTTTTGTTTTGTTTGTCTCATTTTCTTTTATCTTTGTTTTGTGATGTGTAGTTTGTGTCTAGTGTAGAAAAGGTTTTCGAAAACCCGGTTTTGAGGCTAGTGCGCAAGTGTTTACTTTCCCTTCCTAGTGAAATGAATCGATTCTTTGACTTTAGTCTAGTAGAATGACTTTAAATCAATAGTTTTGTTGCTTTCCTTGAGTCCACCTAGCCTACCAGGGATTTACTACGGGATTTGCATTTTGACCATTTTAACCACCGACGGAGTGAAAAGGCATTGGCTTCCGAGTCCCATCTCTTAGGTGACCGTGTTCGAAATGGTTTGATTAGTCCAAGTTTTCCCCTTTTTGTGGGTTTGAAGGGAAAGCGCGCGCCTGACATACCCATTTCCCTACCTTCTATACATTTCCACAAATAAGTTGCAATTTGTTGAAAGTTTCTTACTTGGTTGCAAGAATTGCCTACAATACAAGATTTATCCGAAAGGCAAGCCAAGTCAAAAAGAGAAAGAAAAAGAAAAAGAAAGAAAGAAAAGAAAGAAGAAAAAGAAAAGGCACAACAAATCAAAAACAAAATACAAAAGAAGAAAACAAAATGGCATAGCAAATCAAAAGCAAAATACAAAAGAAAACTGCCAAAGAAAATCATTTCACAAAAAAATTCTTAACCCCGCAAAAATAAGCCTTTTACCGATCGTTATCGTGAAGAGCCCAATAAAGGACCGAGTCCCTAGGAAGGATGATAGCGGTAATGGTCGGTCTTCCCTCATTTTGCACCCATTATCCACATTTTTACTTGGACTAGTTAGGCTATTTTTTAGCATGGGACGACCCTCTTGGCTCATCGATAAAAGAGGCGGGGTTTCACTTTACCTACAGTGTCGACTAACTTCATGGTTCATCCTTATTCCATCCCGCCTATCGTCCCGTGGTACGTTCTTAGAAGGTTAGGAGGAACTAGATAAGTTACCAACGTTTTTGTTTCTTTGTTGTCATATCATACTATTAGGATTTTGTTCATTTCGGTTTGTATTACTAGCTTAGGAACGTTGTCACTTGCCTTGAGTCCTTAACCGGTGTTTCTTTCATCGCTTTGTAGAGGGAAGAGGTATTTGTTTCTTCTTGGATGCAACTGATTGTTTGTTTCTTTGTTTGTATGTTTGTGTGTTTTTGTGTTCGGTTGTATCCGCAGTTTTGTCGCAAGACCTCACTTGCCTTGCGGAGAACACTTTTCCTCTAAATGTTCTCGCGTGAGTTCAAAGGGCGAAGGGTGCGCTAATACCCGCTCGGCTAGTAGTCTAGTTTCTTTTAGTTTTTAGTTAGTTTGTGCTTACTCGAGGGCAAGTAAGGGTTAAGTGTGGGGGAGTTGATAAGTGTGGTTTATAGTGCTTATTTCTTGTGTTTGGTCCCGGTTTCTCTTGTGGAATCGCTCTTTGGAGCGGTTTTCGAGGCTACTTACGCTTCTTCTAGCTTGTTGTAGGTTTCTAAGACCTATCTTGGAGAAATGGAGCGATTCTGACTCGTTTCAAGCGCATATGGACCATATGGAGAGAAGCGACGACGACTCGGTAGCTTAGACTGATCCCGAGCCCCTTGGGACCCATTTGCGAGCACCGAGAGTCGATAAGAATCTAAAAAGAGCAAGTAGGGACCGATGTGACCATATTTGAAGCCTACAAGGACCCATCTCGGTCGAGAACACATCCATCACGACCAGGATTAACTGCAAAGGAAAGACGGACCACTGACAGCCCATCCCGGCCGAGACCATGAGCTTCAAGGTCGGGACCACCCCATCCCGATCGGGATCAACCCCTTCCCGGCCGGGATGGGCCCAGCTATGCCCGTGTTTCATTTTTCCACCCCATTTGCTTATGGAACCCTATATATACCCCCCTCTTGTATTGTTTTAAGCATCTTTTACATTACCCACTAAACCCTAGACTACTTTAGGTTAGATTGGCTTAGATTAGTGTAGATTAGTCCTTAGTTACTCCTTAATCTTAGTTTAATCCTTGTATTATTGGAATTCTTGAAGATCTGTATCACGATTGACAACCTTGGTGGATGTATTTGGGTTTTCTCTATGTATGCAAGCTTTCATCTTTTCATCTCCTTATTAGTTTGGTATAATTCTTATCTTCTCTTTTCTCTAAATCTTTCATTATTAGTTAGTATAGTTTGAATCTTTATCTTTTGTTTATTGTTCACCCATGTTGGTTTTTTCATAATGAATGTTTTTGTTTTTGTGTTTGTTTCTCTAGTTTGTGTTAGTCTTTATTTAAATATGTGTGAGTAGATCCTCTTGCTAAGGTTAGTAGGGGGATTGGGTGTCTTAATGGGTGATTAAGGGTTTGTTTGGATTGTTGGTGAAAGTTTTGGTTGCTTCTTAGTTGTATGCATAGATCATGTTTGATGAAATGCATGAATGACTTGTAGTTGCAAATGCATGTTTTCTTGCCTTCTTCTTGTGGTCTTGTACGTCGCTAGGATGGGTTCTTGCGCGAGGGCGAGGAACATCTAGGTTGGTTTTGGAGCGAGAGCCCGGATTATACCTAGATAGCTTGATACCCCTTCACCTTTACTCTTCCTTGATCCTTTCATCACCCTTGAACCCAACCTAATCTTAGTCCTTTTTCTATTGTATTCTCCATCCTTTTAGTCTTTGTTTCTCTAGTTAGTTGAATCCTTTAGTCTTTGTTGTCATACCTAGTTTGATCTTAGTCATAGTCTTATCCCCCTTCCTAGTTTCAGCTTAGTTTAGCTTGTTGACCTAGTCAAGTCACCAGGTGATCTTAGTCTAGACACCTCTTTCCGTCCCCGTGGATTCGACCCGACTTACCCTAGCTACACAGTTAGGTTCGTTGGTTTTACTCGATTGGTGGGTTCCACGGCAAATCCCTACCATCAGCTCACGACACGTTTGGACCTCAGTTGGTGAGTGTTGTTTTTGTAGATGATTTTAGGCTAGTTATTTATCTTGTTTTTTTATTTTTTTCCTAAGGATAGTATGCCTTTTTCTAGGACGTTCCTAACATGGTAGCGCAGTTGGGAGCGCGGGTAGCTGAACTCGAGGCGGCTGAGCACAATACGATCCAGTCTATGCAAGCTCGGGATATCGAGAACGCTAGGCTGAGGGAACAACTAGCTTAGTTTTAGGGTGAGACCTCGGTGTAGGGCGAGGCTAGGGTTGAGGCTGAGGTAGGGACCGAGGTTATGGCCGAGGATCGGGCTACTGGTGTTACTGAAGAATTCGGGCCTTCAGGAGGGGTTCCTAGTTCGGGGATGGCTACCGTGGATATGCTGGCTAGTCTATGTCGTTCAGCAGATGACGGGACAGAGTCTCCTACTTTCGATTTGGAGGATCTAGACTTAGATGATAACATCGGTGAGCTTGTATTGGCTGTCACAGCAGCCTCTAGGGGTCCTCCCTAGTTTGTAAACTTGGTTTTGTTTTGGATTTGTATATTTGTATATTTGACCAAACTTTCTCGTGCTTGATCGGCTTGCTTTTGTTGTGCTCCTGAAATGTTAGCTTAGATAACACGTAATCACCTAAACACTTCAAGGTTGATTTACTTATGGTTGAGCCACGATTTAAGGTATTTTAAATACGTTAGGAATGAACGAGAGTGCGAAAATGTTTTTCGGGATGTTTAAAATTTGCTAGTTTGTGTCGGGAATTGGATGAAGTAAAACTTCGATTAAAACATTTGACTCGAATTGTGCGAGGAATGCTTGAATCATGTATAAAACGTTTAATGACTAAATGTTTTGACCGAGTGTGTGTGCGATGTCGTAGACGTGTACAATCATTTTGGGACAACGACGCTTGTGTACAAAGCGGAATAAAAAAAAAGTTGGACCACTCTTTATGCTTTATCGACAGTGCTTGACAATGCCGCGTAGGGCTACAACACGGCTAGGTGGGGTAGCTTATCCATCAAAGAAAAAAAACAAAAAAAAATGTCTAAGTCAGGTGGATCATAGTGACAAAAAAGGATCGTCTGTTGTTGATAAGAGACTCTCTGCTCTTGCATTGTGCTTGTATCGTGCTTTTGAGCTTTGGAAAAGGAGATAACTTGTTTTCGGAAATCATTCCTTTCGCTCGAAGTCGTCGAATAATAGCTGAATGAGGCGCGACACGTCGGGCAGCCTGATACTCAGGCGCTGGCCCTTCGGTGACCTGGTTTTTAGGCGCCTGCCCCTGGGCGGCCGAGTTTTCAGGTGCCTGTCCTGGGACGGCCAGGTTCTCGATTGAAATTTTCGTAACTTTCTTAACTACGATGCTATTGTAGCTATATATATGGGTTATGGGTGTTCTCTTTTAGACATAATTAATAACCAAGTGTCTTGATTGCTCTTCTTGATTTATTGAGTCATGTCGAGTTTCGACCATCTTTTGACCGAGTGGATGAATTCTTTCAAGAAAGGTGAACTTGGAAATTTGCTAATTGACGGTTTGTCTGTTATTACGTCAGTGAAGCAGATTACAGTGCAAGATGACTTCTTAATAGCATATTTGCGCTTTTGAATGCTAAGTATCATTTATTGGCATTTCTAAAGGGTGATGTGTGTCCTTTGCCCGAGGAGATGGACGCTATTGGTGGGTGGCATTCGTTTCACCCTTCTATCCTGGTGCAAGGGGATGTTCCCGCAGAGCGGTTTCGTCAGTTTTTGGATATTTCTTTACCGGAAGAGGCTAAGGTTTTCTTTAGTGAGGATGATATTAATTTGGAGCATGTTGTTATGGAGTTTTCACGGAAGGACTCTCATAGTGTTTCACCTCTAGCTCGCAAGCGTGCTCTTAACATTGCGATAGTGTGTTACTATTTGTTCGTGGATGCATCTGTGCAAGCTAGTTAGGGTAACCCTCGTGTCATTGACGTTGTAATAGAGATGGAATACGGGCGATCACCCTCTTGGCTTATTTTGGGCAAGCTTATAGTGGGTCTTGACAAGCGCGCACGCATCCATCGTGCTTCTTTTCGCGGTTATAGAACCATTTTGCAGGTATGTTATGGTGCAATTTTCGAAACAGTCTTAGTTCGAAGTTGTGACACTGTGTAGTACCTTATTCATGCAGGTTTGGCTACAGGAGAGGCTATGTCTAATCGAGCCACCTCGGCTCATCAAAGGTTACAACTAGAAGAGACTTGCCATGCGGAGCAATTTACCCCTTCGAGATTCTAATGGCACCAAAGACGAATGGTTCTCTCGTCTGCATGCCAATGAAGGGATTGCTATTAGATGGATTGTGCTGTGGTGGCATGTTAAGAGATATATCGGCCTCCCATTCTTATCGTTGACCCTTACTATGCGTATTTTGTCACTGAGTACATGTGTCTATGTTTATCCGGACAGGTTGATGCACCAAATGGGCGAGGCGCAGAACATTTTCGAGGTTGACACTATTGTTATCAATTCCCATCCATGGGGAAAGGATGCTCTTAGGGAATTCGAAATGACTTGGAGACGGAGGACTATACATGTTGTTCCCGAGGTACACACTTGGTGGACATCCCCCTCTTATGCTCGGTGGAGGGTTTGTGAAGATCCGACGGAGCAAGAGGGGTTAAGGACCGTGGAGATTGCGGAGCTACAGAATAAGGAAGCTATGCGAGCTAACATCGCTAAATGCCCGACCGAAGACAGTGTTTCCAATCCTAGTACAGTCAATTCGTCCAAGCGGGTCAAGACGGACAAGACCCATATTAAAGATGCGGATGTAGAAGACGCGTGAGATTGGCTGGGCCCACAATTGGCTGAGAAGGTAAACGCTTGTATTCGAGAGGCCCATGATGAGAGGCCTAAGGAAGCGCACCCGAAGGGCAAGGGAAAGGAAAAGATGGACCGGTAGGGCCCAACTATTAGTATTATGTTGTATTATGTAATATTATGTAGAGTATTAGTACTACTTTTTGTGGAGTTTGTAGACACGTTGTCTTTGCTTTCGGGGTATCCGAATGATAGTCGCTTGATGTGAAGGCCTCACAAATGCTCGATTTGCTTGATTTGCATTATTAATGAGAAGCACTCGTTTTTTTTGTGGTGCCTCGTAGCTCGATTCTTCATTTTGCCCGGACGCCCTTTCGGGTTTTCACTCCATCCTCGGATCACCTTTTGCTTTTTTTTTTGTTTTTTTTTACGGCTCGCAACTCGATTCTTCATTTTGCCCGGAGCGCCCTTTCAGGTTTTTACTCCGTCCTCGTTTTGTCATTTTCTTTTCGACGGCTCGCATTTCGATTCATAATTTTGCCCGGAGTGCCCTTTCGGGTTTTCACTTCGTCCTCGGCTCGTCGTTTTTTTGTTTAGTGTGCTTTGTCATTGTAATCACTTTGTTAATTGGGGCGTATGATGAGTTCCAATTTGCACACGAATCGATTGCAGTTGATTTTGTTCTTTTGGTTGTACCCCTGAGAGGGCTACTTACGTATCCGTGGTCAGACAGAATCAAACCATATTCGTAGTTCGTAAAGTGCGAGTGATTTTGTGCTTTAGACTTGTTATGCCGATTATCAATGCACGATGTTTAGAGTGTGTTTTATATGAACTTCCACCCTAATTAAGACCTAAGGTGAAGTTATCGAGCGTGACCCTTGAAAGTGACAATTATCGAGATACCTTATTCAGGTCAAGGTAGCTGGTTTGGATGTTTTTGAAGTGTGGAGCTCGGTAGTGAGTGGTGTTGATGAATCAAAATCTGGAGATTGATTTTTGTGGATTTAAGGTTTTGAGGTTACGGTTTTGTAATGTGTTAGGAAAGAGGAAGTTGAGTAAAAATGACTCAAACTTCAATCGGGCGGGATATAAATTACGTGGGATCTGATTTCTATGTGTGGCCCTAATAGTTGGGATTATCTTATTTGATTTGAATCCTCAAAATTCCGGACTACCTCCTAACAAGTGTCTCGGGAAGGTCTTAAGGGTTGTAATGTAGGAAGGCTAAAATTTGGTGCTAGTTGACCGGTCTATTCGTTTATTCTCTTTTTGTTTGGACTTGTATTGGGTGATTGAATTTGATTTTGACCACTGAGCTTGGTCTCGATCGCTTTGCGTCATTGAATAAGGTCGGTTTGGTTTGGCATAGGTTTTTCTTTTGGCTCCTTTTGGCCATTTCAGACTTTTGGTTCGACTAGCACCTACGGTGGATTGGTCAGTCTTTGTTTTAGGGATGTTTATTGTAGGAAAAGAGTTTGCCTTCTGTGTTTGATCAGAAGTTAAGAGACTATCTAGATTCGTCATAGGATTCAGTAACGCTCGTTCTAGAGGATAGTTATGTGGCTTTCTATACCAGACATGGAATAGGTAAAGCAGAACACGAAGTCTCGGTTTTTTGTGATTCCTCGTTGTTTTGAGGAGTTGATAATTGTGTGACATGTTGTGACGAGTCGTAAGCAAGTGTATTCATTTATTAAAATCAAGCATGTTGAGGCCGTAAGAAGAATAAGATAGAAAAAGTAGTGCTTTAATTATAGCTAGACATAATGTGTTAATAGGACTTACGAGGTCGGGACAAGCCCCTTGTAACATAGACTCAAAACATAATAATGACGCTAGAAGGGAAATAACAATACTATGTCTTGACCTTACCATGACATTGACCTAGGCTCGGGACTGTAACACCCGCGAATTTCCTAACTATGCTTTTATTTCTGTCACGACTCTGTCATAACTCTTCTATTAATTTTAGCATCTTTCCACTCCATTTACGAGTCCCTATTATTTTATCGAGTCAAACATTTAATATTTTCGTTTAAAAGGTTTAATTATTCTATTTTTCTATCACGAAACTATTTATATAAATTTCATCACAAACTATTTATTTATTTATTCACTAAGAATATCATTTTTCGAACGAACAATTATTTAAGCTAAAACCTGAGTCGCTTAATTTTTCTAAAGACGCTCAAACACGTTTATATATTATTTCTAACTCGAGTAGTATTTTTATTAGGAAAGATAATTATTTAAGAATTTTTACTTCGAAGTTTTGTAAATAATTATTTTCTAACGCGAGGTTTACTCGATTACTTTAAAATGACCCTAATAATTTTACGACCCTTATTTTATCAACCTAAAAATATTTTTGGACCTATTTGGAGTCTTGTGTGTCATGACACACAATAGTTGTTAATATAACTATTACTTTAAAGCTTCGAGCCTCATTTTTAGTCTACATTCAACCCGGGATTTCACTCCTACATTCTACCAACTTATGTATTTGGACCAAGGTTCTTCTTCCCTCCTAGCGTTGTCTTTGGCCGGTTGCTAGAGTACACTCACCCTCCAATTCTTGCCTCGTTTACTCCGTCCAATCACTCATATACCTTGTTTAATCGTTGGGCATTCACACCCCATTATGGCCGGTTAGTGTTGATGTTTGTGGACACATTTTACTCCAATTTAAGATATCATTCATCCTCCCATTTGTAGACACCCGCATTTGGCTGCTAGTGTCTATAGCAGTCTCCGACAAAACACCCGATGATGATCGGACGCAAACGTGCTTTAACGCGCTCGAATATGGGCTCGGAATCAGTAATGTCTGGCATGGGCTTTTAGCGGAGTACAAATCTCACAAAAACGACCTCAAATTCAGGCCAAGTGGATCGTTTCCAATAAAATAAGATTAATTTGGGTCAAAACCGACACCGAAAATAAAATCGTCTTTTAGCGACCGGGTCAAAACCCGGTCAAAGACGAATCCGACACATGAAACCAGCTAAATGAGCTTCTAGAAACAGCCCAACAACCAAGATCTTTTCAAAAAAGGTTAACAAATCCTCCCCTAATTATCCTCCCTCCGTTTTGACCCACTCGATCGAGTGGTTTACACCCACTCGGTCGATTAAAGCAGTGAACCAACTAAACCCGACTCGAACCGGGCACTCGATCGAGTGCACATGCACCACTCGATCGAGTGGCCCTAAACCGGGGTATTTTTCTATAAATACCCCGTCACCCCAAGTCATTTGGCCAACTTTTTTCAGCCATCATTTACTTCAAAAACCCTCACATTTTAGCCATAATTTCAACCTTTAAGCAACACCATCATACACACCTACATTTACATACATCCCGAGACCGAAACTCGTAAAAACTAAAAAAACAATCCTCTCTACAAACCACACACACCATAACTCTCCTACGTATCTTGACGCTCCCGTGACTTTGCCAATATTTGCCGAGCCCTATTCCGAGAAGCAAAAACATGTAGGTTGAGGGTGTAACTTTCAATCCCGACATCTTTTTCTCCCTTCTTCCTCTTCCGTTTATATATATATATATATATATATATATATATATAGAGAGAGAGAGAGAGAGAGAGAGAGAGAGAGTAAGGCTCTTATGAGTCCTTCTCTATATATGAGTCCTTAAGTCCTCATCCCATCCATTGGATGGGATGAGGATGGATGGACAAGATGCATCATAATATTTGTATTAAAAAAAGAAAAAAAAAGATTTAGCATCCTAAAACAACTCCCATGATTTTAGAAAACAATAACTCCCATAATCACATTCATTCCTCATTCATTCATTCACGTTGCAAAATTCATCAAAACCTAAAAAAAACGCTTTCTTCATCACGTTCATTCATTCATTCAATCAAATATGTGCTCGAAATCCCGTTACTATGGATTCAATGACCGCGACATCTTCTTCAACTGTTGATAAGCAATTGATCGATTATAACAATGGTGAGTTTCGATATTGCTTTCATGTTTTGCGTCAATTTTTATTCACCATCTTGAATAAATTTCCGTCAATTTGCGTTCATCATTTGCGTCAATTTTCATGTTGATATTGCTTTCATGGTCGTTTCATTCATCATAGATTCATATCAGGGGTTAATTGGTCTCTTGTTAGTATAGATTCCAGATTTTTATGTTTGTTATTTAGGTTTTTCGTAATCTCCACTGATACTATTGTTTTGTTGTCTATTGAAGCAGACACGGCGTTGAAGTAACATACGTTCTAAGTTACAGTAACACTTAATTTTAATTAGAATAACACATACTGAACGATGAGAAAAGTTTTTTGACGATGATGTTAGAGTAACATACTGTACGAGTTAAAGTAACTCAACTTATGAGTTGAAGTAACACATTGGTTGCATGAGGGTAACGTTGTTTAATTTTGTGCAGGTGGAATTGGCAAAGATGCGAATGCACAGGACAACACTGGAAAAGGTGGAATTTTATTCATTTGATTAATCATAGATTCATATCAATGGTTTTTAGATTTGATTAATCATAGATTCATATCAATGGTTTTTAGATTTGATTAATCATAGATTAAGCAGACACGGCATTGAAGTAACATACGTTCAAAGTTACAGTAACACCTTATTTTAATTAGAGTGACACACACTAAACATTGAAAAAGGTTTTTGGCGTTGATGTTGAAATAACTTGCTTTACAAGTTAGAATAACACAACTTATGAGTTAAAGTAACACATATGTTCCATGGGCGTAACGTTGTTTATTTTTTTGCAGGTAGCATTGACAAAGAAGCGAATGCACAAGAATGGTGTAGAGATGTGAGATGTGGGTGAGGCATTCACTCCGTATATGAGGGAAGTATTCGGAACAATCGATGAGGCGATGGAATTTTATAAAATCTACGTGCTGGCTTTCGGATTCGAAGTTGTTTTTTTTTTGTGGGTTTACATTAATAACTGATTTTTTACATATTTTTTACACATAATGATGTGCAACGTTGCAGTTAACTCTATATTTATTTAATACATGTGTTGTTGGTTAGAGTAACATCTCAGATGTATTGGAGTAACACCATTCGTTCCTTAAAGTAACAGATATATATAATGCATAAAAGTAACTAAGGATATTAGCGTTGTTTACCATTCATTCTTAGATTAACCACAACCATTCCTTACAGTAACATGATTTGTTCGTTAAAGTAACAGCTACACTGCGTTAGAGTAACACAGTAATGCGGGTTAACAACCTTCTTACTTAGATAAGAACTATTCATTACCAACGTAACAACATTCGTTCCTTGAACTAACATATATAATGCGTCAGAGTAACTGATGAAATGTAATCCCCTAAAAATTCTAGCGCGATACAGTGGCGGAAACACTGTAGAGTCGGGATTAAAACACACAGAACTATGTCTTAATAAATTAAATTGGTAAAGTCAAACATGCGCCATACATAAAAATGGCTAAAATTTAAAACAATCCATAAAGAGGTTAAACAATCCTTAAGACATGATAATTAAAAGATCAGCAGGATCCATGACTGCTCGTTAGCCCACACCCACCGGAAAATAAACACGTATACCTGCCATGTTAAAACATAACAGCCACAATCAGTGGGGAGCAACGTCAACGTTCTCCCAGCCGTATAACAGGATTTTAAAACAGTAATTACTAATATAGGAAAAATAGTAAAAATGGAAAACATTAAAACAGCATAATAAAATAAGCTTTAGCGTAAAACAAATTAATTAAAAGGGTTGCCGAAGAAACATAAAAATATTTGCCAACCTGCAAACCAATTTATATCGATAATAATAAAAATAATCAAAATAGCATTATGGATAGGAGTAGTGTAGACGGCTAGACTTTTACTAGGAGGATACTAAAAACTAGCTTCGAGAACTTAGTTCAAACGAATCAAACTTCGGTCTCTAACTAGGCTACTCAACCATAATAGAGCGGCGACTTATAAATGCGTGACCCTAGTTTAAGATAATGCACACCCCTCCTGGGATTACCTGTCACCCAGTTCAACTTATGACGGCGACTTACTGCGAGGCCTAAGCTTAAGGTCAAAATGTACACAACTCCCGGGATACCTGTCACCCGGTTCAACAACCAATGTACCGATTCCTGATACACTAGCCTTATAGTTGATGGCAAAACCGTAAACCCTAGAATATATTACTCTAACCTCACACTTGTCCTTAGTCCATAACTCCAAAACAAAGTCATTATCGATATTCAAAAGGTATAATCAATATAAATAATATGAGGATAAAAGAAGTAAACATTTATATTCTAAAAGAGGAAACTTTCTATTTTAGGAAACTTCTATTTTTAGAAACTTTACTAAAAATAGCATTATATCAAAGTAGTGAAAATATTAGTTCTTACTAATACCACATTTTAGTAAACGATATGGATTTATAAAACTAATACTTTCGGCCTTAACGATATTAATTATTAAAGTAAGATCATTTGATTTTATGAAATCATTAAAATATCGTATAAGTGTTATAAGATGATTAAAAATGTCTTAAACATTTTAATACTACTAATTAGGGTGTTTTCAAAAGTTATAAAGCTAAAATTCCATAATTATTATTAGTTTCGACGATAAAATTATAAATAGGATTTTACGGCAAACATCAAATTAAATATTTGAACGTCTTTATTTAACCAAACCAACAAATATATTTAGAGTATGTTAAGGGATGATTTAACTCCTAAAGTTTCAGATTTAAATACTTTCAAAATTTCTGGAAAAATAATTCTTTTAGTTAATACGAAGCATTTAACGATAAATCACAATTTGTCCGAAAATCAATATTTATTAATTAAAGACTTTAATAAATAGTACAAAAATTACGTAAAATAGTTAAATTATATTTATGGACATTCTATCCAGAAAATAAAATTTCCAGAATTCTAAAAACTCGGTTTTTAAAGCGTTTTCTCGTTAATCGTCCAATCTCGACAATAACGATTAATAAAAATAGTAATTACAAAACGATTTAATTATTAATATCCAAAAATTATTATTACACTTTAAAATCCTGATTTTACAGAACATAAATTTTTCCAGATTTTTCCCAAACCCAGATTCAACAAATTTCAACAAAACCGTCATTTAAACCCGTTTTCGCAATTAACGATTTTATTAATAAACCTATCGTTCCTAACATTTTATTAAGGCACTAAAAATCATAATAATACATTTTAATATGAAATCATCAGAATCATAATTTTTTCCAGATTTAAACCAAAGACCAGAAATCGAGAATTTAAACAACAAACACGCTTTTAACGATAAACGATGATTTAAAGTGATTAATTAATTCATCCACTTAAAAATTCCGAAAAATTATGAAAAACTTCCGGAAATTCTATTTCACCAGAAAGTTTCACCACGTCAAAAATCAGATTAAAATAAAATGTTTAAGTACTAGAACTAAAAATCGGTTTTTAATCGTTTTTGTCCGAAAACGGTAATAATTCAATAATCGATATCAAAAATATCAGAAAAATACTAAATTACTAAAAATCATCAAAAAAAACATTTTTCCAGAATATAAACATATATTACATGTTTAGGCCGATTATTACGATTTTACAAATTAATATAACAATTTAATCGTTAATCTCGTAAAAGCGATACAAATATCGAAACGTGCAAATTTTCAACTTTAAAATTTTTTCCAGAATCCGTGACATACATATAATTGCCAAAATAAAATATAAAAATATATACATGCAAATACTCAATTAAAACCATGAAATACCGAGTAACATCGACGTTACCTCTACTCCAAGTCTGAATCAACGATATATTCGTCGGCTTCGGGATCGTCCAAAAATCCTACCAAACACGAAAATCATGGCAGAAAAATACCATGAGAAAACTAATAAAAATCAAGGTAAGAATTGATCGAAAACGACGAGGATTAATACCTTAACGAAGAGAACGGAAAGGGGATTATTTGACGATGAATTTGAGTCGATTAAGACTAGAATTGAAGCAAAAATAATCCTAGAATAGAGGTGAGTGCCACGGCCAAATAAGGATGGAGATAGATTTTTTTTTTTTACTTATGATGAATGAATGAAAGGTAGTAAAGAAATGGATGGTTTTCTAATTAAAATGGGATTTAAAGTTTGATGAAAACTAGGTGGGAATAATCAAAGTGGCCGGCCAAAAGGATAGGAAAGGGAGCATGAAAAGTTTTGACACAAATGCTACAATTGAATGAAACAAAATTTATCTTATGTTTACGTTTTAACGTGATAAAATGAAACGTTTAAATAAAACGTAATAAAACTTGTGACCAAGAGCTTAGTCGGTCCAAAATGTAAGAAAACAGTCTCAAATAATTTATAAGTTGATAAAAAGTATAATCGTAAAATAGTTAAAGGTATTTCAAAGTAATTCGAGTAAACCTCGCGTAAGAAAATAATTATTCGCGAAGCTTTGTAATAAAAATCATTAACAACTAATTTTTTTGTAAATAAAAATATTTACTAGTTGAAAATATTATAGAAACGTATTTAAACATTTTGAGGAAAAGGAATAACTTAAATCCAAGCTTAAAAAAGTCAATTCGAAAAGAAATAGAATTCCTTGCGGAAAAATTAATTAGTTTACGAAGAAACCAAATAAATGGATTTAAAAGAATTTTAAATCTTTAAATTTAAAAATAAAAATTATTAAGCTCAAAAATTAAAATAGCGCTTAGTAAATGATAAAATATGAGGCCAAAAGTGACAGAGTTAAGACGAAGTCCTAACGGAAAGAATAAAAATGCTTAGGAAAAATAGCGGGTGTTACATGAAACCAGCGTTGTTTAACCACCATTATGGAAAGACCATCATTCAACTGATGAAAACAGCGTTGTTTAACCACCATTATGAAAATACCATCATTCATCACTTAGAGTAACATCATTTAATCGTTAAAGTAACAGCTACAATGTGTAGCTGTAACTCACTGATTATGAGACCAGATTTGTATTGTAGGTTAACATCATTCACTCTCATAGTAACACCAGTCGTGTTCCTTAGAGTAACAGGAACACTTAGTCAGTGTAACAGAATTTAACAGCGTTATTCCATTAGTGATAATCAAATTCAATGTAAGTCGAATATCCAGATGACAATATGCAATCACTAATTTGCACACTAAAAGGTTAAAACTCTGAAAATTTCGTAAACCCTAATCATAGAAAGATGATCGAAGCGTTCCTTGGGTATAGTTGAAGGGATTGAACTGAAAATGACTGTGTGGACATGACATAGGTCCACCCCGACGCGGCCACGCGCGGGTTTGGGGAGGCGAATGAATCTCCATATGAGAATGGATCGAATTGAAATGTAAATCGAAATTGGAGTCGCCACCGAACTTTGTGGGAGTTCGGGCCCGTTCGAACCCACTCTATGTCGTAGTGGGCCATGTACAAAATACGGCCCATTTCCATTTCCGATGTCAGAGTTTATTGGGTTCGTCCCTTAGCATTTGATACCGATACGGATATCGTGTATTGAATGACTCTCGTTGCCAATGGTTTCGGACATCCGGAAACAGAGGTTCAGAGTAAGGGGTGAGGGTACGTGTTGGGAAGCCCACGAAGGACACCCAACCCCGCCCGCACATTAGTGGCCTCTACTAGGATATCGTTTGATTTTTTAATACGCGCGTTAGTTGAACGGGAAAATGATATGCAAAGATTATTTTCCCTAAGCATGTGAATAATTGAACAGGTTGCTAAGTCGTTTAATGCATGAAAATTAACGTCAAAGTTGTATTTTAGCATGCGAGGTTCGTTTTAGTATAATAAAACAAAAGATAAAAAAGAATGAATTTGCTACAAGATGAACAAACGAGTTAGTTTCGATTCGTGAAGAAATTATATAGCAAATATGATGAATATGCAAGATCGAGAAAATATTAGTCGAAATCTGAAAAATATTGCTAAAAAGACGTTGTTTTGTATAAAAAACGATGTTCGAAAAATAACGAAAAAGAAGAAAACGGATCGCGTTTCCTGCGTTGCCTGCGACTCGCCCGGGGTGCGCGCGACTCGCGCCCCAGCCTGTTTCGGGGTCGATTTTCTGAAAATCGATGCTTTTATTAAACCGCGTATGAATATTGCATAATTCGTGCTCGACTTAATATTTTTGATATTCGTTATATTCGATAGTCGATTATGAAATCGATATCAAATACTCGGAATAGCTTTAGAAAAGATACAAATTTTGAGAAATCGTTTTGTAGAATAAAAAACGAGCGAAAAGCTAAAAAAAAGGGACTCGAGTTTCAGGCCTGTGCGTGAGTCGCCTGGAATGGGTGCGACTCGCGTGCGGGTCTGTCCCGATCTCGTTCTTTGTTCGAAAAATTGCTAATTTGATAAATCGCGTACAAATATGAACTAATTTATACTCGATTTATGTTTTCGATATTCGTCGCATCCAATATTCGATTATGAAATCGATATCGAATATTCGGAATGAATTTAGAAAAAGGTTTTGAAAAAAGTTTGATTTGAACGAAAAGAATTTTGAACGAAAAAGATGTTAATTCCCTCCGCGTATAAAATCGTTATACTTGTAAAAAGTAACGATTTTTAGCATCGACGAGATTTGATTTAATTCTTTTTTAATACGATATTCGACTATATGGTTGATATCAAATTTTTAAAGAATGCTCGATATATGAAAAAAAAATTAGTAGTATCGATATTAGAAATAATAAAAAACGACGAAGGACCCGTAAAAAAGACGACACATGACCCGAAAAAGACAAGACGGACGACGAGAAGGAGAAGAGAAGAAGAAGGAGAAATCGGGTTTGGTACACCCTCAACCTACATGCTTCGGTTTACTCGGATTGGGACTCGTCGGGACGTGGCTTGGGCACAAGAGCGTCGAGTTAGCGTCGGTGAATTGGTGTTGGCTTTGGTCGTGTAGAGGGGGGACGGGTATAGGACCGGCTCCTTCGGTTTTTTGCACTATTGGTTTCTCGATGTAAAAGTTGATGTGTATCTATTTGTTGTATGTGATGCTTTGTAAAAAGGTGTTGATGTTTGATAATGAATAATCGTTCTTTTTGTATCGTGCAAGGGGCTATTTATAGGAAATTCCCGACCTTGGCTAAGAGAGGTGCATTTGAATTAGAACTACCGCTTAGGATAGGAAACGTAGGAAGTTGAGGGGAATGAGAAATCCGTTTTCTTGTGAATGAAGAAAGGGAACCGGCTGGTTGGTAGGCTGCTCGGGCGAGTATCCTAGCTCGGTCGAGTGTTTGATTCGGTTTTCGGATAGAATTCCTACTTGAGATCGAATTCTATCCTTAAACGGATTTGCTTAATATTTTGTGTAGCTGATTTTTGTAGTATTGGAGTCCGAATCAGCCGCGTGAGGTGTCACGGCTGACTCACGTGTCTCGGGAAAATCTTTGACCGGGTTTTGACTCGATCGCTAAAAGACGGTTTTACCCCTGGTGTCGGATTCGACCCAAATTAGTCTTATTTGACTCGAAACGACCCAGTGGGCCTGAATTTGAGGTTGGTTTTGTGAAATTTGTACTCCGTAAAAAGCCCAAGCTAAATATCCATGATTTCGAGCCCATTTCCGAGTACGTTAAAGCACGTTTGCGTCCGATCATCATCGGGTGTTTGTCGGAAACTGCTATAGACACCTGGCGGTCAAATATGAGTGTCTACAGAGCCCCCACTCTGACTGAGGCTTGGACGGGGCGAAAGTCAGAGTAGCTACCAGGCCAATCAAAGATTAAGACCTGGCAAACTTCCGATCGGGTCGTTTAAAGTCCATTAGACCTGCGTAAAGGGCCCGCCGGCCACGGACTAGAAATGTACATGAGCTGATGACAACTCCGTGGGTGATTGAACTCGTCGTATAAGACTTTAGGTGTGCCTATATATGGGCTCATCTTGTTAAATGTTGCTGGGGAGTTATGCGAATTGCATGGTCCTGTTTGAGTCGTCCTGTACATATTTATGCAAAGTTGCAAAGTTTTGAATGTAATATTTGTAGGAAAAATGACTCGCGTTGGGAAATAAAATTTTTGAGAAAAGCTTTAAATTTTTGAGTTTGCAGGAGTCTTTGAAAATTAGAGAATTTTTGACTCTGAAAAGGAATAGGAATGCTCGGGATGACTTAGCCAAATCTCAGGATAAGCATTGTATGCTAAATACTCTAGGATTGGGAATCCTAAGGTGAGGAGGACAATTTGGTTTTATGCTATATATACCCCTCCTTGCTTCATAAATTCTCACAATTCCCACAATTCCCTCTCTTCCCTAAAGAAGAAAAAAAAACAAGCCCTGAGAAATTTATTCTTTCTTTTAGAAATCCAATTATGGGAATCGACCGTTTAATTGGAATGCTGCATGAGTGGTCCAAATATTTCAGAGATGCAGATAAGGTCATTCTAAATCAGAATGGCGTTACCCAATTGTTCTTGATCCGTCAGATGCAAGTAGATCGTCACTTCTTGGATGCTTGCCTGTCCTACTGGGACGGTACTTATCATGTATTTGGTTTTCGTCGGGGCGAAATTTGTCCTATCCCTGAGGAAATTGCTGCTGTAGGTGGATGGAATCCCATACTTCGCCCTGCTATCCCTTTTTCGGTTCCTGACCCAAGGAGGAAGTTACGGGAATTTTTAGGGCTTTCTCACATGGAGGTATCCCGTATGCTGGAAGGAGATACCATTTCCTTAATCGATCTAGCTGAAAAATTTATGAACCCAGATGATGTCCGGGTCAGGCCGGTCCACAGCCGTAGGGCCTTTACATTTTGCATGCTTCATGTCTATGCCTTTCAGGGCCATATGGATTTATTATCTTGCATGGGCCACGTTAGACTTTTCACTGTGGCTGACCTGATGGAAACGGAGCACAGCCCGGCTTGGTTGATTACAGGAGAGATTATCCAGTGTTTGGATAATCGCAAAATGGATCCGTCAGTCCGGTTGACTGGGATTACCCGTCTTTTACAGGTACACCGGTTTTTTGATTTTTTTTCCGGTTTTTTTTCCTGATTTTTCCGGTTTTTCCAATTTTCCAGTTTCTGCGGTTTCTTCCCGATTTTCCCGGTTTCTGCGGTTTTCTCGGTTTTCACGTTTTTCACTTTTTTTATTTCACGTGATTTTTACAATTTTTCGCGATTTTGATTTTTGCGGGTTTTTCAGCTGTGGCTGTTCGAGAGGCTGTCAATCTTGGATCCTCCCCTAGACGTGAGCCGGTATCAACCCAAACAAGTGATGATGAGGAGACGGACCATTGCCTTTTCTCGCTTCAACACCCAAAAACACTGGGATGAGGTGCTATCTTTCCATGAAGGCCCATTGATCCGCTGGACCCTCCCATGGTGGCCGATTTATGTTCGGACCGGTTTAGAGTCCCGAGATAGGGCTCGATATCAGGTAATTCTGTCTTTTAGGAGACTAGGGCCAAAGCTGGCGGCCAAGGACAGACTTGGTCCTTGAGACAGACTTCCCGAGCCCGTCAGGGCTCGGCTTGGACCGGTGCAAGGGGTAGAGGACCCAAAATCGAAGAAACGGGTTCGAGCAAAAGAAGTTCCCCTTGTGATTAGGGAACGTTCGCCCCCGCCTCGTCGGCCTCGGTCTCCACGTGACCCGAAAGATAAGGGGAAAGGAAAAATGTACGAGTAGTGTCCTAAATTTATTATTTAAGTATTACTACTATTTTTTGTGGTGTGATTTTTTTGTTTGTTTTTGTGATGTATTTTTGAAATACCCGAGTTTATCGGTTTTTCTTACATAATAAAAAGACATATTAGTGAATACCATTCCCGTCTTTTCCGTTATTGCGGTGGTTGTACCCTTTCGAAGGGTTGCCTACGTATCCAAAATTAATGGAATCAAACCTTCCGTAGTTCAGAAGTTTTTTTGCAATTTTTCGAAATACATCAAGATTATTAATTCGAGATGTGCAACGGTGGGATAAGTAATCCTAACTTATGACTTGCTTAAAATTTTGAAAACTTATAAAAAAACAAATTTTTATAATTTTTTTGCAAATGACATTGAGATAGGGCTTATGGGTAGTAACGCTTCAGTTGGTCCAAGTTTGTTGGGTTGACGAACTCGTTTCCGTCCAAGTCCGTTAGCATTACTGCTCCTCTTGAAAGGATTTTCTTCACTAGATATGGCCCAGCCCAATTGGGTTTGAATTTTTCCCTTGGGTCAACTGGTAGCAAAGCTCGAACAAATTTTAGGACTAGATCGCCCTCTTTGATATTTCTGGGCCTAACCCTCTTGTTAAATGCCCGTTGGATCCTTTTCTGATATATCTGAATATTATTCAGAGCCCGAGATCGTCGTTCGTCTAAGAGGACTAGTGAGTCATATCGGGCTTGGACCCAATCTGCTTCAGGTACTTGGCTTTCGAGCAGAATCCTAGGGGATGGTACTTCTAGCTCGACTGGCTGGACTGCTTCCATTCCATATGTCAGATAGTATGGAGTTGCTCCGGTTGCAGTTCGAATTGATGTCCGATATCCCCATAAGGCGAAGGGTATCTTGTCGGGCCAG